>CM064562.1:19577193-19687193 GCA_032716605.1 Paralithodes platypus | reverse complement strand
CTTTACTTAGATCAATAAATGTAGCTACTGCATTGTTCTTACAATTCGAGTATTTTTTCATAATGTCTTTAAGAATAAAAAAAGTATCTGTGGTTGAAGACCCTGATTTAAACCCGAATTGTCTAAAGTTGAGAACCACTTTTTCAGATAAAATATCTAAAATAAATAATTCAAATAGTTTTAAAAGGCATGAGGACTGCATAATGGGTCTGTAATTATCTGACTCTGTAATATTTGTCCTACTGTCTTTAATAATAGGTGTAATAGTACCCTTCAGCAAGTCACCAGGGAAATAGCAGTGGATAAAACAAGTATTGAAAAAATGAGCAATATTTTCCAAAAAAGACCAAGAGGCATTCTTTAAAAAAATTGTGTGAATAAAATCATGACCTTCACCAGAGTTAAGACGCATTAACAATTGTTTTATAGTGTGACTAGAGATCTTTAAACGCATTTTTCTACCTTCAGGCCACGCTTGCTTAATATCATTTAAGAAGTCTCGCTCAGCGTTAGGATTATTTGGAGGTTGACTTAAAAAAACAAATTCTTTAAATACTTTAGTTATATTAGAATTGCCACTCTGGCCATTTATAACACTTGATACCTTTTTACACCCTTTCTTTCTGTTTACTTCATTCCAAAATTCACTCTTATTCTTATATAAATACTTTTCCGTTATTGAATTACAAATCTCTCTCTGTTCATTAATTTTACATTCATTTAGTGCCTTTTTAAATTCCTTAGTGGTAAATTTAAAAGTGGTAGTAATGGTGGTGGTAGTGGTAGTAATAGTGGTGGTAGGGGTAGTAATGGTGGTGGTAGTGGTAGTAATAGTAGTGATAGTGGTGGTAGTGGTAGTAATAGTGATGGTGATGGAAAATGTGGTTATTGATAGTGTAACGGGAGGACGTGGTACAGAGAGGTGGTGAATATGATGATAAATGTGGTGATAAGCAACGCAGTCGGACGATATACAGTGATGTGATGATGTGGTGGTGGTGATTTAGAATTAGGTTATAGACGGTGTAGTGGAAGGACGTGATGCAGTGAAAGGTGATGACATTGATGATAGTAATTGGTTACTGTGAATGTGGTTATATGCAGCGTAGTGATGGTGATGGTGGTGTTAATGTTTATTGTAAATAGGGTTATATACAGTATACATAGTTGTTTTTGTTGTTGTTCCCCAAGCTGCCTGGCCGAACAGCCCCAAGGCCATAACCGAGCGCCCCCACAGAACCCTCCCTGCCGACCACAATAAAGCCTGGGTGACCGAAGCCACTCCATGGCGGGGAGCTGAGGAGGGTGCGGAAACGCCCGGGAAACTAAAGACCCACCCAGGTCCCTGTGCCCCTCAGCAATTATGAAGAGAAAGTTGAGGGACAAAGGAAAAATGTGACGCTTTGGCTTCCAATCTTGGTAGATTGGGAGGTCAATCCACGGAAGAGACGCCATCACTTGAGATCTAGAAAATATATAAGTAAAAGGAACAGTCAGAGTAAGCTATGGGTATGGCAGAGATCGCTCAGTTCTCACTCTGATAGACCAGCCCATCACCACATGACTAGAACCCAATCCTCTCAGCATCAGCTAGGAAAGGCCCTAGAAAGCCGCCTTTGGCGGGGGGGATAGCTCCCCTATTTCAAGCCCTTTCGGGGTTGGGCACCCGCCCAGTATACATAGTAGTAGGCAGTAATACAGAGAGAGGTGATGATATTGATGGTAGTGGTTGTGGTAATAGTGATTTTGAATGTGGTTATATACATTACAGTATAGTAGCAAACAGCAATACAGAGAGAGGTGGTAATGGTGTTGATAGTGATGGTAATGATGGTGATGGTGGTGGTGATGATGATGGTGGTGGTGGTGGTGATGATATTGATGGTAGTGGTTGTGGTAATAGTGATTTTGAATGTGGTTATATACATTACAGTATAGTAGCAAACAGCAATACAGAGAGAGGTGGTAATGGTGTTGATAGTGATGGTAATGATAATGATGGTGATGGTGGTGGTGATGATATTGATGGTAGTGGTTGTGGTAATAGTGATTTTGAATGTGGTTATATACATTACAGTATAGTAGCAAACAGCAATACAGAGAGAGGTGGTAATGGTGTTGATAGTGATGGTAATGATAATGATGGTGATGATGATGGTGATGGTAATCATGATAGTGGTGATGATGATGATGATGGTGGTTATAATGATGATGGTAATGGTAATAGTGGGGATGTTGATAGGGGTGGTAATGGTTATAATGTTGATAGTGGTGATGATAATGGGGGTGGTAATGATGATGGTGGTGATGATGATGATGGGGGTAGTAATGATGGTGTATGTAGTTATATACAGGATAGTATCAGTAATACAGAGACAACCAGTGAAGGAAGGTGTGTTACATGTCTCTGCTGCCGCCTCCCTATGATTTCCCTCAAGACTAGTGTGTGCAATACACAAGTAATGATTACATGTTGCAACCACTTCATGTTTATGTTCATCAGATTATACCGTGAACGCACTCGCATGGTTTGATAATATATATGCATATCTACAGTATGTTTGTAATGATGGTAGAAGTGGGTAAACCGTTTGATTCGTATTAATGGTATGTAGTATACCATTATGATGGCCAAATACAATTATTCCTTCTCAACATATGTACCACGTCAAGCTGATGGTAACTATAACTTATAAATTACATACATACATACTGATATACGTATACAGTCACATGCATTCTGATAATCAAAATAATAATAATAATACAAACTTGTGTTTCTATTGCCATCAGCGCCAGTTCTTGACAACAGTATGACTAAAGGTAAACCGCCGCTGTGCCAAAACAAATGGTACCGGGTAATGACGTTATCTGTACCAGAAATACTGTAATCCAGAAGATTTACTGCCTCTTAAGGTTCACACACATATATATATATATATATATATATATATATATATATATATATATATATATATATATATATATATATATATATATATATATATATATATATATATATATAATTTATATATAAAATATTCACACACACACACATTCACTTAAGCCCAAAGCGTCGCACCTAGAAATGCTACGGAGTAATGAAGTGAGCCGTAAGTTTTAAAGTGAGTGGGAAGATGAGCATTACGAGGGGGGCAGCGGGCCAGGGGTGGGGGAAGGGAGGGGGAGGTTAATTTGCATATCCATCTAATCAAGAGGCGTCATGCAGATTTGTCTGGCTGGGGCCCTGGGGGAAGGAGGAGGAGAGAGAGAGAGAGAGAGAGAGAGAGAGAGAGAGAGAGAGAGAGATATGGAAACTATGTTGATCTTGCGTATTTTGTAGAACATAATAACTCCGTAACGGGTTCCGTCCCTCAGAGCGATGTTGTAGACAATTATTACAATATTTGACATGTTCCCAGCCTATGCAATTTTAAAAGGTAGCAAACATGGAAACACAGATAATCAGACACACACTTACGACCACATAATCTCCGCGTGGCAACTGGTAGAGGAGATAACACACAAGATACAGAGGTGGAGAGTGTCTGAGTAGGAGGTGTGATGTGGACCTTAGGGGGGAAGGATGAGGACATTGGAATAGGGAAGAGAGTGAGATGAAGGAAGGAAGGGAGAGCGGAGGGAGGGAAGAAGGGAGAGTGGAACGGAAGGGGTTAGGGAAGAGATAAATCCAAAGGGAGATAGAAAGGAATGAAGGAAGTTGGGAGAGAGGGAGAGGGAAAAGGAGTTAACGAAAAGGAAGAGAGGTAGGAAGGTAGGGAAACGGAAAACAGGTAGGAAGGAAGCAGGAGAAGAGAGAGGTTGGCGCGGAAGGAAAAGGAAGAGGCGAATGGTATAGATAGATAGAGAATAGAAAGATGGAAGGAAGGGAGGAGAGGCAGAGAGATACCGAGAACAAGAGAAAGAAAGAGAGAGAGAGAGAGAGAGAGGTGCAGAGGGAGAGGGAGAGAGATACAGAGAGCTAGACAAGACAGACGGTAAACAAGGACTCACCCAAACAGTTTGCTTAAAGTGCTCAAGTTTCTCTGCATGACGCAAACACGCTGCCATGCAAATTATGCCAGGACGAGGGGAGGGGAAGAGTGGGTAGTGGGTAAGGTGAGGGAGGAGGAGGGGTTATGGTCAGGGGAATAAGGGGGTGAGGGGAGGGGAGGGGAGTTGATAAAGAGGGGATGGTAGTGGATAAGCGGGTATGTGGGGGGTGGGAGAGAGGTGCTGGACAAGAGGGGAAGGAAGGAGAGGCGTGGGTCCCTGTGCATACTGGGTCCATGAATACTCATAGGCACCTGATTAAAATAACAGTATCACTTGTTTTGACGGGGCCCGGGGTGTCTAGCCGGCTTGGTCACTGGGGGAAGAAGGGAATTGGCATGGTGATAACTGACCAGATAATATACACACAGTATTTCATGGGTAAGTAAATAGATAGCTAGATATACTGTATGTTCTGATATTTAGATTACTAAAAGCTACCTGATGTTACCCGTGTTGGTTGGAAGGTGCGCCCCATCTCGAAATCAATTTAGTGGAAACCGTGTACCACTAGCTTGGTTTATATACACTCACGACCTATGATGTACATACACTCGTTTGAATACACAGATAACTTTTATCAAGATATTACAGCGCAAACTTTTATCGCGAATGCTTCAGAGAGGTTGTTGGAAAGGAAAACAATGAAGCGAAATAATTATTAAATGAGGCAAACTAAGCTGATGAACGAACGAGAGAAAGGTTGCATTGAGAAATAAACTTTAAGTAAATTGGGCGACACTGATAAAAACTTGTAAATACGCATGAAAAAGCAAGTGAAAGCTTAAGTGACTTACACAATCTGTTGATGAAGGCATGCAGAAAGCTGAGGCAAGCTGATCACTGGAGAGGAGATGGTAAGGAAGAAATGAACCTGAAACTGCGAGGAAATCACGAAATATAGATTTTTTTTCGTGAAGGTTAGTTGAATGGAGGAAACAACAGATTTGCCAGAACATACCAGCTGAAGTAAGATAAATACAAAATAAATGATTAACAAATAAATGAAGTAAAATAGGGTTAGGGAACATTTTGCAAGTAAAATGAAATAAGGACATCACAAAGAAAACGCTGGCATAAAGAAGAAACGAAGGAGCTGAACCGGGTAAGCAGTGTTGATAAAGTAACAAAGGGAATGTCAATTAGGTGGCGAAGATAGAAAAGAAAGAATGGAGGACTAACATTATGAAAAACAACAAATATGATTGACCATAAATAAAGAGTGAATCAAAGGAAGAAAACAAAGTCGGGAGGAATTTAGTGCAAGAGAAGAAGGCAGGAAGAAGGGAATGTGAAATAAGAACTGTCTCGGAGAAAGAAAGGGAGAAACAACGAAGGAAGGTAACGATTGAAAACAAATATAGATAAGAATATCTTTATTTCCACCAAAGTTGGTTAATCTTCTTCCGTATTGTTTGCATCTTAACATACATAATAGTTACATGTTAACATAAATGTATAGTTACATGTAGAGAGTTTATACTTAAATGAGGGATGTGATAAGGTAGGAGATGAAATGAAAGTAGAAACTACAGACGGATGAAAACAAATTTGAGTGAAAGTCGGAAGGAAAATAGTGGGAAAAACAGCCTGAAAGAGTGAAGGAGGAGGACAGAGAAGGAATGTAGCGATTGAAGGAAGGAAGGAAGGAAATCTTAAGATAAATCAGACCAAAAGAGGGAAGGATAAAGTTGAACAGTTGCTAATGGCAGCAAGAATTTGAAGTACACAATAGAGGCGGAAGAAAATGTTAGAAGGAATGAGTGAATGGAGGAAATATCAAGGCAAAACTGTCCAAAAGAGGGAAGGAGAGAGCTGATCTGTGTGGAAAAGAGGTGCTGATGGCAGGGTTGGAAGCAGCTGAACTCAGGAGGGGGGATAAGGTGGCGCTGTAGGGTGAGTCGTCAGTTCTGCCCGGAGAATGCTTACTTGGAGAGAGAGAGAGAGAGAGAATAAAGAGTGAAACAGCATTATAGGTAATAAAGGGGTCACGTTTGTATCTTACTATTAAGAGGGTAGGTGTTCTGTATTTGTTAATGTATTTTATTTTTTCAGTTTCCTTCCTAGACCTCCATCAAGCGTTTAAAAAAAAAATCCTCAAGATCTCCCTTAGAGCTTAATTTGTACATTTATCGGTAGAAAAATGTCCCGACCGAAGGCTGGTTTCTCCAGAAATATAGGCTCGCTATGGCTCGCCAAGAAAAAAAATCGACACCTAAATGGCATGAAAGGTCTTAATATTGACAACAAAAATGGTTTGAAAGGTCTTAAAATCGACTAACTAATGGGGCGAACGTCTTAGAATCTCAAAGCTAACGACCAAAACATGAGGGAGAAGGGGGTCCAGAAAAGGCAACCACCTCCCCCTAAGTAATATTATCATAGTCTTGCAAGGTAAAAGGGATCTCTGAATATACGGTAGGATGTCTTTTCTTAGCTGAATAAAAACGTCTATATTCTGTTCATTATAATCATGCCAAATATCTCGACCCCGATCGTCTGTAACTGGAAGAGAACGAGAACTATCGAGCTAATATTTTGGAAGAGTGAGTTAGGGAATAGGTGTTGGAATTAGACAAAAATAAAAACATAAAAATAAATAAAATAAAATAAATTGTCATGGAATTGTCAGGTTTAAGGGGATTTTTTTTCTCGACCCTTTTCTCCCTTATGTTTAGCTCCATTAGTTTTGAAATTTTATTAAAGAAACTTGACACAGTTTGGATTAAACCACAATCGGGCCTTTGTAATTTGTAGAAAATAGCTTATGGTTAGCAAGAGTGAGATATGAATGTCGTGATCGGTTTAAGGGAGGCCACCTCGCTTTTTTTTTTCTTTCTCTCCCTCTCTCTTTGGCTTGTATCCATTCGGCCCCATTCAGCCTACTGCTTTAAGACGTTTACCCAGGTGTCAATATTTTCCTGGCCAACGGTAACGAGCCAGCATATATATATCTTTGTTTTGACAGCAAGCTAAATTTGTACCTTTTTAGATCGAAAAATGTCTCCGGTGAAGCCGGATTTTTCCATACAATGCTGGCTCGCTATCGCTCGCCAGGAAGAAATCGACGCCGATGAGGATAAACTTCTTAAAACAGTTGGCTGAATGGGGCCGAATGGATACAAGCTAGGGAAAGAGAGAAAAGGAGAGAAAGATTAAAAAAAAAAGCCGGTGACCCCCCTTAAAAGGACTATCTTAGGCGCAGGCTGGTAAGATAGGATAAATCAGTAAATGCCTACTGCAACACTCACTCTTCCGCCTCTGGTACCCTTCCGCTCGCTCTCATTCTCTCCTCCTTCTATACACCTTTCTATTCTTCTTCTTCATCATCCTTTTCCTAATTGGTCTTCGTCTTCTTTTCTCTCTTCTTTTCCTTTCCTTCATCGTCGTCGTCCTCCTTCTGTTTCCTCCTTTTTCCTCCCCCTCCCCCTCCCCCGTTCTACCTCCCTTGTCACTGCGCTATTCATTCTGATATCATAAACACTGATATTATGGCGGGAAATTCTTGGACAGAGAGCAACATACTTACCCCCCCCCCTCTCTCTCTCTCTCTCTCTCTGTCTCTGTCTCTGTCTGTCTCTCTCTCTCTCTCTCTCTCTCTCTCTCTCGTCATGAGGTCATTATTCAATGTTCGTCTTTGTAGTAATTATTGTTTGCTTCTCTCGGCGTTCCCACCTATGACTCTTCTCTTTTGCTTATTAAATGTGCATTAGAGGGAGAGGGAGTGTAGGCTATGTGTGAGAGTGGGGAATATTGAGAGAGTCAGTTAACCCCTTCAGACTCATATGACGCAGAGGCTGCCAGATTAGCAATAAGAAATAGAGTTCTCTCACTCTTATAAATACCTCTCCAAAATTATTTTTCTGCCCACAGCTAACTCAAAGACAACTGCAGAGGTTGAAGTAACTAAACTAAAGGTTTCTAAATACCCTGATGGTAACAAAGGCTTTAAAGTATCCCTAATAGGCTCAAAATCGCGTCATATGTCGGAGAGGGTTAACGTGTACGGAGAAGGACTTAATAACTTATATTTAACGCCTCACAGATTAGATGCGGAGAGAGAGAGAGAGAGAGAATTGTGACGGTAATGAGGAGATCAACCCGAACGAGATAATTGATTCAGCTGCGTCACGAGACGAGCATTCTTCCTTACCCAGAGAGTGGGAGGGGGGGAGGCAACATCATGAAGGTAGTAGGAATAAGAGGAGGAAAAAAGGAATAGAGATAGATCCGAGAGAAGCAGGAGGAACAAATGGAGGTGAGGTTGTTGAGAAAAACACACTTTTTTCAGTTTTGCTGCTCAATATTAAGAACCATTTTTACTTCACAAAGATTGAAATTTGATGTTTCTTTTTTGTATATATATATACAGTATATATATATATATATATATATATATATATATATATATATATATATATATATAGTATATATTTCATAATTTACACAGTGATCGTACCCTACTTTGTACCGGCTCCAACTGTCCATTACAATACTGTTTGTTGGATTGTTCCTTACGAGGTGGAAGTGTTATATGTTATTACACATATACCCATACACACACACACACTCTCTCTCTCTCTCACACACACACACACACACACACACACTCATTTACACACACACACACACACTCACTCTCACTCTCTCTCTCTCCAATTTGAACCAGTTGAGGACGGTGTCAGTCACTCTGAAATGAGGGGGTGGTGTGAATAGGGAGTGATTAGAGAGAGAGAGAGGGTGTGTGTGTGTGAGAGAGAGAGAGGGTGTTTGAGAGAGAGAAGGAGAGGGAGATATTTACAATGATTTATGAGGAATAGTTATTTTCTCCAAAACCTTGCGGCTCATTCCGGGGTGATAATCTTGATGAGAGAAGTGATAATTTACAATATAGTCGGCACTGTCATTGCAAAGTGCGCAGAATACTCTATTGTTTTCTGAAAATGCTCTTTTGAAAAAGTATATACAACTTTTGAGGGAAGTATATTCAATGTAGATTCATAGAACAAATCTTTTATGTGAACAAGTTTTCAATTATACCGGTGATAGTCGCTCCAGTTCAGCCATGATTGCGTGTTGTATTCGTATTGAGGATAAACATCGTGTGAGCGTGTGTGACAAATAAAGAAAGAGAGAAAGAGGGGAGGAGATCAAGAGTGGGTATTGATAAGGATAAAGATTAGATACTATACAGACCATATACATATCATATATACAGTACATACCATACCTCTGGAACTATATGTAGCAGCAGGGTGTCAAACCAGAGTTCATTTGTTTGAAGACTTGAATTAATATGAGAAGGTATACAGGAAAATTAACAAGGAGCATTATTATGACCATTTTATCACTTGGAATGGAGGATTAATGGTAAGAACGTGGTGTTCCTTAATTCCAAAGACGTAGTATGAAGTATAAACCACACATTTAACTTTACATATACAATAATAAAGACTAACAATAATGGACTTGGCTTTGGTTTAACACGCTGGTAAGCAGTAATGATCCCCACCCAACAAACAGACTCCGGTGATGAACACAAGGACGAGCACCTCAACAAGATTCCCTTAGTTTTACGGACGTAGGACAGGCATCAATATTGCTAACATAATACATACAGTACTTTAAACGGTCACAAGCGTACCAATCCCTCAATATGCTTAGTTTGTTTATGATTTTATTAAACCACCTTCTCCCTCATGTTTAGCCCCATTAGTTTTGATATTTTAAGACGTTCGCCCAATGAGTGTGACTATTTTAAGACATTTCGCCCCATGTCTTTGTCTATTTTAAGACCCTTCATGCCTGCCATTCAGGTGTCGATTTTTCCCTGGCGAGCGAAATCGAGCGTGCAATTTAGGAGGAATCGGCCTTTGGCCGGGGTCATTTTTCTATCCCCAAAAAAAAGGCACACATTTATCTGCAAAGCGGGTCTTGGAGGTATTTTAAAAAGCTTGATGGATGTCTATGGGGAAAGCTTGTTAAAATGTATGATTCCCGTAATCTGAAGGTAAAATACAGCGAGGAGCCCAGGACATCAACATTTTGGAAAGGGTTTTGTGTAGTGATGGATGACTGACTTGTATTGGTTAACTTACGGGTATGGTTTACATTGTAATACTTATGGTTGTATGCTTAACCCCTTCACTAACTTAACGCACCTAGTAGTTTTATTTTTTTATTTCCAGTTGACTATAGACGATTTAAGACAGTTTTGGACATATATCTTGGAGTCAAAGATGTACAAATGATCCCAATTAATCGTTTGAATCGCGCATCCTCTTAAACCGCATACAGTCGTTTAATGGTAGCCAGAATACAGAGGAAAGTGTTACGTTTACCATATCATACGGAGATAACGCCTTCAATTATATTACGAATATTTATGTTGATGCCTAGCTGCAACTTCACGACATTTTAGGATCAACTTTAAGAATCAAAGGAAGGTTAAAATAATACACTGTTAATATTGGCCGATACTGTCTGAGTGTGTATGTGTGTGTGTATGTGTGTGTGTGTGTGTATATATATGTGTGTGTGTGTGTGTGTGTTTAAACTTGAAAGGGGTCTAGGGGGACAAAGTTGCTGGAAAATTGCAAAATAACATCAAAAGCCTCAATGATGATTAGTATTTTACAATAACCCACCAACACGTCCGATGAGCTTGTGTTAATACATTGTAGAACATGTTGGTGTAAAGAATTGTATAGTAAGTTAGCTATGAGATCTTACTAATGTGTGGAGGCTCTAGCTCTGGGGGTGAAGATTCTAGGTTAGTTCGATTCTAAAATGAGATCATACTAAGGTGTGGCCATGGCTCCAGCTCTCGATGGTAGATATTATAGATTAGTTCGATATTAAAACCATGTTAGGATTTTGGTCTACTCAAGAAATCCCGACCCTCCAACCTGTCATAACTCAAAAAGAAGTAAAGCAATGGCTGAAATTTCTATCATTTGAGAAGTGTGAACCAGGAAATATTTGTGGAAATTTGTTTGCTTCAGCCCGCTCTGCGGGACTATCATTATTCGATTTTATTCATACAGTAATAGGAAGGAAATATAAATATAAAGGGATAAATATATCACATTAACTCTGAGTACACAGACCCTTCCTAAGCTTAATACCATCATATAATCCTAGCCATAATAGATTATACGAATACGTCCTAGAATACTGAAAAGGTCAATTAATGATAGTGTGTTGATAAATATATTAATATAGTTTTCTTTCCTCTGTGAGTGCTGGCGCGTCTCCTGGGAGTTATGGGGGGGGGGGGGGGGGTAATTGCGAAGTGTGTGTACGAGAGAGAGAGAGAGAGAGAGAATTGGAGGTCAGGCTTCGAGTGTGTGTGTAAAAGTGGGGAATAGACAGACAACTACTGGAACATGTGATATTGGAGTTATGAAGGTGGAGATGAAGAAAATTGAATAGATAAATAATAATAATAATTATTAGCATTATATATATATATATATATATATATATATTGTGTGTGTTTTTGCTTTACATTTGTCTGTCCCTTTAAATTTGAGTGTATTCGCTTAGTAACAGGTTTGTGGATTAGCTGTAAGAAAGTATTAAGATATACCAATACCGGTAGGAACCTTATCTCATGGTAGCTAAATTTCAGAGTTAGCTACCGTATGTGGTGAAGTAAAGGATAATAATAATTGACGATAGATACTATGCTAGGGTTACCTACAATATCATGTTTGGTAATGTTTTAGTTGTTGAAAAAAGGCCAAATATGTTAATAACATGTGAGAGTGTTAATAGCGACACACTCATTTGATGCAGCAACGAACACAAACGAGACCCTATTACAGTATATGAACATAAGAACATGGGAGTCCGCAGAAAGCCGATTGGTCCACACAAGGCAGTTCCCTCTCACACCCAACCCTAATTATAAGTCCTAATTATGGTCCCAACCCACCATGAGGACCGACCTCACCAAGACGGTTCAAAATTTAACTTTAAATGGTCAAGGAATAAAAAAAAATAAAAAAAAATAAAAAAAAAATTTGTATGCTCAAGACTGTACACCGATCTTCATGCACACAACAATCGTCAATTTAATTGGGTGAAACGTCTTAAAATCTCCAAACTAATACTGCGAAACAGGGGAGGTCCAAAAAGATCTGCCTGGAACGAAATAGGGTTAAGATGAGTGATGAATGATACATATTGATGACAGCGGTGATGATATATAGCGATATTAGTGATATATAGTAATTGTATATTAATGACTATAGATATTAAGGGACCCCACCTCGCTTTTTTTTTCTCTTGTTCTCCCTCTCTCTTTGGCTTGTATCCATGCGGCCCCATTCAGCCTACTGTTTTAAGACGTTTACCCCCATCCAGGTGTCAATATTTTCCTGGCGAGCGGTAGCGAGCCAGTATTTACATATTTTTATTTTTGACAGCAAGTTAAATTTGTACATTTTTCGATAGAAAAATGTCTCCGGCGAAGCCGGAGCCGGATTTCTCCATACAATGCTGGCTCGCTATCGCTCGCCAGGAAGAAATCGACACCTGGATGGGGATAAACGTCTTAAAACAATTAGCTGAATGGGGCCGAATGGATACAAGCCAGGGAAAGAGAGAAACGGAGAGAAAGATAAAAACAAGCCGGTGACCCCCCTAAGTGATTATCGATAGTGAGAGTGATGCTATTATAGGGATACTGTATAAGATATAAGAGCAGTGATGCTATTATAGGGATACTGTATAAGATATAAGAGTAGTGATGCTATTATAGGGATACTGTATAAGATATAAGAGGATGTATTAAGAAGATATAAGAGCAGTGATGCTATTATAGGGATACTGTATAAGATATAAGAGTAGTGATGCTATTATAGGGATACTGTATAAGATATAAGAGCAGTGATGATATTATAGGGATACTGTATAAGATATAAGAGCAGTGATGCTATTATAGGGATACTGTATAAGATATAAGAGTAGTGATGATATTAATGAATGATGATACACAAAGTGATGATGGTAGTGATTATATATAGTGATAATAGTGAATATAGTGATGATGATAGTGATAATAGTGAATATAGTGATGATGATAGTGATTATATATAGTGATAATAGTGAATATAGTGATGATGGTAGTGATTATATATAGTGATAATAGTGAAATAGATGATGATAGTGATTATATATAGTGATAATAGTGAATATAGTGATGATGGTAGTGATTATATATAGTGATAATAGTGAATATAGTGATGATGATAGTGATTATATATAGTGATAATAGTGAATATAGTGATGATGATATGATTATATATAGTGATAATAGTGAATATAGTGATGATGGTAGTGAATATATATAGTGATAATAGTGAATATAGTGATGATGATAGTGATTATATATAGTGATAATAGTGAATATAGTGATGATGATAGTGATTATATATAGTGATAATAGTGAATATAGTGATGGTGATAGTGATTATATATAGTGATAATAGTGAATATAGTGATAATAGTGAATATAGTGATGATGGTAGTGATTATATATAGTGATAATAGTGAATATAGTGATGATGGTAGTGATTATATAGTGATAATAGTGAATATAGTGATGATGATAGTGATTATATATAGTGATGATGATAGTGATATATAGTGATAATAGTGAATATAGTGATGATGATAGTGATTATATAGTGATAATAGTGAATATAGTGATGATGGTAGTGATTATATATAGTGATAATAGTGAATATAGTGATGATGGTAGTGATTATATATAGTGATAATAGTGAATATAGTGATGATGGTAGTGATTATATATAGTGATAATAGTGATGATGATAGTGATTATATATAGTGATAATAGTGATGATGATAGTGATTATATAGTGATAATAGTGAATATAGTGATGATGATAGTGATTATATATAGTGATAATAGTGAATATAGTGATGGTGATAGTGATTATATATAGTGATAATAGTGAATATAGTGATGATGATAGTGATTATAGTGATAATAGTGAATATAGTGATGATAGTGATTATATATAGTGATAATAGTGAATATAGTGATGATGGTAGTGATTATATAGTGATAATAGTGAATATAGTGATGGTGATAGTGATTATATATAGTGAATATAGTGATGATGGTAGTGATTATATATAGTGATAATAGTGAATATAGTGATGATGGTAGTGATTATATAGTGATATAGTGAATATAGTGATGATGGCAGTGATTATATAGTGATAATAGTGAATATAGTGATAATGGTAGTGATTATATAGTGATAGTGAATATAGTGATAATAGTGATAAGTGATGATAGTGATTATATATAGTGATTAATAGTTGATATAGTGAATGATATAGTGATAATAGTGATTATATATAGTGATAATAGTGAATATAGTGATGATGGTAGTGATTATATAGTGATAATAGTGAATATAGTGATGATGGTAGTGATTATATATAGTGATAATAGTGAATATAGTGATGATGATAGTGATAATAGTGAATATAGTGATGATGATAGTGATTATATATAGTGATAATAGTGAATATAGTGATGATGGTAGTGATTATATATAGTGATAATAGTGAATATAGTGATGATGGTAGTGATTATATATAGTGATAATAGTGAATATAGTGATGATGATAGTGATTATATATAGTGATAATAGTGAATATAGTGTTTGATTATATATAGTGATAATAGTGAATATAGTGATGATAATAGTGATTATATATAGTGATAATAGTGAATATAGTGATGATGGTAGTGATTATATATAGTGATAATAGTGAATATAGTGATGATGGTAGTGATTATATATAGTGATAATAGTGAATATAGTGATGAGTGATTATTGAATATAGTGATAATAGTGATTATATATAGTGATATAGTGATAGTGATGGTAGTGATTATATATAGTGATAATAGTGAATATAGTGATGATGGTAGTGATTATATATAGTGATAATAGTGAATATAGTGATGATAGTGATTATATATAGTGATAATAGTGAATATAGTGATGATGATAGTGATAATAGTGAATATAGTGATGATAGTGATTATATATAGTGATAATAGTGAATATAGTGATGATGGTAGTGATTATATATAGTGATAATAGTGAATATAGTGATGGTGATAGTGATTATATATAGTGAATATAGTGATGATGGTAGTGATTATATATAGTGATAATAGTGAATATAGTGATGATGATAGTGATAATAGTGAATATAGTGATGATGATAGTGATTATATATAGTGATAATAGTGAATATAGTGATGATGATAGTGATTATATATAGTGATAATAGTGAATATAGTGATGATGATAGTGATAATAGTGAATATAGTGATTATATATTGTGATAATAGTGAATATAGTGATGATGATAGTGATTATATATAGTGATAATAGTGAATATAGTGATGATGGTAGTGATTATATATAGTGATAATAGTGAATATAGTGATGATGGTAGTGATTATATATAGTGATAATAGTGAATATAGTGATGATGATAGTGATAATAGTGAATATAGTGATGATGATAGTGATTATATATAGTGATAATAGTGAATATAGTGATGATAGTGATTATATATAGTGATAATAGTGAATATAGTGATGATGATAGTGATTATATATAGTGATAATAGTGAATATAGTGATGATGATAGTGATTATATATAGTGATAATAGTGAATATAGTGATGATGTAGTGATTATATATAGTGATAATAGTGAATATAGTGATGATGATAGTGATTATATATAGTGATAATAGTGAATATAGTGATGATGATAGTGATTATATATAGTGATAATAGTGAATATAGTGATGATGATAGTGATTATATATAGTGATAATAGTGAATATAGTGATGATGGTAGTGATTATATATAGTGATAATAGTGAATATAGTGATGATGATAGTGATTATATATAGTGATAATAGTGAATATAGTGATGATGATAGTGATTATATATAGTGATAATAGTGATATAGTGATGATGATAGTGATTATATATAGTGATAATAGTGAATATAGTGATGATAGTGATTATATATAGTGATAATAGTGAATATAGTGATGATGATAGTGATTATATATAGTGATAATAGTGAATATAGTGATGATGATAGTGATTATATATAGTGATAATAGTGAATATAGTGATGATAGTGATTATATATAGTGAATATAGTGATGATAGTGATTATATATAGTGATAATAGTGAATATAGTGATGATGATAGTGATTATATATAGTGATAATAGTGAATATAGTGATGATGGTAGTGATTATATATAGTGATAATAGTGAATATAGTGATGATGGTAGTGATTATATATAGTGATAATAGTGATGATGATAGTGATTATATATAGTGATAATAGTGAATATAGTGATGATGATAGTGATTATATATAGTGATAATAGTGAATATAGTGATGATGATAGTGATTATATATAGTGATAATAGTGAATATAGTGATGATGGTAGTGATTATATATAGTGATAATAGTGAATATAGTGATGATGGTAGTGATTATATATAGTGATAATAGTGAATATAGTGATGATGGTAGTGATTATATATAGTGATAATAGTGAATATAGTGATGATAGTGATTATATATAGTGATAATAGTGAATATAGTGATGATGATAGTGGTAGTAGTGAATATAGTGATGATAGTGATTATATATAGTGATAATAGTGAATATAGTGATGATGATAGTGATAATAGTGAATATAGTGATGATGATAGTGATTATATATAGTGATAATAGTGAATATAGTGATGATAGTGATTATATATAGTGATAATAGTGAATATAGTGATGATAGTGATTATATATAGTGATAATAGTGAATATAGTGATGATGATAGTGATTATATATAGTGATAATAGTGAATATAGTGATGATGATAGTGATTATATAGTTATAATAGTGAATATAGTGATGATGATAGTGATTATATATAGTGATAATAGTGAATATAGTGATGATGATAGTGATTATATATAGTGATAATAGTGAATATAGTGATGATAGTGATAATAGTGAATATAGTGATGATGATAGTGATGATAGTGATATAGTGAATATAGTGATGATGATAGTGATTATATATAGTGATAATAGTGAATATAGTGATGATGATAGTGATTATATATAGTGATAATAGTGAATATAGTGATGATGGTAGTGATTATATATAGTGATAATAGTGAATATAGTGATGATGATAGTGATTATATATAGTGATAATAGTGAATATAGTGATGATGATAGTGATTATATATAGTGATAATAGTGAATATAGTGATGATGATAGTGATTATATATAGTGATAATAGTGAATATAGTGATGATGATAGTGATTATATATAGTGATAATAGTGAATATAGTGATGATGGTAGTGATTATATATAGTGATAATAGTGAATATAGTGATGATAGTGATTATATATAGTGATAATAGTGAATATAGTGATGATGATAGTGATTATATATAGTGATAATAGTGAATATAGTGATGATGATAGTGATTATATATAGTGATAATAGTGAATATAGTGATGATGGTAGTGATTATATATAGTGATAATAGTGAATATAGTGATGATGATAGTGATTATATATAGTGATAATAGTGAATATAGTGATGATGGTAGTGATTATATATAGTGAATATAGTGATTATATATAGTGATAATAGTGAATATAGTGATGATGGTAGTGATTATATATAGTGATAATAGTGAATATAGTGATGATGGTAGTGATTATATATAGTGAATAGTGAATATAGTGATGATGGTAGTGATTATATATAGTGATAATAGTGAATATAGTGATGGTGATAGTGATTATATATAGTGATAATAGTGATATAGTGATGATGGTAGTGATTATATATAGTGATAATAGTGAATATAGTGATAGTGAATAGTGATTATATATAGTGATATAGGATTTATATAGTGATAATAGTGAATATGATGATGGTAGTGATTATATATAGTGATAATAGTGAATATAGTGATGATATATATAGTGATAATAGTGAATATAGTGATGATGGTAGTGATTATATATAGTGATAATAGTGAATATAGTGATGATGATAGTGATTATATATAGTGATAATAGTGAATATAGTGATGATGATAGTGATTATATATAGTGATAATAGTGAATATAGTGATGATGGTAGTGATTATATATAGTGATAATAGTGAATATAGTGATGATGGTAGTGATTATATATAGTGATAATAGTGAATATAGTGATTATATATAGTGATAATAGTGAATATAGTGATGATAGTGATTATATATAGTGATAATAGTGAATATAGTGATGATGATAGTGATTATATATAGTGATAATAGTGAATATAGTGATGATGATAGTGATTATATATAGTGATAATAGTGAATATAGTGATGATGATAGTGATTATATATAGTGATAATAGTGAATATAGTGATGATGGTAGTGATTATATATAGTGATAATAGTGAATATAGTGATGATGGTAGTGATTATATATAGTGATAATAGTGAATATAGTGATGATGGTAGTGATTATATATAGTGATAATAGTGAATATAGTGATGATAGTGATTATATAGTTATAATAGTGAATATAGTGATGATGATAGTGATTATATATAGTGATAATAGTGAATATAGTGATGATAGTGATTATATATAGTGATAATAGTGGATATATATAGTGATGATGGTAGTGATTATATATAGTGATAATAGTGAATATAGTGATGATGATAGTGATAATAGTGAATATAGTGATTATATATTGTGATAATAGTGAATATAGTGATGATGATAGTGATTATATATAGTGATAATAGTGAATATAGTGATGATGATAGTGATTATATATAGTGATAATAGTGAATATAGTGATGATGATAGTGATTATATATAGTGATAATAGTGAATATAGTGATGATGGTAGTGATTATATATAGTGATAATAGTGAATATAGTGATGATAGTGATTATATATAGTGATAATAGTGAATCAGGGTGAATGAGGGTGCAAAGGCGGCAGTACGTGTGGAGAGTGAGCAGAGCGAGTTCTTTGACCTGAATGTTGGTTTGAAACAGGGGTGTGTGATGTCCCCGTGGTTGTTTACTATATATATGGATGGAGTTATGAAAGAAATACTATCAAGAGCAGTGGATGTTGGTGTATCGCTGAAAAGGGAGGGAATTGAGTGGAAGCTACCTATACTGCTGTTTGCGGATGATACAGTTCTGATGAGTGATAATGAATGGGAGTTGCAGGGTCTGGTAAATGAATTTGGAACAGTGTGCGAAAAACGGAATTTGAAGGTAAATACGGGGAAGAGCAAGGTTATGGTCTTCGAAAGGGGTGAAGTCACAGAGTGTGAGGTGAAGCTGAACGGTCAGGCTATGGAGATCGTCAACTCTTTTAAGTATCTGGGCAGTGTGTTGAGTAAAGATGGGACTATGGATGAAGAGGTGCGGGAGAGGGTACAACAGGGGAAGAGGGTTGTAGGAACGCTAAAAGCAGTAACAAGAAATAGGGTGGTCAGTATGGAAGTGAAGAAGTCCTTGCATGACAGTGTGGTAATCCCGACACTGACTTACGGAAGCGAAGCATGGACGTTGGTTGAGAGACTCAGACCAAGAGTGAGAGCAGTGGAATAATGAATTACTTAAGGAGTGCGTGCGGAGTTACATGGAGGGATAGACAGACTAATGAGGAAGTAAGAAGGAGGTGTGGTGTGGAGGTAGATGTGCTGGAAAGTGTGAAAAGGAACAACTTGAGATGGTTCGGCCATATGGAACGTATGGAAAGTGAGAGAATGACTAAGAGGGTGTACGAGAGCGAGGTGGAGGGACAGAGGGGGAGAGGTAGACCGAATATGAGGTGGAAGGATGGAGTGAGGAACTACATGAACGAAGGCGGTGCTGGTTGGGGGGAGGGGCGTCGACTGACTGGGGACCAAGGTGCATGGGGGCGGTTCGTTCGTGGCCACTCCTTCGGGGATCGCGGCGTCAGGCAATAGATAGATAGATAGATAGATAATAGTGAATATAGTGATGATGGTAGTGATTATATATAGTGATAATAGTGAATATAGTGATGATGATAATGATTATATATAGTGATAATAGTGAATATAGTGATGATTATAGTGATAATAGTGAATATAGTGATGATGATAGTGATTATATATAGTGATAATAGTGAATATAGTGATGATGGTAGTGATTATATATAGTGATAATAGTGAATATAGTGATGATGGTAGTGATTATATATAGTGATAATAGTGAATATAGTGATGATGATAGTGATTATATATAGTGATAATAGTGAATATAGTGATGATGATAGTGATTATATATAGTGATAATAGTGATGATAATAGTGATTATATATAGTGATAATAGTGAATATAGTGATGATGGTAGTGATTATATATAGTGATAATAGTGAATATAGTGATGATGATAGTGCAGATAGTTAGTGATACATATACCGAAGTCTGCCTCCCAGTTAACGAAGGATTACCCCCATTGAAGTCTTTGTGTGCGTGGGTTTCAACTAGGAGTGTGTGTGTGTGTGTGTGTGTTGATCGGTGTGTGTGTGTGTGTGTGTGTGCTTGGGTTTCAACTAGGAGGGTCTGTGAGGTGTTGTGTGTGTGTGTTTATATGTGTGTGTGTGTTGAGATCTGTGTGTGAGGGAGTATGTCCAGTGTTGTCTCTTGAATGTTGCTGAGGTGTTGAAAATTGTCCTGTGTTCAGATAAATTCGCTAATCTCGAAATGTCAAATAAAAGCAAGACCATGACACTGCCCATTTAATTTTAGTTAGTACAAATGTTCCAATAAATATATACCGGGCCAAGCTATTGACCCTGTTTGGCTGAATAGTGTTTTGTGTGTAGATTGTACCCTAGTCGTATGTTACGGGGGCACTACTCGCTTTTTCTGGACCTCCTTCTCCCTCGTGATTAGCATGTTAGTTTTGAGATTTTAAGACGTTTGTTCTATTAGTTTGTCGATATTAAAACCTTTCGCCCAATTTCTTTGTCAACATTAAGATCTTTCGTACCATTGAGGTGTTGATTTTTTTCTGGCGAGCGATAGCGAGCCTGTAATTTTAGAAGGTACCGGAAGGTACGGGATATTTTTCTACCGAAAAATTTACAAATTTACCTTGAAAAGGGGTCTAGGGAGTGCTATTTTAAGCTTGATGGAGGTCTAGCGAGGAAACTAAAAAATATATTAATTAAAATATACATAGTCCAAAAACCAAGGAGTACCCCCTTAAGGGTGGTTACTAGCTTACTATGGGTGATTAGATGGTCGCCCGAGAGTCTGTGGATAATCTAATGGTTGAATGTTAGTATTAATGGTCGAGTGGATATTGTGGTCGCTTGGATATTTGCCAGAGAGTATGTGTGGATGGTGGAATGGTTGAATTTTCGTTTAGATGGTCGAGTAGATAGTATGGTGGCTTGGATGGTTGTCTAAGAGTATGTGTGGATGGTGGAATGGTTGAGTTCGTGTGGATAGTTGAGTAGATAGTATGGTCGCTTGGATGGTTGTCTAAGAGTATGTGTGGATGGTGGAATGGTTGAGTTTGTGTGGATAGTTGAGTAGATAGTATGGTGGCTTGGATGGTTGTCTAAGAGTATGTGTGGATGGTGGAATGGTTGAGTTCGTGTGGATAGTTGAGTAGATAGTATGGTGGCTTGGATGGTTGTCTAAGAGTATGTGTGGATGGTGGAATGGTTGAGTTCGTGTGGATAGTTGAGTAGATAGTATGGTGGCTTGGATGGTTGTCTAAGAGTATGTGTGGACGGTGGAATGGTTTAGTGTTCGTGTAGATAGTTGAGTAGATAGTATGGTCGCTTGGATGGTTGCCTAAGAGTATGTGTGGATGGTGGAATGGTTGAGTGTTCGTGTGGATAGTTGAGTAGATAGTATGGTCGCTTGGATGGTTGCCTAAGAGTATGTGAGGATGGTAGAATGGTTGAGTGTTCGTGTGGATAGTTGAGTAGGTAGTATGGTCGCTTGCTTGCATGGTTGCCTAAGAGTATGTGTGTATGGTTGAGCGTTCGTGTGGATAGTTGAATAGATAGTATGGTCGCTTGCATGGTTGCCTAAGAGTATGTGTGGACGGTGGAATGGTTGAGTGTTCGTGTGGATAGTTGAGTAGATAGTATGCTCGCTTGGATGGTTGCCTAAGAGTATGTGTGGACGGTGGAATGGTTGAGTGTTCGTGTGGATGGTTGTGTAGATAGTATGGTCGCTTGCATGGTTGCCTAAGCGTATGTGTGGACGGTGGAATGGTTGAGTGTTCGTGTGGATAGTTGAGTAGATAGTATGGTCGCTTACATGGTTGCCTAAGAGTATGTGTGGACGGTGGAATGGTTGAGTGTTCGTGTGGATGGTTGTGTAGATAGTATGGTTGCCTAAGAGTATGTGTGGATGGTGGAATGGTTGAGTGTTCGTGTGGATGGTTGTGTAGATAGTATGGTCGCTTGCATGGTTGCCTAAGAGTATGTGTGGACGGTGGAATGGTTGAGTGTTCGTGTGGATGGTTGTGTAGATAGTATGGTCGCTTGCATGGTTGCCTAAGAGTATGTGTGGACGGTGGAATGGTTGAGTGTTCGTGTGGATAGTTGAGTAGATAGTATGGTCGCTTGCATGGTTGCCTAAGAGTATGTGGGGACGGTGGAATGGTTGAGTATTCGTGTGGATGGTTGTGTAGATAGTATGGTCGCTTGGATGGTTGCCTAAGAGTATGTGTGGACGGTGGAATGGTTGAGTGTTCGTGTGGATGTTGCGTGTTTTGTCCAGGGCTACATAATGGTTATGGTATTGATGATTGTGGTCGAGATGTGGCTGTGGTGGAGTCTGACCGGTTGGAGTTGGTTGTGGTAGGGTTTTTTTTTTGTTCATGTAATTGTGGTGCAGGTTGGTTGAATTTGATTGTGGTTGTGATTGATTTTATAGCTGTGGTTGTGGTGGTGGTAGTTGTTGTGGTGATGGCTTGTTGGATTTTTGTCGTGGTTGTTGATTATATGATTTTGGTAGTTGTGATTGGGGTTGTCATGTGAGTGTAGGGGAGGCAGGTGGTATTTTGTTGTGGTTGTGAGAGGTGGTTGTTATTATGGTTGTGGCGTGATTGTGGAGGAGGGTGCTTGGATTTGGTCGTGGCTGTGAGTGGTTGTTGATGTGGTAGCTGTGATTGTGGTGCTGATAGTTGTTCTGTGGTTTATGCAATAGATAATGTTATGGTAGAGCCAGGTTATAAAACTATGAACAGGCTGCGTTTTAGTAGATGTGTATATAATGTAGTTATAGCGACTGTGCATGGTAGATGTGTTTGTATAGTAAAGTAATAATAGTGGTTGTTATTGTTGTAGTAGCCCTGCCTGGTAGTTCCTGTGTGTAGTAGGTGTTAGTGGTAGGGAGGAAGCAGGTACAGGTAAGGTAAGGCGCGCGTGTGGACACCTGTGGGCTACCTGTCAATACCTGAAGATTATTAGTATTGCCGGAAGAACATTGACGGGAATTATATTATCGACGTATTGGTGTGGCACTCCCGCGATTTACGGTGTGGTTAGTGGAGAGAGAGAGAGAGAGAGAGAGTAACATATGAATAAATTGGAGAATTTTTCGAAACCAAAATATGTAGGCGTAGGGCACCAGATAATTAGATACTTTGAAGGATGATAGCATAAAATATCGTAAGAAGCTAAAAGCATATTTCTGGGCAATTGAGATACCGAGCATAAACAAATAGGTAACATAAATGAAAACAAAAGGGAAAGGTAGAATCCTAAGAATTGTAAATATAATATGCAAAGAACCAGAGAAAAAATGTACTAGAAGAAAAGATAACAAATCAATAAATAGATAAATATAGAAATAAAAAAGGGAGGGAGATACTTTTTGTTTGTGTCTGTGGGGGAGGGTAGGAGGGATTGATTCCAGCCTCACCCCTTCCTCTATCCCTGCCCCCCCCCCCCCCTCTTCCCCTATCCCTGCTGCCCCTACCCCTATCCCTTTTATCTGCCACATTTATTAAACCTTCCCTTCCGAATATGTTGTCCCCCATCGATAACCCGGCCATCCTCCATCATAATATTTGTCAATACCTGTTTTATGTACGCGTTCTACCTTTGTACTGCCACATTTCTTAAATTTGTTTACCTTCCTGTATAGTTTGGCATTAAGTTATAGTTTTAGCTTGATTTACAGTGTGTCATTGTTTACAGTTTCTACCTTGATTTAACGTTTGACATTTAGTAGTTTTTACCTTGATTTATATATTGACCTTTGTTACAGTATTTACCTTGATATGTAGTTTGACATATTTGTTTTACTTTGATTTATATTTTTATATTTCTTAGTTTTTACCTTGATATATATTTTGACCTTTATTACAGTATTTACCTTGATTTATAGTTTGACATATATTAATTTTGCCTTGATTTGTGTTGACATTTATTACAGTATTTACCTTGATTTATAGTTTGATATTTCTTACAGTTTTACCTTGATTTATATTTTAACATATATTATAGTTTTACCTTGATTTATAGTTTGACATTTATTACAGTTTAACTAGATTTAGAGTTTGACATTTCTTACAATATCTACCTGCATACAGTATATATTTTGACATGGTTTACAGTTTTACCTAGATTCACAGTTTGATTCCTGTACCGCACCCTTATTTAGAATTGGACATTTACTTACAGCTTTAGCCTTGATTAATACTTTGACATTTATTTTGATATTTTTACTCTGGTGTTTTATATATTTTTAGGCTACTTATAGTTTTTAGCTTTAACCACTAGACCAGCCGTTAGTGCATTTTGTAGTTTGTAGTTTTAACTCTCTATATGATGGTTCATATAACTTATTTAATATCTACATTCCATTCATTACCGGCATATATTTCGATCCATTGTGTATGAATGTTCTTGTTTGTATATATTTACTATTTTATGTATCTATAGATATGTTGGACTATACATTGACTTAAACATTTTATGTATCTATAGATATGTTGGACTATACATTGACTTAAACATTTTATGTATCTATAGATATGTTGGACTATACATTGACTTAAACATTTTATGTATCTATAGATATGTTGGACTATACTGTACATTGACTTAAACATTTTTATATTTACTCACCTTCTTTATTTGTGGTATATATTTTTATATTTTATCTAGATATTGACACAATATTTTCGTCAATCAATTTTAAATTTATTTATGTTGCTTTGAACATTCTGTTATTTTGTTTTAGATTGTTCACTACATGTGGATATGTTTTCCACATGCAAGATAAATATACTTCAGTTACAGTTACTGACGAAAGTATACCGTATATTATGTTGAGTACTTTGCAAAGTATACCGTATATTATGTTGAGTACTTTGCAAAGTATACCGTATATTATGTTGAGTACTTTGCAAACAGGTTACTGTTTTAAGATATATATTTGTTTGTAATTTAGAATACCTTTCTGGAATGGCCTTTTCAGATAAAATTCCTTGCAATTCACTCTCACTCTCTCTCACACACACACTCTCTCTCTCTCGCTCTCTCTCCTTTCTCTCTCTCTCTCTCTGTCTCTCTGTCTGTCTCTGTCTCTGTCTCTCTCTCTCTCTCTCTCTCCTCTCTCGCTCTCTCTGTGTGTCTCTCTCCCTCTCTGTGTCTCTGTCTCTCTCTCCCTCTCTCTCTCTCTCTCTCTCTCTCTCTCTCTCTATCTCTCTCTCTCTCTCTCTCTCTCTCTCTCTCTCTCTCTCTCTCTCTCTCTCTCTCTCTCTCTCTCTCTCTCTCTCTCTCTCTCTCTCTCTCTCTCTCTCTCTCTCTCTCTCTCTCTCTCTCATATTGTGTGGTATCCCCTGGTGTTGACACATGACCCCCACTGATGAAGACGCCATGGACCATTTGTGTGGTTGTTACGGTGATGCACGCCCTCTTAACACAATACTCACGACATATATTAGGCCCGGGATTTGCTATTAGATCACCTGGGGTATAATTAAGTAACACCCCGTTCTTAACATTAATCATCAACTACAAACCCCAACGCCCTTGAATAATGCCAGGTGAAGTTCTGCGAGGGCTCTTAGATTACCCTAGCTAATCTTGTAATGTTGAGTAAAGTCAATTTGTCGGGTAGGTTGGGTATATTGCTAGGTACAAATGTTGTTACCGGTACTTCTTAAAGACATCGCTAGCGCTGGGACGGCTTTACCACAGACTTATTACCCAAGATGGGACGTTACGAAGTCCACTAACTACAGGTTTGGCGTATTGTGGGTGTAGTACCATGTAACAGTGATGAGTGGTGTATGACGTATGGTGTGTGTATAGTACCATACAGCAGTGATGGGTGGTGTATGGTGTGTGTATAGTACCATACAACAGTGATGGGTGGTGTATAGTGTAATGTGTGGTGGGTGTAGTACCATATAACAGGGATGATTGGTGTATGACGTATGGTGTGTGTATAGTGTGGTGTATGGTGTAATGTATGTTGTGCATAGTGTAGACCTAATGTATGGTGTGTGTATAGTGTAATGTATGGTGTGTGTGTATGGTGTGTGTATTGTATGGTGTGTGTGTATAGTGTGGTGTATGGTGTGTGTATTGTATGGTGTGTGTAGTGCCATATAACTGTGATGGGTGGTGGTGGTGGTAGAGCTTTGACTAATTAACACAGATAAATCATAAACAGCTCCATTCCACCTCATAAATACCTACAGCACCAGCGATATCACCACGTTAAACACACATACAGAGAGAGTGAGAGAGTGAATGAATGAATGAATGAAGATTTGCGAGTGAGAGTAGATTAGATAAGAGTAGCCTTGAATTGAGAAGAGGATAAACGATAGGTTAAACCCTGTATTATATTGAGATATTAGAACGCCGTTGCAAGGTTAAGTTTTCATATCGTCTGTGGCTTGAGGGTCCAGCATTATATATCCATACTTAAGGATACCCTATTGTATATTCTTATTATTACATTTGTGTTTGTTTTATCTATAACCTGTCCCTGATTTTTATGTCAATAAACTTATTGTATATTTATGTTACCTTTTGTTTGTGTTACCCGGCATGCAGTAGACCTCAACCTTATAATAATTGCATAACTATATAACTATATATATATATATAATATATATATATATATATATATATATATATATATATATATGAGAGAGAGTCAGTGTGATAATAAGTGATTGAAGGTAAGAGAGAATACTAGATTAGAATAGAACAGAATGGTACGGTACTGTGTTAATCATACGTATTGTAAATATTCACTTCATATTCTGAATTTCAGATTTAATTTATCTAATTTATCATAAAGTTTTCGAACAATAAAATTTTGTTAGTTATCTAGGATCATAGGATTTTCATTCTCTTTAGGTGATGTATATTCTACACATTGTACATCCACTAATGACTATCATTGTACATCCACTAATGACTATCATTGTCCAGTTTGTAGTATAATCAAAGACCTTTCCATTTCCACCAAGTGCCTTTTAAGATAACATTTTGTTCTCAAAAGGCTAAGCCGGACATTTCTGATATTGTGTTGTAAATTATCACAATGTTTAATTTACACCATGTATGTATTTTGGCTAAATAAACTATTTTGAATTTGAAATTTGAAATTTGAATTTTGAATTTGAAAAGAAAACAGAAATATAGAGATAACAAGTATCGTCAGTTAAAGTAAGGTAGTAAACGGTATAGTAAGGCTAGCGATCAAGACAAGAGCAGCTAGGTAGAGTAGAGAGCCAGGTAATATCCCGGTGTAATGCCTAACCACGGTACTGTACCGCCCCCCTTCCCCCCCCCTACCCCCCACCCCTTATACACTGTTCCCGGTCAGTGCCCCGGACTGGTGTGACTGACCACCTCCACCATCACATATGTCTCCGGGAGTGGCTACCAAACCTGCTGACTGATGGCTCATGTTGTCAGATGGACTCGTACTTGATAACTCTACTTCATAAAACACAATAATAATACAAATAATAATGATAATTATTATTATAATAATAGTAATTCAATTCAAATTCAAACATCTTTATTCTCACAAATATGCAATATACATTACAAAATATATATACAAATTATATATTATAAATTATATATAATAGCGCGCCGTAGCCACGCCCCACCCCCCCTGTTTAGCGAATAAACTATAAATACTCCCAGATTGCCCCCTTCAAACCACACTTCCTGAAGATGTCTGCTGTGATAGATGAAACGTCGATAAACCACCCCCAGAATTTCGCCAACTTATCCACCAACTCTCTGAACCACAACGAAAATTTTTAAGAAATATTGAAGAAATTAATAAAAAGATAATTAATTATGAGAATGCTGCTTCATTTAACCTCGTTTGTATTAAAAACAATATATATATACGGTATATATATATATATATATATATATATATATATATATATATATATATATATATATATATATACAATAATTGTATGTAACTGAGGATGAACATTTTGTAGTCAAACGCATATTTTATTAGCAATATTATGTTTGTGTATGTTTTTAAATTTTGCAGTACAATTCTATAGACCCCCAATCGTTAATAATACCAAGCTGTTGAGGCAGTTACGTAGGTTTTTATTAATTCTAATATTAATTGTGTGTGTGTGTGAGAGAGTGAGTGAGTGAGTGAGTGAGTGAGTGAGTGAGTGTGTGTGTGTGTGTGTGTGTGTGAGAGAGAGAGAGAGAGTGTGTGCGTGCGTGCGTGCGTGTGTGAGTGAAGGAGAGAGAGTGAGTCAAGTTGGTCAAAGTGTCTCTCTCGCTTCACTAGACTCACCGGAGCTCCAAACTTTACACCCCATGAGGAGAGTCCAACTATTCCTCTACAAACTCTCCTTCTATCTCTCTTGTACTACGTTATACAGCTCTCTCTCGCGCTCTCTCTCTCTCTCTCTCTCTCTCTCTCTCTCTCTCTCTCTCTCTCATATACTACGTTATAGTAACCCCTTATACTGTCCACCTCCACTAGTTTTCTGCCTTTCCTCTTCCCCTCCCGTGTTCTTTCTTCTCCATTCCCCTTCCTCTTCCTCCTCGTCTTCCTCTTCTTTCGTTACCTCCTCGTTCTCCTCTCGTTCATCTCCTCCCCTTCCTCATTATGCCCTCTCCTATATTCACTCTTATCCTCCCCCTCTCAACTACTCCTCTATTCCCTTCTCCTCTTCTTATATATTTCACTTCTCTCCAACTTCTTCTCTCCCTCTTCCTATCCCTTGTACGTTCCTTCTCCTCCTCTTTCTCCTCCCCTTCCCCTCCCCCCAGCCCATAATTCACCCCCCCCCCCCCCCCCTCCCTTTAAGTGACATACTGCCTGAGAAACTGCTTACCAATTTTTCGATCGAGAACAACTTAGTGGGGCTGATTTGTCGGGGTTTGTGGCTCTGATGCACGCAGGGCTGTACACTCACTCACTCACACCCTCTCTCTCTCTCTCTCACACACTCTCTCTCTCTGATATACTGTAGATGCATGCAATGTATTGATGATGTACATAGGTGTGTGCGTGTACGCTTGTGTTTGCTGTTTGAATGTCTGCTTATATATACTTCATGTACAAGTGTGTGCTTGCATGTTTGTGGCACCCTGAACACATAAATACACAGTGTTATATTTGTTTTAATTGACCCTCCCTTCTTCAATAAATCTGTATAATTTATTATATACAGTAAAACAGTGCTATTATAAAGAAATATTTATTTGAGGATATGTGTGAGTATATGATTTAATAGTTTCTGCATTTTATAGTGTTCTAATCTCTCGGCGCCAATTCTCTCTTATCATTTGTTGTATCATCTTATTGTCTCCCTCTTCATGTTATATAAAAGGCGAGTATATATACAGTATATATATATTTATACACGTTAGCCGCGTCCAGTCTCAGCAAGGTGGTGTACCAAAGAGGAACAAAACGCCTAGAAATATCACACACACGGTACCGAATATAGCTATTTAAGTGTTGCTAGTGGTATACCTTTAGATGACAATACAATATGGCGTCATATATCCAATTTGTATTTCTATGTGTTCCTTATATCCTTCCACTCCCCCTCCTTATTCTTATTCTCCTTCAGCTCCCTCCTCTTTCTTCTACTTTTCAGCCCTCCTCCTCATTCCTATTCTCTTTCCTCCTCCTTCCTCCTAATGTTTTCCTTTTTAACCCTCCTCCTCCTCTTCCTTCTTTTTCAACCCCCTCCTCCTCCCCTTCCTTCTTTATCACCCCTCCTCCTTCTCCTTCACCCCTTCTCCTCCGTCCGCTTCCTTCCTCTTTCTCCTTCTTATTCACCCCTACTCCTCTCCCTTCTTTTTCACCCCGTCCTCTTCCTACCCTTCCTCCTGGTTCACCTGTCACCTCTCTTCCTTCCTCCTCACTCACCCGTCAGCTCCTCCTGTTCCTCCCCCTGTCCACCTCTCTGTCTCCTCCCTTGTCCTTGTACTCCTATATTCCTCTTCTGCTTCCTCATCTTATATAATCTCCTTTTCCGTTTACTCGTCTTCTTCTTTTCCTACCTCTCCCTTTCCATCCTCCTCGTCCTCTTTTTGTACTCTTCTTGCTCTTCTTCTTCTACCTCCTCCCCCACCCCGTCCTCCTCTTCCTCCATCAGCTGTCACCTCCTCTCCACATTCCTAACATCAGGCTTTAATTGGCACCCTTTATATCAATCCTGGATCTCCTCTCTCTCTCTCTCTCTCTCTCTCTCTCTCTCTCTCTCTCTCTCTCTCTCTCTCTCTCTCTCTCTCTCTCTCTCTCTCTCTCAATTAGTCACCGTTCTATGTTTAACTTACTTTCTAGTATCCCAGCTTCAAATCCTACTTTTGTTATCACCATCCATTAAATATATTTGTTTAACTCTTTATTTTTGAACATCTTGTCTCAGTGTCGTCATAGTTATGTTACATGCCATCTTAGTATATATATATATATATATAATTGCGTGTGTGGCTGCGTATTTTTTAGTTTTTCATTTGCCCCTATTCCTGATTTTTTAAGCTCCATTTTGTCCGCGTTAACTTTTCTCTTGCTTCTTCATCCCTCTCCCTATCTTTAATGTTTCTTATTATTATTTCTATGTTTCTTCTCACTTATGCCTCGAATAAATTATCATTTCCACCTGTTTTTCTCGCATACGTCACCTTCCCCCGCTTAAGTTTAATCAACCTTTTCTTGTGTTCATCATCTCCTTTCCTTATTTCCATGTCATACAGTGTATATGCCCGTGTTTTTTTTTTTCGATTTTGTCTCTGCCCTCCTATTTTTTTCTTGCCCTTTTCTCTGTATCAATGTTTTTGTTTGTTGTCGCTTTCATAACCTCCTTTTCTCTGTATCAATGTTTTTGTTTGTTGTCGCTTTCATAACCTCCTTTTCTCTGTATCAATGTTTTTGTTTGTTGTCGCTTTCATAACCTCCTTTTCTCTGTATCAATGTTTTTGTTTGTTGTCGCTTTCATAACCTCCTTTTCTCTGTATCAATGTTTGTTTGTTGTCGCTTTCATAACCTCCTTTTCTCTGTATCAATGTTTTTGTTTGTTGTCGCTTTCATAACTCCTTTTCTCTGTATCAATGTTTTTGTTTGTTGTCGCTTCATAACCTCCTTTTCTCTGTATCAATGTTTGTTGTTGTCGCTTTCATAACCTCCTTTTCTCTGATCAATGTTTTTGTTTGTTGTCGCTTTCATAACCTCCTTTTCTCTGTATCAATGTTTTTGTTTGTTGTCGCTTTCATAACCTCCTTTTCTCTGTATCAATGTTTTTGTTTGTTGTCGCTTCATAACCTCCTTTTCTCTGTATCAATGTTTTTGTTTGTTGTCGCTTTCATAACCTCCTTTTCTCTGTATCAATGTTTTTGTTTGTTGTCGCTTTCATAACCTCCTTTTCCTCGCTTTGTCTCTCTTATTACGCTTTCTCTAGCTCTCATAACCTCCTTCTCCTCTCTTTATATCTAATTTACATAATTCTCTAGCTCTCATAATCTCCTCGCTTTGTCTCTCATATTTACTCTTTTTATAGCTCTCATAGCCTCCTTTTCCTCTTTTAAACAGTAGGCTACCATAGTGCGGTTGGGAATATGAACATGATTAGATTAATATCCAGTATTCGAGAATGGATAATAAGTCGTAGGCGTGTGCATAAACCTTTAACCGTCCTGGTGGTGTAATGGTTAAGGTGGCAAAAATATGTGTGTGATAACCCGGGTTCGAATCCCGGTTGATCATATATACTTTAATTAATTTCATTGGGGGTGTGGTGGTGAGATTAATAAAAATAATATTTATAGTTAATTAACTTATTTATCTCGCTCTCATAACCACCCTTCTCCTCTCTCTTTCACTTTATCTCTTGCTCTCATAACCTCCCTCCTCCTATATCTTCATTTATATAGTTTACTTTATTTCTTGCTCTCATAGCCGCCTTCTCTCTTTATCTCCCATTTTTTTCACTTATTTTCACACTTTCATCCCCCCCCCCACTCTCCCTATATTTTTTCTCCGTGCACTCGTCTTTCATTAGATAGCTTCTGTATGGCAGAGTTGGAGAGGCTGGGGCTTTCACCTCCACCCCTTCTAATCACTCGCTTTTTGTCATGTTAATTCTCTCTCTCTCTCTCTCTCTCTCTCTCTCTGTATTAGTTTTTCATATAACTCCTTTTTTTCCAGTGTGTATCCTACCCCTCCTTCATCTCTCCGCATCACACCATCATTACCTCCACTGTAATTGCCCTCTGATCACACCCACTCATTTACTTGTATGTAGTAGGGGAGTCTGGCGGCTCCGTGTGCGTGTGCGTGTGCGTAATGCATAGTTCGTCGTCCTTTATTATATTTCAATACATTTCTTGTCCACTACGAGTTTTTAAATTACTGCTTTAACTATCGCTACTGAAAACAAGAGGGAAAATAATAACTTTTTGTTTATATAACAACGGAAGCACAACCACGCATTACGCAAATCGAAGAAAAGCATTCCTTGAAAGAATACAATCAACTGCGTGAACAATTAATCACTCACCAGATGGATCCGATTCACAGTCAGGTGAAACGTGAGAGAGAGAGAGTGAGAGTGAGTGAGAGTGAGTTACAAGGAATAGCTAGTATCAAGCCCTTTGCTGTCCATTCCGGGGTGATATGAGAGAGATTGTTTAGTGCACTACACTCAATACAGACTGTGCAAACTACTATCTAGCCTACTCTCTCCTTGAACCGCTCTACTGAAGAACTATTTACAACTTCTGAGAAAAGTTTGTTCCCAGAAGAACAGATCTTATATGTGAAAAAAGTTTCCAAAAATATTAGTGCTGAACCTTTTCAATTTCAAGTTCAACCATAGAGAGAGAGAGAGAGAGAGAGAGAGAGAAAGGTAGAGGTAGACATAGAGACAGAGAGAGAGAGAGAGACAGAGAGGTAGTGACAAAAGGCTAGTGAGAAGGACCAAGTCTCCAGTGGTCATCGTTAGTGGACAATCGCAAGCTGGAGAGAGTTACAAGGAATAGTTAGTATCTCGGAGACCGTGCGGTCCATTCCGGGGAGATACTCGAAGTGGAAAGAGAGATATTGTGTAGTGCACTAGACTCATTGCAGCGTGTGCATAATACTATCTACCCTCTTCTTGAACTACTTTACTGAAGAGCGGTTTACAACTTCTGAGGGAAGTTTGTTCCAGGTAGAACAGATCTTATATGTGAAAATACTTCCCCAAATACTAGCGATACACCTTTTCAATTCTAACTTCCAGCCATGGTTGCGTGTTGTATTCATATTGAGGTTAAACATTTTGTTATAATCCACATTCTCAAACCATTAGGTATTTTAAAAACTTCAATGAGCTGACCTCGTAGTCTGCGTGTTTCCAACGGAAAGAGTTCTCCACCGGTCCTCACAGCTCAGTCTTCTGTTCGATGGAATAAGCTTTGTAGTCCAAGTTTGTACTCTTTCCAGTCGCTCTATATCTTTCCTGAGTGCTGGAGACCAGAATTGAACAGCATACTCCAGGAGAGGCCATATCAGAGCGTTGTAAAGTGTGAGGACTATTTCCTTAGTTGTTGTTGTTGTTGTTGTTGTTGTTCCCCAAGCTGCCTGGCCGAACAGCCCCAAGGCCCCGAGCAATCCAAGGCCATAACCGAGCGCCCCCACAGAACCCTCCCTGCCGACCACAATAAAGCCTGGGTGACCGAAGCCACTCCATGACGGGGAGCTGAGGAGGGTGCGGAAACGCCCGGGAAACCAAAGCCCCACCCAGGGCCCTGTGCCCCTCAGCAATTATGAAGAGAAAGTTGAGGGGCAAGGGAAAAATGTGACGCTTTGGCTTCCAATCTTAGTAGATTGGGAGGTCAATCCACGGAAAAGACGCCGTCACTCGAGATCTAGAAAATATATAAGTTAAAGGAACAGTCAGAGTAAGCTATGGGTATGGCAGAGATCGCTCAGTTCTCACTCTGATAGACCAGCCCATCACCACATTTCCTTAGTTATATGCAGTACTTAGATTGCCTCCTACAATAGCCCAACAATTTCTGAGCTTTCTTCTCAATTTCAATGCACTGCTCAGTGCTTGGACAAATTTAGATCACGGCTGATTAGAACACCCAAATCCTTTTCCAAGTCAGTTATTTCCAGAAGCATTCTCAATAGCGAATAGCCTGACTCGGGGTATACTAAGTTTACTAGGCAATTGAAGTCACCTAAGATCACACTGGTTTTGCCGTCGATAAGACCACTAGTCTTGCGTACATAAATTTATCCTTTTGAACATTTTGGTGCGGAGGTCTATGCACCAGAATAACCCTATACATAAGTTACCTAGATTGAGATCTACTCCTTGCAGTTCATGTTCTGGCCTGATTTTGCAGTCAATTGGATTTAGACAATCTCTGATGTACAAAAGAATTCCACCCCCTTCATGCATGGTCCGGTCTTTGTGAAACATTTTATATACAGATATTTCAAATTCCCCAACATAATCTCTGGTATCACTGTGAATCCAGGATTCAGTGATAGCCGCTACATCGAAGTATTCTGTAGACAACAATGCCCGAGAGTTAGGAGAATATATTCATAATTGGCCTGGCATTAAAGAATACTACAGAGAGAGAGAGAGAGAGAGAGAGAGAGAGAGAGAGAGGTAGTGACAAAAGGCTAGTGAGAAGGCCCAAGTCTCCAGTGGTCATCGTTAGTGGACAATCGCAAGCTGGGAGATCATAAAGAGGATTTGTGTTGCAGGGGTACCATGTGTGTTGTGAGGGGCTGTGTGTGTGTGTTGTGAGGGGGGTTGTGTATGTGTGTGTGTAAGTGAGTGTTGTGAGGGGCTGTGTGTGTGTGTGTTGTGAGGGGCTGTGTGTGTGTGTGAGTGTTGTGATGGGCTGTGAGTGTTGTGATGGGCTGTGTGTGTGGGGGTTGTGAGTGTGTGTGTGTTGTGAGGGGCTGTGTGTGTGTGTGTTGTGATGGGTTGTGTGTGTGTGTGTGAGTGTTGTGAGGGGCTGTGTGTGTGTGTGTTGAAAGGGGCTCTGTGTGTGTGTGTGTTGTGAGGGGCTGTGTGTGTGTGTGTGTGTTGTGAGGGGCTGTGTGTGTTGTGAGAGGCTGTGTGTGTTGTGAGAGGCTGTGTGTGTGTGTGTTGTGAGGGGCTGTGTGTGTGTATGTGTGTGTTATGAGGGGCTGTGTGTGTGTTGTGAATTGAAATATATTCTCGAAGTAGGATTTCCCTTCTTAATATAAATAGGAAAAGGTTACGTATCCTTTATCATGCCGTGGTAGAGTTGGTTAAAGCATGGACAATTATCCTGACTGTCAATGGTTCGAGCACAGCTGGGAGTATAAAAAAACATTTAGTAGCTCATGCGTATTTGTAATATATATATATATATATATATATATATATATATATATATATATATATATATATATATATGATTTTTCACATCCCCATATATCTGCTAATGTTCTCATTCGCTCCCTTTGTACTGGCTTCTATGGCTCACCTGTCTACAGTATTTACGAGTACTTTGTATATATTTGATTGTCTTCTTATCATTTACTGTTGGTGGTTATGTTGTCAAGGCATAATTTGAGAACGATCCTTCAATTCTGGACTTTGAAATTTATTAGCAGAAAGTAGTTGTAGAGTTTTATCCCTTTTCATTCCAGAGACAGTACGATCGGTTAGATTAGAAAAAGATTGCACTAAATAACCTGCTAATATATATTCCCTGTTCTTGCTCTGTCTTGAGTTGGCCACCCCCAAGAAAAAAAATAACATAGAATACAAAATAAAATAAAAATAAAAATAGGAAAAATGGGGATTGGGCCTGAGCATATAGATAGATAGATAGATAGTTAATATATTTTACCGCTAGAAAAAGTAGTTGTACTGTATTTTCCTTTATACGAGAATACATTAAGTAAGATTATATCAAACTAGCACTAATTACTAGGCTAATTTAAAATATATGAGGATTAGTCACCCGTTATATATCGTCTGTTCTGAACCTGCAATTGCGTTATACATATGCGGACCAACCAATGGCTTTGCTGGCAGCAGTTCCATACTTATACTCACGCCACTGCTTGATTGGTACTGATAATCGAACTGAATGTGTGACTCTACCGGCCTTAATGTGTATAGAATACTTTGCACACGCATACATTTACCCAACGCAATACCCGTATGTATAGGATAGTATATTTTACAAGCCTACTGTTAACTTATGTATCGGTACTTAACTCAATCAGTCCTCTAATATGTAATAATTCTTGCAGTACGCACAGCAATTGGTATACTATTTTATTAAAAGTTCCTCACTATTTTATGCACTGGTTCACCCTTATAATGTATTATGCAGTATAGTATATACTCGTATACAGTATATTGCTCACACACACCCAAACCCTAACTGTACATATCAGTCTATAACGTTTGGCATTATAACACGATCCTTTCACACTTAATCACCGTTTCTGTAAAATGTATTGAATTGTGCACACATACGAATTTCAAATTACATATCGGTCAATGATGATTGACATTATAGCACAATCTATATATTTATCATACTCAAGTCTCCGTTTCTGTAATATATATTGAATTATACATACACACGAAACTCAAATTACGGATCATTCTATATACAGTATATCCCGCAGTCAGTGGCCGTCCGTGTAATATGTGTATAATTCTTGCACACACACAGTTCCCATTACCCAACTAATATTACTGAACGTCAATACAGTTCTCATGCCATGGGTGCGTCCATCACACCTTCAAGTCACCAGTCACTCATACCAACCACCTCCAACACAGAAATCGACAAGTGTTATGGTCTTTTTGAACCACAGTCACTTTGCCCCCTTGCAGCCGTGAGCCTCATCTATGGCAAGCCAACCCGCAAGAGTTGAAGATAAGCTGACATAACTCAAAGCTTCAAAGTACTTACCATCTTTTTCAGCTGTTCCTCTTTCCCTTCAACAAGGGGATGGGGGTTGGAGCGAAGACGGCCTATGTACAATTTATCTAATGCATCCCTTGCCTGGCTGACCCAAGGCCTGAGTAACTGTCCACCTCGAAGCTATAGAGATGGGACAACATTGGCAATCTTACGTGTGGGCATTACTTCATGATAACTCAACTCAACTTAATCTGTCATGACCTACAGTAAATAACTTTTAATTAAACTAAACGAACTAAGCCTACCCTAATCTTATCCATCTTAACCTTACCAACCGTTATCATTAATAAGACAGCATGATTTGCTTTAACCACCTTGAACATAAGGGCAAAACAACTCGGAGTATGCAAGACATTTTCTGCGAAGAAACTGAACTGTGAACGAGGCGACCAGTGACCATCGACAAGCACTAACATGGCCTCCCGTGATTGATTCCTCCGTATGCCTTCCTCCCGGAGCCCTTTACGGACCGACATTACCACATCGACAGGACGATTAACGGTAGCGGTGATTAGGGTGCGACATGTAAGGGGGTGTGACGTTACCTGGCCGCGTAATGAGGGGGCTGCCTGAATGACGGATGAGTTGCACGAACACTTTTTTTCTGGCACATTTTTTTTTATTTACTGTGTTGATCTAGCAGCTTCCAAATTTAACCAATTATGTCAATCTACCTTCATTCTAGCTGTCAATACCAATGCAAACGAAATAAAGCTACTGATTGAATGTACTGTTTTAAAAGCGCTCGTATGCCTTGGTCCTCCACTGAATTATACACCTACGCTACGCACCTTCGCACTCTTGTTGTCCCTTAATCATAATTGGCTTTATATTTATATACAGTATATATATATATATATACCCGGTATATATATATATATATATATATATATATATATATATATATATATATATATATACCGGTATATATATATATATGCAGTATATATATATATGTTTTTCGTATATATCCCCCCCCTCTCTCTCTCTCTCTCTCTCTCTCAGAGCTAGTGGAGAAATAACTGTTTTCTTGTCTGTGCATTTTGTATATCTGTGTAACTACTGTATGCTTTAGAAAGTTTGTATGTAAGGTGAACCCAGTTATTTAGGGAGGAGATACCAAACCTGAGGTGTCATCACCACACAGATAGTAACATCACCGAGTGGGTAGCGCTGTCTGCTCTTATTAGTCAACTTTTCCTCTTGCTAACGAATATGAAATCATAATTATTTTATTGTTTTCAAGCGACTTTATTGAAGTAGTGGGAATTATGAGGGTTCTTTGTGATATCTTACCCCTTTGATTCCTGGGGATCCTTTATCAACTGCATTACACTCACCTAATACTAACCATAATACAATTTGTGAGTACCGTGATAGGCACTTAAGGGAATAAGTATGTCCTTTCTCTTCTCTCCTGTGGACTACTGCCTTCATACTTTCCAGGTATTTCAGGATTGGCGCAGAGTGACTAACAGATGCTATTTGATTTTCCTTTTATGTTTAATGCAAACAATTGAAGACGAAAATTTACAAATGAAGACATTGAGCAAATATACCAATATATATATTGAACTTAACCCCTACTGTACCGTAGGATACAGTAAAAACAGTCCTTCCCAGTCCCAAGCAATGTGGCCAAAATGGCAGGAGAGACCACCTTTCCACCTCAAGAGATGAGGCAAGATTGGCTCTCTCACCCTTCAGTGGGTCTTATATAAGCTGAGAAGTGTTGCCATAACGGGAGCAGTGGTCAAACGGTCGTGGTACCTGGTACAGCCTTGTACAGGCAGTTACAAGGAAAGTACATTACTGAGGCTATAGCCGTCTCTGGGACTGGGGAGCGACTTATCTACTGACGGCTATAGCCGTCGCTGGTACTAGAGGGGTTAATGAGACAATTATTGTACAATGTACAGTTGTAGACAGATGAACAAGAGATACGTGTTGGGTCAGCCTACCTTTATTTAGTCACCTTCAAGAGTTAATTTATAATTTTATGGTAATTAATATTTGAAATAACATCTAATAACAATACAGCAAATATGTCAACACTTTAATTTACCGTAACATTATAAACCAATTTGTAAGAACAACCTATCCAGCCACACTTCCACGCAGCACTACGTATCTACTTCATCTGTCTACAACAGTAAATACAAATCAATGATCAAATATGGTAAATTGACAAAGGGAAGAATGAAAAGATATGGTAGCTTTTTAGGGTAGAGCAAAATTGACTAAAATGTGGATAAACTAGAAGAGGCAAGACATTATGGCTAGTTTTGGTGGAAGAAGGAAAGTGTCAGATAATAGGTAATGAAAGATAAATAATGTATTTCGGCTTATCCAGATTAACAACAGCAACAACAAGAACAATAAGAAGACTGAAGCCTTGCGTCGGTTCCGGCAGAGGCAAACATAGGTATGGAAAGGAAGAAAAATGGGAAATGTATAGGCAGTGAATGCGGAAGGAGGGGAGTAGAAGGCAAGGCAACTAATGAAAGGCCCCTGAGGTTGAGAAGAGGGGAGAGATGTGGTATTCACACTAGGTTACGGTAATATGGTGTGTCTGTGTGTGTGTGTGTGTGTGTTGATAAGAATTAAGTATATAGTTAGATTTAGTATAACTGAAAGTATTATGAAATAGTGAATAAAAGGCATCAGAGAGTTATAGATTTCCAAATGGAATAATAAAGCGGATGATGAGAGAATTTCTGGTTTATGTATGAGAGAGAGGGAGAGAGAGAGAGAGAGAGAGGTAAAATAATAAGAAAGATAACTTCTGCTTGACCAATATTATACTGGTTATTACTTATAATTCTGTTACACACACTCACGCAGAAAAATAATATATTTACATGACTATAATCTACTGATACTGAACCAGTTAGCCAAACATACACACTACCGTACCTCAGTGAAGTATTTTTGTGTTCTTACTGATATATTGATAAACATAAATCGACAGACCTACACATAACTGGAAATATAACTACAGAGCCAGCTAGCCACACTGATAGACAGATAGTTCAAGTAACCCTGCAGTCCACAGAGATAGACACTCAGCCTCAGCGAGCGGGGTAAGGACAAGAACTGTCCCATGGTATTATAGTTGAGAAACAGGCACAGATAGATAACCAGACTGACGAACAGGTACTGTGCATTGTACCTACACAGACATACAACACAACTCTACGAACCTTCTGTTCGACAGAGAGACAGACAGACAGACCCTCCAGTGAGGCATGACACAACTGAGCAAAGGAAAGCCCCGTCAGCATCGGGACCCTCTGAACGCCACATTGACCCCTTTTACGCCGCCCGAGGACCTCCCATCTTCCCGAATTTTGGATATCTAACCGAGTTTTGTGTGAGGGGGGCGGTGCTGAATGAGGAGAGAGGGAGAGGGAGGAGAGAACGGGGGAACTGACTGAGGAGAGTTGGAATAGTTTTCTTTCTTTGGCTGTCTCTGATATTTTTGTTTCTTTTTGGTAAATATTGGTTGTGGTGTTTGGGGGTGGAGGGCTGAATAAGCAGCAGTGGAGAATGTGGAATATAAGGAGAGAAGCTGTAAAATCTTAAGGGAAGGTTGGAAGAAAGGGAATGAGCAGAGAAGGAGGCATAAAAAGACCCATTCGAGGTCGCCCCAATCTCTCGAGTTTTTGGATATATTAACCGAATTTTGTATAGGGGAGAAGAGGAAGGGGGCCCCCCCCCCCCCTTCCTCTTCTCCTCTTGATAAGTTGAAGATGGTAGAGCGATGGAGACGAAGGCATATTAGGCAAAAAGTGGAGATAGGGAAATTGAAGGGCTGGAAATGAAGGATAATTAGTTAGATTGAGGAAGAGGAGTTACTGGATAAATAATGAAGTTGACGAAATGGAGAGGGAAAACATGGGAGATAAGTAAGGGAGTGAGGAAGGAGACAAGCCGGAAGAGGAATAATTGAAGGGGAGAATAGGAGGCAACGAAGGAGAACGTTTGGGAGAAGAAGATAAGAGAATAGGAACCATCTGGTGATTAAGTTGGAGGATAAAAAGATAATAGGATACAAAAGTGCAGATTGAGTAAGAGGAAACGACAACAGAAAAAAAGAGAATAGCAGACCCATTTGGAGACTGAGGGGAACAATATAATATTAAATATAGAAGACAGGAGAAAAGAACATAGTAGAGAGAGAGAGTGAGTGAGGGTGAGGCTTACCCCTAGAGTTATAAGGTCCCCGTAAAGGTGATTGAAATTGTGGGGATAAGGCGGATGCGGTGATTTCGGGAGTCTGCGGATCAGCGAAAAGTAGCAGCTGAAATGTCTTTATGGGGTGAAGAAGGTGGGGGGGGGGGGGGGGGGGGGGAGATAGGGGGCCGGGTGGGGGAAGGGAAAGATGAGAGGGGGGCGAGGAGAGACGAGGGGGGCGGGTCATGGAGAAAAGAGGGTAAGGGGGGGGGGGGGGGGGGGCAGAGAGAGAGAGAGAGTTGAGGGTGAGGGAAGAGAGAAGGGGCAGATACCATACAATTTTATTTTATTATTATTATTATTATTATTATTATTATTATTATTATTATTATGTAACTAGAATAAGGTAGTTTGTACTTATAACTCACCCAAGCCTAGTTAAACTTAATTCAGTCCAATATGTTTTTTCCTTAGCTGTATAGATGCAACAAACCAATGCAAATATATAACAATAATTGGAGTTGTATTGTGTGTTTGTATGAAGTCAGTCAGAGAAGAGGCGGTGTTGCCACATTGCACAAACACTTCTGCCTTAACCCTGTCTCACACAAGCGCGTTTTCCCTCAACTTCTATCATCAACTCCGTTCTGGCACCTTATATGGTAAACTTTAAGAATAATTACGTTCTCTAAGTTAATCTACCTCCAGTCTAGTTGCCGATATAAGTGCAAAAGATCCCAGAAATGTTGCCGGAAACTAGTTGGCCATTACAAATTGAAGATAAAACCTCTTGTGTGATACCCCCATTAGTTGGAAAATAATAACCAACACTTAGGCTCGAGGGGGATGGGGATAGTGAAAGAGAAGGCAGAACTGATCAGGTATTCTGTCTTTTGTTGACCCATGAGATTTTCTTTGCTGTATATTTTTTGTATATGGAGCTGTTCTATTTTTTTATTTTTGTGTACGTGCAGTAATTTTTGTTTAAAAGTTTCTCTTTGTGTTTATATATTGTATTGTTTTAATCTGCATTACATTATCTAGATGTTCATTTTTCTTCTTCTCCTCTCTCTGTCTCTCTCTCTCTCTCTCTCTCTCTCTCTATATATATATATATATATATATATATATATATTATATAATATATATATAAGAGGTATCACATACAGAAGTGACCTTCGCACCCAAGAAAGCTCCGGTGTCTGTGTAAAACTGGGAGTGAATACTGACAATTAATTTACATGTGAAAAGCCCCCGTGACGCCCCCAATGAGGCCCCTCGTGCGTGGTGGCCAGGGCTCCTTAAAAGTCGCTGGGTATTAACTTGACACATACATACATACATACATACATACATACATACAGTATACACACACGCATACACTCACTCACACTCAGACATACTTACCCCCCCCCCCTTCTCTCTCTCTCATTCAGTTTTCATTTGTTGCTCTCAAATAGCTATACACCTTTTCTTGTTTATATTCCCTTTTCCAGACTTAGAATAATTATTGTGTTATTTGTTTCCGCAGTGCCCCTTTTTGCTTCACCTGGGCTGGTTGTAGTATCTCTCTTCTCTTCTTGCCTTACTTATACTAGATATTTTTCCTCCCCACTTTAACTTCATCTTTTCACGAAGTTAATGCTAATTTGTAGCAATTCAACGGAAGATAAAGAACGCGGTACTAAAATATATGGAATGATAATAATAATAATAAGCGGTGGTTTGTAACATTATAACGAGATATAATGAACGCGGTACCAAGCTGTATACCATAATAATAAACGTTGGAGTGTAACAATTCAACGTAAGCGTCAGCCAGGACCTCGTTAACCTCTGACGAACAACCTCATTCCTTGGCTTCAGCGGCAAATTGGTGCCACCTTTACTTCCTTAACTGGCCAAAGCTGTCCCGACCCCGCCCGGGGACCCGGAGTTAGTGGAGGCGAGGTGTACTGGTTGCGTTGTGGAGGTTATAATGGTTGTGGACCGAGTTATCAGGGTTTACAAAGTGAGAGGCCGGTTCCACCTACTTTGGAGGCTCACAACCGCTCATCCTAATAATCGACACCTGAATGGGATCGAAACTTCGTATAATCGCCAAATTAATGGGGCGAAGCGCCATATAATAGCCAAACTAAAGGGTTGAGACAGAGAGCGGGGGGAGGGGTTTCCAAAAAGACCAGCCCTGGTCTAGATAGTGTTGCGGAAGCTCCCAGTGAGTTGCGGATGAGGCGTGAAGCATATTAAGGTCCGGGGTGCGTCTAATTGCCGGGTGTTAACCGAAAAATTGCCGCCATTACCCTAAGGGCGTTCTGGCCATTATTCTGCCGGGAGTTGCGGTTGCCGATTTTCCTGGCTGTAGCGACGCAGGGGTTTGCTGTAGGTAGCCACTGTGGTGTGTGTGTGTCTTATTAACATTAGGTACCATTTATAGTTATTGTACTTTTTGTTTTATTATAACCAGTATTTCTAATATTTGTTAATAATGTTTTAGTAATCTCTCATACATTGAAGTATGTCTAATAGGTCCACGGTGGCCTAGTCTGGCTTGGAAGACGGATGATGACGAGAAGTGCTTCTGGAATTACAATTGACTCTTGAAAAGGTATAGTTGAGAGCGTACAGCAAGCTATACGTATATTGCTATAAGTATATTGTTGTCAGGCATCAGTGTATGCTGGTTGGGGTAGTCTGGGTGATAGTAGCTCCGAACAATACCCGCTACAATCACTACAACCTTCCACCACCACCATCACAACAACCTTCCACCGTCACCACCACAACAACCTTCCACCACCACAACCTTCCCACATCACCACCACAACAATCTTCCACCATCACCACCTTCCACCATCACCACCACAACCACCTTCCACCATCACCACCACCACAACCTTCCACCATAACCACCACAACAACCTTCCACCATCACCACCACCACAACAACCTTCCACAGTCACCACCACAACAACCTTCCACCATCACCACCACCACAACAACCTTCCACCATCACCACCACCAGAACCTTCCACCATCACCACCACAACAACCTTCCACCATCACCACCACAACAACCTTCCACCATCACCACCACCACAACCTTCCACCATCACCACCACAACAACCTACAACCATCACCACCACAACAACCTTCCACCATCACCACCACCACCACAACCTTCCACCATCACCACCACAACAACCTTCCACCATCACCACCACAACAACCTTCCACCATCACCACCACAACAACCTTTCACCATCACCACCACCGCAACCTTCCACCGTCACCACCACAACAACCTTCCACCATCACCACCACAACAACCTTCCACCATCACCACCACAACAACCTACAACCATCACCACCACAACAACCTTCCACCATCACCACAACCTTCCACCATCACCACCACAACAACCTTCCACCATCACCACAACCTTCCACCATCACCACAACCTTCCACCATCACCACCACAACAACCTTCCACCATCACCACAACCTTCCACCATCACCACCACAACAACCTTCCATCACCACCACAACAACCTTCCACCATCACCACCACAACAACCTTCCACCATCACCACCACAACAACCTTCCACCATCACCACCACGACAATCTTCCACCATCACAACCACCACAACCTTCCACCATCACCACCACAACAACCTTCCACCATCACCACCACAACAACCTTCCACCATCACCACCACAACAACCTTCCACCATCACCACCACAACAACCTTCCACCATCACCACCACGACAATCTTCCACCATCACAACCTTCCACCATCACCACCACAACAACCTTTCACCTTCACCACCACAACAACCTTCCACCATCACCACCACAACAACCTACAACCATCACCACCACAACAACCTTTCACCATCACCACCACAACAACCTTCCACCACCACCACCATCTACCGCCACCACAACCTCAACCACCACCACAATCACCACCTAACGCCACCACCACAATCAGTACCCACTACCACCACCCCCACCACCCTTAATATGTCTACGATAAATTAGCACTTCCTGCAGTCTCACTCTCTCTCCTCTTCCCCCTTGCATTTTGTCGCCGCAGGACTCGTAATTATGATCCATGAGGATCAATTAATGTTCCCTTCCCTCGCGGTCATATACTATATATACTGTACTGCCAGGTAGAACACCTATTATATATATATATATATATATATATATATATATATATATATATATATATATATACTGTACACATGAAGAGTCTAATTGTCTTTATTATACAGTTGTTACCTCCAAGGTGCATCCCATGCCAGCTGTTAAGGTGGAGTCACGCAACCGATTTGTCTGGCATCGTTTGATCGGCAGTTTATTGTGACAACATTTCGGATTTTTTTTTTTTTATATCATTATCAATACTAGATTGACCGTAAGTTATATTAGATGGCTATTTTCATTTAACATTTTAATTCAGAATCTATGCCATAACTGGAAAGAACTGGCTGTAAAACTGCTGGTGTGATTCTTCCTTTATACTACTTTAGAAAACCGCACACTCACCGGGCAGGCAGACTTACACTCCCTATAGTAAATAGATTCTGGACAGTTGATGGAATTTGATGTCATTGTTTTCTTGGTAAGGGTAACTTAAACCCACATATAGAAAATAGCGTGTTATTGGTAAGATGCTGCAGGGGCTTAAGATGATCTCAAACTGTTTCGTCTTTACAATAAACATTTCTGTTTATTGTAAAATGTAGGTTTAAAATCTGCACTCTCTTTATGTTGAGGGAACTGGAGACAGGAACAGTTTCACCAGAGTGTTTGACGAGTAAACCTTGGTCGAGTGGGGATTTTGTAAAGAGGCAGCACACAACTCCTATTATGACACCTTGGGCTTTCGTTACTGGTAACTCTTTTGGTATGAGGACGCCTTTATCAGTACGGTATATTCTAGCTACCTCTAGACGATTTTATTGAGGATTTTGTGAGAGTCAAATGCTTAATGTAAATAATTTGTAGGATACTCCTTTGGTTCTTAAAGGTCCATCGTAAGCTCAAATAATCTTTACTCGCCCATTTGCTCCAACCCCCCCAACCCCCCTTTTCCCAGCTACTCCTAACCCTGCTATTCCACAAACTCCTCTGCAACCACCTATTCAAAACTAATTTTTAAGCGCCCAACTAAATTTACACGCCCACCCATTCACTTCTAACCAACCAACCTATCCACTGCTAACTCTCTCTCCCATAGTAGGTCCATCAACCCACCTACCCATACCATTCCCAGCCCGCCCACTCACCTTGTCCACCCAACCATAATCCCAATTCATACACCCACCCATAATCCAAACCCATACACCCACTTCTAACCCACCCACCTCACATATACCAACCCACACATTCACTCATTCACCCTATCCAACTCCCCCATTTAACCAGCATGCCCCCCGCCCTCTATCTCTCTCTCTCCTAAGTCTTGCGGTGCTTGACGCTGATGGCATAATTGTCCTCATTACCAATTTGATATTCTTATTAGTTGTAATCGGGTCAGTAGCCTCTTGCTCCCCGTGTCTCCGCTCTTCCTCCCTCTCTCCCTCCCTCCCTGACTCTCACACTTTCGTTCTCCCTTGCTATCTCTTTTTTGTTTTCCTCTTTCTTTTTCTCTTCACTTCTGTCTCTCATTTTCGATATCTCCGGTCCGCGCTTGTCTCTCCTTTATCTCTTGTATTTCTTCTTTCTCTCTCTCTCTCTCTCTCTCTCTCTCTCTCTCTGTCTCTGTCTCTCTCTCTCTCTCTCTCTCTCTCTCTCTCTCTCTCTCTCTCTCTCTCTCTCTCTCTCTCTCTCTCTTACTCTAACATATTCTCTCTCTCTCTCTCTCTCTCTCTCTCTCTCTCTCTCTCTCTCTCTCTCTCTCTCTCTCTCTCTCTCTCTCTCTCTCTCTCTGTGTGTCTCTCTCTCTCACAGCAACATACCTGTACTTCCACTATACCCAGCCTGACAATAGAGCACAAGACATCGCTCGCTGTGTGTATGTGGATGGCTGGAAGAGGGGCTCGGATCATCTTAAGAGTAACAGACGTATATTGCAAGTCAGGGGTGAGAGAGAGAGAGAGAGAGAGAGAGAGAGAGAGAGAGAGAGAGAGAGAGAGAGATGAAAACAGTAATGTAAAAGTGGTAACTTCAAAAAAATGCAACAGGAAAGATAAAGAATAGGACAGGAAATATTTCAGGCGACTTATATGTCCGGTTTCTTTGTTACTGCATTCCAAGATTAAGGAGAGAGAGAGAGAGAGAGAGAGTGAGGGTGGGTGTTAGAGTGAGAGAGAATTGCAACTGTGTATATTAGCAATAGATAACTAATAAGTATTTTAGGGACATATTTATCTGTTAACTTAGGCCATCTATTCATATCGGGATAAGTAGAGTTCTGGCCTAGCTATTTATTATGTTTCCTCCACTAACCAACTCCTATCTATACTCCTATCTATTAATGAAGATGACGTGGAATCTGGTGAGGCCCAAATGGACAATTTGCCACTAAAATAGAGGAGGAGAGAGAGTAAATAGTAAGATGAAGGAAAAAAAGACCGAGGAGGAGCAGAGTTACAAATAAAAGGTAGCAGTAGTGATTAAAATAATAATAATACTACTACTACTACTACTACTAATAATAATAATAATAATAATAATAATAATAATTTTATTAATAATAATATATATATATATATATATATATATATATATATATATATATATATATATATATATATAGAGAGAGAGAGAGAGAGAGAGAGAGAGAGAGATAGATAAACTTTGTATATCCAATATAGCCAATGGTGACCCACGGAAGAAGATAATCCGCTGCTGGGCAGGAAGGAAGAGGAAACAAAAGTTAGTTATAACACAGGACAGATTTTTACACTATTTTTGTAGAGTACATTGATTGGAATGATGATAAAAAAATAGTGTTAAGGTCTCTAGGACAACTAAGAATGAGTTAATCAATAGAATGACGTCGTCTTAAGTTTATTCTGGATAATAATAACAACTATATATTGTATTAACATTTGGAAGAACCTCTAGGAGTGAAAGGGCTAGGACACAATCTTGATTAACCTTCTGAAAGCTACAAATACTAAATTCAGCTAATAATAACTAGAATAAGATAACAATTTACGTCATCGTAAATATATCGCACGGCTGTACCATGAAGAGAAATGTTGAGCGGTTCTTGAAAAGTAGACATAATTGATAAAGAACACCATATTAGGAGGAGCACTTCATTGACAACGTTTCGCAGAGAGCTTCTTCAGTGACCTGAAGAAGCTATCTGCGAAACGTTGTCAATGAAGTGCTCCTCCTCAGATGGTGTTTTTTATCCATGACGGGAAATGTTGGTTGAAAATGTGTACTGTGCTGACAGACAAATGTGTACTGTGCTGACAGACAAATGTGTACTGTGCTGACAGACAAATTATGAAGACAAACCTTGTTAATGCCAACGGTTCTTGTATTTTCTGTTAGTTTTTAATCTTTACTGCTAATAGGAAAGAAAATGCATGTTATTCAGATTAGTACGTTAAATCCAAATATCATCTTGGTATATTAAACAGCCTACAGTATATCAAATAAATAGTTTTATATAGCTTGTGCTTCTAATATATTATCTTATATATATATATATACTCTCACCAACTTACTGAAGTAATTTGATCTCATAGTTTGTAACACATGATTTATCAATTTATGTACTGTATATCTGAGTGGACCATAATCAAACTTGCCATACAATATTTGGCGTGAAAACATAAGGATTAGGTTATAGCCTATTAATAATTCTAAGCACAAAATGTCCATATCTCAACTGTTATAGAGATATTGCCCGTATACAATTATTTTGTTCCTATGTACTTCCCCATAAGGCTTGCTCAGCTGGCATTTTTGTTTACATGTTTTAATCAAAATAATATAATATTTTAAGTTACATAATTATTTGAGGCATTGCAGCTTACATTGGACCTGATGAAAACAGAGGAGGTGAAGGAAGGACACACAAATAAATCAATGTTTTTAGCAGTTCAGATTGCGAGTTTTTGGAACATAATATTGTAGAAAATTGTATGTAGAACATTACAAAATATGCTTAGAATCATCTATATAATGATGTCCAGAAGTTTGGCGACCTCTTTTGGAACACCCTGCTGTACAACGCTTTAAAAAAAAACATAATAATAATGATAATATTTTTGTTTAATCTGGTGACGAAGAACACCGGCTTGTGAAAATCAGGGGGGGGGGGACACATTAAGAAACTATTTGTGTTTATCACTCGTAACCCCTTGAGTACTCTGTTGTGCCAATGACGTGCTAGCAGCCACACGCCCTCTGCTAACCAAATTGTAGGTACGCCTCTAAGTTAGCTCTCTCTCTCTCTCTCTCTCTCTCTCTCTCTCTCTCTCTCTCTCTCTCTCTCTCTCTCTCTCTCTCTCTCTCTCTCTCTCTCTCTCTCTCTCTCTCTCTCTCTCTCTCTCTCTCTCTCTCTCTCTCTCTCTCTCTCTCTCTCTTGCTGACGATACAAAAATTGCAAATAGCGTACTCTCAAAAGATCAAGTTGACGATATGCAACACAATCTAGATAAATTGTCACATTGGGCCCAAATTTGGCAAATGAGTTTCAATGCGGATAAATGTAAAGTACTACATATCGGATACCTAAATGAGAAAGCAAACTATTCGATGAATGGCACTCAGCTTAAGAATGTAAACAGAGAAACCGATCTGGGAGTAACAATATCGAGTAACCTAAAACCGAGTCAACAATGTTAAGAAGTTGTTAAGAAGGCAAACAAAATAATTGGCTTTATAGGCAGGTCATTTGAGCATAAATCCAAAGACGTTATCCTAACCCTTTACAATTCCTTAGTCCGCCCTCTTCTGGAATACTGCGTTCAATGCTGGTGCCCTTATTACCAAAAAGACATAAACAAGCTAGAACGAGTTCAACGTAGAGTTACCAAAATGATACCTAGCCTAAAGAACAAACCATACGAAGAGCGTCTTAGAGAATTAAATCTATTTCCTTTAACCCAGCGCAGATTAAGAGGTGACTTAATTCAAGTGTTCAAAATCATCAAAGGCATCGACAATATGAACTGTAGTAAGTACTTCACTATCGACCAATCTAATTACACGCGGGGAAACGGTTGCAAAATTATTGGTAAATCTTTTAACTCACACGAATCTAAGAATTTCTTCTTCAATCGAGTTGTCAACTTGTGGAATGGGCTTCCCTGAGACATAGACTGCAGCACCGTTGATTCATTTAAACTCCGCCTAGACAAATATCTCGCATCAAACCCGCGACTGACTGCGTTTGTAAATGAATAACTTTATTTTATCCTCCCCTCAGTTACTAACCCATATGTCCCCTACTAACTTCCTAGTCCTGCCACGGACATTAGTTCCAGGGCAGTAGTTCCCTTTCCAATGTTCCCTTACCCACTCTAACCACTGTTTGGACACTTGATCCTCAGTGTTTTGGAGGACAAGCAGTCTAGAAGGGTCACTAGACCTGTTGTTGCTTGATTTCCTTTGTACTCTCTCTCTCTCTCTCTCTCTTTCTCTCTTTCTCTCTTTCTCTCTTTCTCTCTCTCTCTTTTAATTTCCATCGTCCTCGCCCCGGTTTTCTAGCTTCCATCTCCTATTGGCTCTCTTATGTCTCCCATCTTCTGTCACCCTGTCTAGTCCTGCCTTCCACCTCCCATCTCTCTCACTCCCATCTCCCTGTCTCCCACGTACCTATCCCTGCCTCCCACCTCCCCTGTCTCCCATGTGCCACTCCCTGCCTCACCCACCCCCTCATCCCGTCTCCCATGTGCCTCTCACTCTCCCATAAACCGATTGCCAGGGAGTTTTATCGGTGGTTCCTCCGCTCCCACACGCAACACAACCCTTCATGATATATGCTACCTTTACTCAGATATATCGATTGCTTCAATTTCGTGAAATTTCCCAAGTTCACGTAATAGAGGCATAACAGAAAGAAAAATAAATTTTATTCTGATTTTTCTACCAGGTTCTAACGAAACATTTTGGTAATAGCTTTAATAATAGTGTACTTGGGTATATACAGTATATATATATATATATATATATATATATATATATATATATATATATATATATATATATATATATATATACTGTATATATATATTTATTTATTTATTTATACCGGTATACTGTATATATGCATATATTAATCGGGTGAGGAAAATAAGTTGATTTTTTGTTGTAGGACATGACATTTAAGGGTGACTGTACATCTGTGACTTGCTGAGTGGTGACTAACTCTTAACTGTAACCCTTTGATGAATGTGTGTGTGTGTGTGTGTGTGTGTGTGTGTGTGTGTGTGTGTGTGTGTGTGTGTGTGTGTGTGTGTGTGTGTGTGTGTGTGTGTGTGTGTGTTAGCTACCCTTTATACAAGCTATGATCGTATGAATATTGGGGGAGAGATCTCATAATTTGACGTTAATGGGGATAGATTTTACCCCGCTGATTCCGAAAGATCCTTTCCCAGATTAATGAAATTACTGGTTAGTAACTAGAGTAGTCATTTTAATTAAAAGGTTAAATTGAAAAGGATATAAAGACCTATCCACTAGCTAACCTAATGGTTTACCGGTCACTTCGCCCTCTACTTTGTTCGTCTTTGTGCCTATATTGGATACAAATTATGGAGTTGGTAAGACTTGATCAAAGTTAGGTTATATTAAAAGTATGTCATTGGTTAGATAGGATATGTTAGATTAGGTTTGATTGAGGTGAACTGACGTTTCTGAAATAACTGGTCAAAGTGACTGCGCACCTTTTACACTAGCTCTGACGCAACTACGATTTGGCCTTAATTCACAACATATAGTCATTGTATTGACCTGATTCCTGCTAAAGGGTTGCATGTGTTCAATCTGAGGTGTGTTGTAATGTATGCCCTACCACACGATATATACATAACAGTGGCGTAAGTGCTGGTGTGAAGGACTGGTCATTGGTATAGTTTGGAGATCTGTTACCAGGCAGAGATCGGACACCTATTGTCAATATTCAAAGCTCTCAAACAATAAACCTAAGCAGATTAATTGAATTGGAGGGAAAATAAATGACAACAGCTTTAATTCTTTGTTCTCTAACATATCAGTATATTTACAAACCATCTTTAGTGAAAAGTGTGTAGGCATGCAACCCCAAACGATAGTGAATCAAGATTTGTTTTCCGTGTAGACAATTGCCAACTCTATGTATTCAAGACTTGGTAACGATAATCCTCTTCATTTGTAACACCTAGCCTAATATAAGAGCCGAAACTGCCATGACAATACAAGGAACGTGTATTAGTTATATGGGTTTAAGGGGGATCACCGTCTTTTTTTATCTTTCTCTCTTTCCCTGGCTTGTATCCATTCGGCCCCATTCAGCCAACTGTTTTAAGACGTTTATCCCCATCCAGGTGTCGATTTCTTCCTGGCGAGCGATAGCGAGCCAGCATTGTATGGAGAAATCCGGCTTCGCCGGAGAGATTTTTCTATCGAAAAATGTACAAATTTAGCTTGCTGTTAAAACAAAAATAAATATGTGCTGGTTCACTACCGCTCGCCAGGAAAATATTGACACCTGATGGGGTTAAACGTCTTAAAACAGTAGGCTGAATGGGGCCGAATGGATACTAGCCAAAGAGAGAGGGAGAGAACGAGAAAAAAAGCGAGGTGGGCTCCCTTAAGTTACCCTGTGCTTCTCTCTTTGACATGATAGTTATCTTCTAAATATATACCTACGGTATTGCACAGGATAACAGTTTATATAATGTATGCATAACTAAAATTTACTCATATTTTTCTTTTCGTCAGTAATTCCTATCAATATTGTTCTATTGAATGTAATGGCGCAGAAATATATTATTGAACATGATTTAATGAGTTGGTGTTATGTTTTAGTAGCCTACGCTGAGCATGACTCCACCAATTCATATAATTAGTAATGGCCTTGATATATTTGGATGCATGCGATTATGTGTCATTAGTGTGTTGGTCATAGTGGATCTACCGCGTGTTGCCTAATTGACACTTTGCATATTTCCTCATATCTTTTGGTTATGAACCGATGCACTTCAGGATTAATCCGGGACGAGGTCTATCTGTGAACAAATATATATTATGTGGCCCTGATGGAATCTTTTTGATATGTAAGGTAGATATTTTTTGTCTATGGGGCTATTTACAACCACCACCTCTTGAAAACTAAAATTATAATTAATTGTGTGTGTGTGGGTGTGGGTGTGTGTGTGTGTGTGTGTGTATGTGTATGTGTGTGTGTGTGTGTGTGTATGTGTGTGTGTGTGTGTGTGTGTGTGTGTGTGTGTATGTGTGTGTGTGTGTGTGTGTGTGTGTGTGTGTGTATGTGTGTGTGTGTGTGTGTGTGTGTGTGTGTGTGTGTGTGTGTGTGTGTGAAATTGTAGTTATTTTATGTGTTGTTATATTGTGTACCTCTCCGAATCCTTCCTCACCCAAAACTTCACCTTATATCTCACGATAATAGACAACCCCACGAACTAAAGTATTTGTGTGTTTGAGCTGATCCTGTCAGAGTGGGGGTTGAGCGTCCCCTGCCTCCCAGAGCTCAACCTCACTTTATCTCATGCTAAATATGTTTCAGTACTTTTTGACGTAGTTAATGGATTTCTTCTTCGATATCCGACAACAAAATGTGACTTCCCCAATTTAAACTAACTGATTTTGTCTACTCTTCTTCTGACTAAAAAATTTACTTCCCGATTTTATCATCCCCCTGATTTTACTATTTCATTAGTACTATACTACTTTTTCTTTTAGGGCAAACACTCTACACCAGGTATTATAGAGATAGCCGGTTTGCCACAGTTATAACAGAAAACCGATTACGGCGGATGGTTGTGGCCTGATGAAGTCCATCCGCCTCTCTATTTTGCCTTGGGGTGGGTGTTTGACTGTATCTCTATATTTTTCATATATCTATATCAATTTCAACTCTTTTCACATGTGTGCAGTTGTCTATATTACGTCTACTATAGGGTCTATCTGTGTGGGGCCGTAATCACAAGTATGGATTATGGAAGCTGGGGTGTGCTTAGGAATATAGGGCATGAATAATCTACAGCCAGTTTAACAAAGATTTATACTATCGAGTGGTATTGACTACTCCATTGGTTAAAACATGTGTCAGAGTTCGATGGTTGAGTAATCAGAGAGGAATCTTAAAGAGGTACGAATATCCGGTAAGCAATTGGAGGGTTTTAACGGCTGATTATGGTGCGTGCAGGTTATCTCTGCCCCGTAAAACTGATTATGGATTATAGATTTGGCATATAATTACGAGATCTGGTAGCCAGGGTGGAATTTTAAGAATAATAATTGGGTGATGATAGATTGGTGAGGCTTTTTATATGGCCGTCGTACGACGGGACGTATTATGGTATACCCTCCGTCCGTCCGTCTGTCCATTGTCCATCCGTCCGTGCTTCAACTTTCCTTGTCATCGCTCTAGCTGCTTTATTTCTTCACTGATTTTGATAAGACTTATAACATAGCTTCACTACTGAGAGACCTTGGACGAGTTCGATTTTCAGCTTATTAGGCCTACCACAAAAACTAGAGAAGCTACCACCAACTTTCCACCATGACTTCACTAAGTACAGTACAATATTATACTGTTTGACGTCATATGACGTTTTATCGCTATTCAGCTTCTTACAGAACGTCTAGGGAAGCAGCCACCAACTTGTCACAAACTTTGAGAAAATCTAGGGAAGTAGCCGCTCACTTTTCACCTACACCCATGGGTTAACTTTCCTTGTCATCGCTCTAGCAGCTTTATTTCTTCACTGATTTTGATAAGACTTATAACATAGCTTCACTACTGAGAGATCTTTGACGAGTTCGAATTTCAGCATTTTATCACAAAATTTAGGGAAGCTACCACCAACTTTCCCCCAAGACTTCACTAAGTACAGTACAATATTATACTGTTTGACGTCATATGACGGTTTATCGCTATTCAGCTTCTTACAGAACGTCTAGGGAAGCAGCCACCAACTTTTCACAAACTTTGAGATAATCTAGGGAAGTATGATAAAATGTGAAGGTACAAACAGAAAATTAATATGATATCAGAAGACAGATGAAGACTGGTGTGATATTGATTAAGACAAGGGGAGAGAGAAGAGCAAGAGGTTAAATCAAAATATCTCACCAGTGATATGTGATAAATACGTGACAAATGAACATAAAGCGAGACAATGAAGACACTGGCAAAATAAGACACAATTGGCGAAAACAAGAGTCGTAAAAAGACAGGGGCGAATTAAGACTAGAATAAAACGAAAACAAACAAGCACACAAACGTGGCGTAAGAAATATTAAAACAAAAATGAAACAAATGAAACGAAAGGAGAGGAGAAAAAATGAATATACACAGAATGACGAGAAAACAAAAAAATCAACCAATAATTGTGGCACAAAAAGTGATAAGGGGAAAACATTAAAGACGGCGAATGCAGACCCTAAGAGGAATCCTAAAGAAAAGTGTCGCGTCCGGGGTTTCGAACCGTGGTCGTCGGGCCGGGCGGCGGGGGGATCAAGGGATACTACTGGAGGACCTGTGCGGAATACTTCATCACAGGGGATGTGGGGGGGGGGGGGGGGTAGCATGAACTCAATGGGTTTAGTCATACTCTTAAGGGATTTGAATTTGGTCACGAGAGGTTCTAATTCTCTCACAAGGTGATCGAATTTATTGTTGAGGGATTTGAACTTGCACACCAGGGATTTTAATTTGTTCACGACGGGTTCAAGGTTACTCGTGAGGGGTTCGAATTAATTCACGGTAGGTTTGAACTTGTTAGAAGTTTGAGCTGGGTATGGAGATCGACTGTTTGAACTTCGAGAAACTGTAACACACACACACACACACACCAATTAAGCATACACCCAACAATTTAGCGAATAAACTCACACACACACACACACACACACACACACAATTCTGACCAACTTTCCCATGCATGCCTATTGCGTCGTGTCCAAATAGTTCTCTCAGACGCCGATCGAGGGCACCACCTCCTGCGTCCTTATCACACTTCTCGCAAACCTTTCACACACGGAGACCACTTAACTGCCTCATCAACTAAAATCCGATTTTGAGTGATTTCTTAGAGAGCTAGGGGTGGAAATGGGATATAGATTAGTGGGGTGGGTGTGTTTTGAGGGAAAATTGAGGAGGAAGGGGTTTGGATCTGAGGGTGTTTGGCGGAAGTCTGGGTCGGAGTGAAGGTTTGAGATGAGGGGTGGTGGTGGAGGAATGGTGATGGGTGAAATGCAACAGGTGCCATACTGCTAGACCTCCACCACCCTTCCTCACTCCCATCCTCATTTCTCCTCCATCGCTAGTCTCTCTCTCTCTCTCTCTCTCTCTCTCTCTCTCTCTCTCTCTCTCTCTCTCTCTCTCTCTCTCTCTCTCTCTCTCTCTCTCTCTCTCTCTCTCTCTCTCTCTCTCTCTCTCTCTCTTTCTTGCTTTCTTGCTCTCTCTCTCTCTCTCTCTCTCTCTCTCTCTCTCTTTCTCTTTCTCTTTCTCTCTCTCTCATTTCAGTCAGCCTTTGAAATGATCTGCAAGGTCATTGAAATGCTGACTCTTCCTTAATACCCTTATTAATTGTTAAGGGGGGTCACCGGCTTTTCTTTTTATCTTTCTCTCCTTTCCTTTCTTTCTTTGGCTTGTATTCATTCGGCCCCATTCACCCAACTGTTTTAAGAAATTGTATGGAGAAATCCGGTGTCGCCGGTGAAATTTTGCTACCAAAAAATGTACAAATTAAAACAAAAAAATATATATGCTGGCTCGCTACCGCTCGCCAGGAAAATATTGACACCTGGATGGGGGTAAACGTCTTAAAACAGTAGGCTGAATGGGGCCGATTGGATACAAGCCAGAGAGAGAGAGAAAAAAACGAGGTGGGCTCCCTTAAATAAGGTTTGGTTATCGTTGTAGTTTGTCGCACTTCCTTTGTGATTAAGCCAGACCTCCTTATGAGGGCCGTAACCTTTCTGTGGTCAGTGTGTCTCCTCAACCTCCTATAACCTAAAGGAAGTACAGTATACCCTCTTCTACCCGAAATCGAACCCCGGACCCTTAGATTTTATTACCACTATAATACGATCTGATAAACCTTATCCATCAGGGTATAATTATGTATCATTATTTTTTATATACAGTATTTCAATCAATCACACATAGCTTACATAACTATAACTTATGTAACCCACTCTCTTATATAACTAACAACCACACTTACATAACACCAAGGCCCATATTTCCAAGCCATGGTAACGTTAAAAAAAAAACACACAAAAAAAAAAAAATAATAATAATAATAATAAATATATATACATGTACGGTACCTTCCCCAGCTAACCCGTTTCCTAGTAAAGCCCAGGCATGCGGGTATTTTAGCCATTTATTGAAGGATTTGACCATATTATTCACAGTGGCAGCCATCTTGTTTACAGTGGCGGCCATATTGTTTCCCTTGGTGGTGTAGGCCGAACGCCTTGATGATAATTGGTGGGATATCTAGAGAGAGGGACATACCTTTGGATACCTTTGGATGTGTTCGCCGCTCCTCTAGCGGCACCAAGGAGCACGACGCCCCTCGTTATGGGTGGTGATTTGGTGCAGTAGACTGTTTGAAGCGACAGCTCGCTCCCTTGCGAGGATGGGCTCGTCTGGCACTTTTTGCAGTTCGACATCTAGGGCTCTCTTGAAGTTGTCTAACGAGATGTCCCTCATGTCTCTTACTCGCCGTGGGAGTTTGTTGAAGAGACGTGGGCCTCTGTGTGATAACCAGCCCTCTCGCAGAGAGCCCATAGCACCCCTGTTATTCATCCGGGGGATTTCGCATTCCCAGCCTCTCCTATCACTGAATGTCATGACTATCGGAGTATGTAGGTTTGGTACTAAACCCTCTGCGATTTTCCATGTGTATATTATTAGGTAGCGTTCTCTTCTACGTTCCAGTGAGTACAGATTCAGTGCTCTTAAACGCTCCCAATAGTGTAGATGTTTTATCGAACTTATATGCGAAGTGAAATTTCTTTGTACACTCTCTACGTCATTTATTTCACCTGCTTTGTATGGGGATGTTAATACGCTACAGTATTCAAGCCGCGGTAGCACTAGAGATTTGAAGAGCGTTATCATAGGCAATTCACCGCGTGTTTTAAAAGTACGCAGAATCCAACCCGTTAGACGTTTCGCAGCCGCCACTTTGACCTGGTTATGTACTTTGAAACCCATATTTTCAGACATTAATACCCCAAGGTCTTTCACACTGTCTTTCCGTTCTATTATGTGGTTAGATTCTGTTAAGTAATTTGTAATTTCTTTAACACCATTATTATCTCCGTACCGTATTAATTGGAATTTTTCCTCATTGAATTGCATGTTGTTTTCCCTGGTCCACTGGAACACTACATTCATGTCTTCCTGCAGTCGGCCCGTGTCCTCTTGTGTGTTTACTATCTTGCTTAATTTTGTGTCATCAGCAAAAGACGACACCGTACTGTGTCTGGTGTTGGTATCTATGTCGCAAATTAGTATGAGGAACAGAAGGGGCGCTAGCACTGTTCCTTGGGGCACATGGACTCAACATTTCCACCACGTGAAACACAAATCACTGGTCACCGGTATTAGAAACCTAAGTAAACTGTCAAGGATGAGTGATAAGTAACATACAGTTAGATACTTTATGAGCAAGCTGGTAGGCGAGCTATTGATTTGTAAAGTACCTACAGTATGTCGTTTTGTTTCTATTCAGAATAACATTAGCTTAGGAAAGACGTCACATAGCCAATAGTTTTAAAACTATCTAGTAAATCATTCAATAAAAATATACCAATTTTTCTTGTATTCTGGCTACAATTGGATGATTTTAGTACACTCAGAAACGGGTTGTCTTTATGGTTTAAGGATCGATAAAGATCACAAAAAGCTTTATATATACAAGAGATGAGAGCAATTGCGTGATAGTGGGAGGGTTGAGAGCGGTCACCCTTCTTGGACAGGTTGAATGAGCAAACTTCCAGCAAGAAAGGAAGACGTTAGTGGAGAGACAGAGACGAAAGAGTTTGCCTAGGCAGGGAGTCAGCACGGAAGCACAGTTTAGATTAGGAGGAACACCGTCCGGACCGTAGGCCTTCTTAGTATTAAGTCCAGAGAGGGTAGAAAAGTACATCTTTAGAAGAGATTAGGATATTAGGCCTAAATAGGAGTGAGGGGGTGGAGAGCGAGGAATAACATCGGAATCATCCAAGGTGGAGTTTCTAGCAAAAGTTTGAGTGAAGAGTTCAGCTTTGTCAGAGGAAGAAGTGATGGTTGTGCCATCAGAGTGGAAAAGGGGAGGGAAAGACGAGGAAGACAAATTGTTGGAGACGTTTTTGGATAGATGCCAAAAAGTTGGATAGTTCAGTGCATTTATTATTGACGAAAGTGTTTGGCAAGTCGAAGAACAGAAATACGAACATATACAGGTAACTACACAAAAAAGCTACAGATCCTAAAGCTAAACAAAAAGCTGGAGATAGACAGACACACAAACATAAAGCTAAACAAAAAGCTCTAGATAGACAGGCATACGAGTAAAAAGATAAGAGATAGACTGATAGACGGCTATGCAATTAAATGGATGGATGTATCAAGGTATAGTCTGATATACAGTTAGATAGATAGACATACGAACATACAGGTAAGCCAAAAGTATCCACATAGAGTCATAGACCGAGCGACTAACCGATATGATGGGTAGTGGTGTATCTCACAACTACCAACGCCCACTGTGCCTTTTACTGTGGGGCTCCTAACTCATAAACACGCTCAGGGTTTTGACATACAGTACTGTACAGTCAGATAAGATTGATTTTATTGATATAATAGATATACAGTGTATATATATATATATATATATATATATATATATATATATATATATATATATATATATATATATGAGAGAGAGAGAGAGAGAGAGCACTGAGGGAATAAAAACTGAGACAAAATGCATAGCTCTCTCTGACACTCGGATGGGCGAGGGAAAAAAAAAAAAAAAAAAAAAAAAAAAAAAAAAAAAAAAAACATACTGTACAGTATATACCCATCAAAGAAAAATAAAGTAGAACCAGAATAATTTAAATTATTTAAATTAAACAAAATGTAATTTTTATTATATAAATTTGTCCTTCAACTTGTATATTTATGTGTAAATTTTGTGTACATTTTTAGACCACTGATAATGGCATAAGTCACTGCCGAAACGTTTAGATCCCTGATGAAGTTCGTCCCAATAAAAAATTTGTTTATATAATCCCTGGTGTTGTTGTTCCTGTTAAAACTCCAAGTCCCTACGAACACACCCATCTCAGAAGTATATATATATACAGTATATATATATACCGGTATATATATATATATATATATATATATATATATATATATATATATATATATAAGAAAAGGATCAATGTACATATAATAGAGAAGTAAATAGATATATACTGTAGATATAAAAAGAGAGTACCCGGTATGTGAATTTATACAAAAGTTGGAATTCGGAGATCCAGCACGCAAGTAAAATCCATGAGACTGATAAAGAAGCAGAGAGCCTAGATCGAAGTGACAGGGGGCGGCAGTGATACAGGTTATCTTGGGAGGTGGACAACTACTCCTAGATTCAGAATGTATTCATCTTCAACAAAATCTCCATTTCTCGTTCTCGACCGCTCCCAGGAGTTCCAGCACTAGAAGTTTAGTAAACCCAAGTGAGGACCAAAACCATAATTCGCGCTACATGCAGAACTAAGTGCGAACTTTGGTGTATATTGAATGTAGCCTATAGTATATAAATTTTCCCTATTTCGGTAGGAAGAGGGTTTTGTTTTGCTGAATTTAATTTTGTTGTCCCCAGAACCTTTGACGCAATAATTCTCCAAAATGGCTGCTGCCACGACATTGAACACCAAGACCAAAGTTGTTCGTCAAGCCAAAATGAACAAAATGAATCTGCTGGATTTCCGCTGCCGACTGTGGTGGCTCTTGCACCGCGAGATTGTCTAAAATAGGGCGTAGCGGAATCGGAAAAGTTTATTCAATAACCCCATTCCCAGTAGCAAGTATAGATCACTCGAGCTGTTGCTTCAAACAGTCTGCTGCACCAAATCACCACACATAACGAGGGGCGACGCGCTCCTCGGTGCCGCTAGAAGAGTAGCGAATACATCACAAGGTATCAAGGTATCACTCAGAGTTGACCCTTATCTGTAGCAGGCAGTGGAAAATTCCCACTTAAAAACCCAAAATAATCCGAAAGGACCCGCAAAAGGAGTCAGAATTCTAATACACGTTGTAGAATTTCCGATTGATTTAATTTTATATTATCCATTAAGCCACACTGAAGAGAACCCTAAGAGCCAGATTTAGAAAAATAATGATAAAGAATACAAAAGGTATCCCCAGAATGATCCACAATAACTTCGGTGAAGGGCAATCAGATGTATTGTGAAAGTGTTGTGTTGAAAGTGAATCATAAAGACACCCAAGCATATCGACACAGAACCATAAGAATTCTCCAAAAGTATCTGAATCAGAGGTAAATAGTCCCCCCTCCCTCCCCCCTCTGCCCCTCTATCCCAAATGAACCCAGAAAGGACCCAGGAGCTATAGGAAGGGGTGCAGAACCGCGCGCGTATGTATGTGTGGTTGTTTGTTGTATGTGTGTGTGTGGTTGTATCTGCGAGTAAGTGTGTGTGTGTATGTATGCGAGGTTGTGTATACGTTTGTGTGTGTGTGTCTACGTCTGTGTGTATCCATAGTAGTGTACAGTATATGTGTGTCTGTGTGCTACAGAAAAGTGCAAGGTCTCACTCACGCCAGGGTGGAGGGAGGAGGAGGAGGAAGGTGAGGTGTGGCGGTGCGTGTGTGTTTGCTGTTTATTTGCCGACAAATCCTTTCGTCCTTGCTTAGGATTCGTTATATCCAGATTTTGAAGTTGATAGAGTTTAAGTCAGAATATGTTGGGTTCAGTTTAGTTCATGTTAGATTAGCTTAGAATAAGTTAGATCATGTCAGGTTACGTTGCTGAACGTCAGTTAAGCTAATGTCAGGTTAAGTTGGGTTAGCTTAAGTTAGGTTGGATTAGGTTAATTTGGGTTAAGGTTAAGTCTTGTTAGCTTAACTCGGTTAAATTTATTAAGATAGATCAGGTTAGGACAGATTAGATATGTGTAAATCTATTCTGAATATGGTCGAAGAGGTTTGAGAGCGAAGATACCTAGACTGCAGAGGTGGGGGTGTCTGGACCACAGACCCTGTAGTAAAGAGGCACTTGGACAACTTTAGATAGTCCGTATCTTGTGTCTGTATTATGTATAATTATCTAACATAAATTCGATGGCGTCTTTTACATTTTGTTCTGGTCTTATGGCCTTAATTAATATAGTGTGTTGAACTGTTGAATTTGAGTTGACACAAATAATCTTGCTGGGTTACACCACACCTCATTATACAGTTATGCCTGATCCATGAAAGTTTTGTATTTTTTAAACACCTAAGCTTCTTTGTTATTGAGTTTGTATGGTCATTTCACGACCCACGGCCTACCGCCATCATTGCCATTCATATTTACGGGTTGAGGGTTTGCTGTCAGATTAACCCCTATAGTGCGAAGGTGCTTTGTACTTCTGTTCTGCCTAATATTATATGATTATACTCATTTTGGAAAGTATTCTTACAATCAAGGCCTTTAATCCCTTCAGCACAATGACGAAATTTAATAATTTTCTCGTTACAATTAGACAATTTTCTTTAGCTTACAATCTACCTCTTGGACTCAAAGGGGTAATTACGATTTCAGTAAACCCTCTTCATAATGTAAATAATTCTTACACTAAATTATATCGTTTAACTGTAGCTAGAATATAAGGTCAAAAGGCGTCATCGTGCTGAGGGGGTTAATTTGAGTTCGAGTCTCTCCCTCGGAATTTTACCTTTATTCTGGCTAACAGTAGACGATTTTATTAAGCTTTTATAGACCGTCTAGAAATCAAAGGAATCAACGCTATCTTAATTAAGTTTGTGACAGTTAATGGTCTATTCTAAGCTTAATCAAATGGTAAATAAAAAGGTGTGATGACATTGAAGATGTTAAAAGATGTCCTTTGCCTGTGTTGTAGGGTGTCACCACAACCAGCTGATCGGCGGTGTGTCGACATCTCCATATAGATTGGTGGCTCCGGCCCCACACCCTCTAGGGACTTGGGGGGGGGGGGGGGTCGCTCCCTCTCTCTTACTCTCGCTCAGTGTCCTTTACTTTCTCTATATAAATCTCTCCATTTCTAACTTCCTCTATAAATTTAATATCTCTCCGTATCTTACTTTCTATAAATTCCTTCAGGTAACATGTAACCCTGCAAGGGTCATCATTTATAACCCTTAGTGTACGACAACTTGCTGGAAGGGTAGGGGGGGGGGGTTAGGAATCTCTTGCAATGTAATCCTATCCTTCCACTTTCCTTGCTACAGTATGTGATTTTGCTATCTACGAGAACGGAGTATTGACCACTTCTCTTGGATATTAAGGTATCTTTGTTCAAAGTATCAATGTAGACGTAAATCTACGTTAATTTTGTTTTCTCTCTCTCTCTCTCTCTCTCTCTCTGTCTCTGTCTCTGTCTCTCTCTCTCTCTCATGCCCCTTCTAAACCCCTCCACTCCTGTTCTTTTCTGTCCTGGCATTTTTTCAGTGTCACTCCTGCATCCAGCGTTATTACATTTTGCCTCTGGGTTGCCAGGGTGAAGAGAGAGAGAGAGAGCGCTATGCGGACTAAAAATCAATTATATTATTTCAGTATTTATAATTTTGTATAGTGGTAAAAAACTCATGTCTTTACCATTATAATATAGTCCAGATTTCTGCAATATAATGCTAATAATAATTTATAATAATACTGGTAATAATAAAATAATATATAGTAATAATAACAATACAATAAATGATGATGATCGTTTTTGACGTGCACCTATACGCCTGATTGTCCTTCCCTTGAACTGTCCCTGTGAGGTATTTCTACCCCCCCCCCCCCCTCTCCTCCCTGTCCTTCTATATTAACCTGTTGAGCGTGACGTCAGTGTTAAACTTGAGCAACGGTTTGGATGGGCAGGGAAGTGGTTTTGTGAACTGGCAGTTGGAGTGTTCATTGAATATACTTAATATATATATATATATATATATATATATATATATATATATATATATATATATAATTATAATATATATATAGAGAGAGAGATAAATAGAGAGAGAAATATATATATATATATACAGTATATTATATATTATGCAATTCTAATAAGGATGGGGTGTACTGCATGTTCAGCTGCATATCACAATAAAATAATAAAATAGTTATTTAATTAGTGTATTGACAAAATGATTAATTGTCATTTTTAAAATGTCTCTTAACTAGTTATTGGTACATAATAGGACATTGCTTATTTATTTACAGCATATTATTTTACTTCTTGTTCCCTATATAATACGCCCTGTAATTTTCATGGTATAGTTTTTAAACACCCTGTATATATATATACTGTATATATATATATATACAGGGTGTTTTAAAACAACACTGCCAGAGTATGACGACCACATTGATCAAAATATATAATACACATATTTCTATTCTATTTTTACCAAAAATATATTGTAACGGAGATAAATGGTTATTTAGAAATGTAGCAAAACAGGGTTCTGAGCTCAGCACAAAACATATGATACATAATATGAATGATTACCAAGTAAAAAAGGTAAAGAGGAGATTTCTAATGACCTAATGACATATGAATAATTACAAAATCAAAGTTACATAAAATTGGTAATGATATTTTGCAATTAGAAGAAAACTGCTAAGTATTATAATCCAAGTAGCGTAAAAAGATATGCACCATTTGTAACGATGACCAAGAGGTAAAATAATGAATCTCAAGTCTGGGTCAGGTATCCGAACACTGCTATAGGTTATTTAATCGTTCGTGAAAGTGTTTGAATGGGAAAAAATTGTTCCTGCGCAATTTACTGTTTCAATAGAAATACCTCATTACGTTACTATTATCACAGAGCACTAACGAAATATGTCTTATCAGTTTTATGGTTGAAGTTTGACGATTTTACGTAGCTGTAGACATACAAGTATACGGTGTTCACTAATGAATATTTAAAATCATCTAATGGTACCCAAAACAAACAATTTACGTCACTTGGACTTAACGAGTATAAAATAACAAACGCAGAGACACACCTAAATAACGACAATCCATATTTATGTGATATTATAAGGTAAATAAAATCACTATGACAGAAGAAGATAGCACCATGGCCGAGCAGATGATTAAACACATGAGAAGATTCGTTATGACTCCAAAGCTTCGAAGAAAAACTCGAACTGGGATGGGAGGCAAGAGGTAGGCTATTTGGGGGGGAGGGGGGACACTAGCCCGTGTTCGGATTATAGCTCATACCTGGGTGTCACTAATTATTTTACTCTATGCGGTTTAAATCATTAATGGTATATTATTTTGCATTTTATCCTTAGATAATCTTCTTCGTTATTGTATTTACTAATTAGCAGATGAGGTCTGGCAGTGTTGTTTTAAAACACCCTGTATATATACTGTATATACTATTAGACTGTTTCTATAACGGGGGGGGGGGATACGGGGTAGCTACACTGCAAAGATGACCACTTAATAAAACAAAATGGCATACAGTGTTTTAATAATTTGTGTTCTACTGTGAATAGATAAACCTAAGAACACTGTTTATGTGTGTAACATTGTGTGTACAATTAAGTATTTTAATGTTTACATTGTAGACCTAACAACCTTCAAGCCTTCCACCCCTGACTAAATCAATTTATCCTGCCTTCTGAGTTACTTGGAGAATATATCCCGGTGTCATGTGAGCATCTGCACCTCATTATTGGCATCGGAGTCTGGAGTTCCCATCTATAATCTGTCACAAAATTAGTGAGGGATTTGCCCTTGTTCATATTTTACATGGACTATAGAAGAATGTCTGGTACCTGCTTCAATACTGTCATTATTTTAGATATAAATGGTGGGATACTAGACTGATATTGTAATATAATGGACTGATATCATACATCGAAAGGGAGTAGTTGGAATATAGAAAACAAATACAAACTCTGATGCAACATAATGTTTACTCTGATTATAAGACTCCAAGGATACCTGCCTCTAATATCACTCCTGTGTCACCTGTTCCTCATTAATCTAGTTTATAATAGTTCGATTCAAGGCTGAAATAAGTACAATGAGTCATGCACATACTGCATACTGCATGGGGGCACCTTTTTATTTTTTGCAAATATTAATTTGTTGCTTTCTGAAAATTCCCTACATATATGAGCATTTTTAATAGGACTAATTTGAATACTACTAATCATATCCCTTTATATTCCTTTGTAATATCGATGGGGAAAAGAGCACTCAACTTAGCAATCAAAGTACTGTAATAATAGGTACTCAATTAAGGGGAGGTTTATGTTTTCTTTCTGGACCCTCTCCTCCTTCATGTTTAGCCCCATTAGTTTTGGAATTTTAAGATGTTCGCCCCATTACTTTGGTAATATTTAAGACCTTTCACCCCATTTATTTTTCAATATTAAGACGTTTCTTGCCATTTGGGAGACAATTTATTCCCGACAAGCGATAGCGATTCTGTAATTTAGGACGAACGATTTTTTTTATACCGCTAAATGTAAAACTTTAGCTCGGAAGAGGGGCCTATATGGGGTAATTTTTAAGGGTGCTGGGGATCTAGGGAGCAAACTATACCCCCCCCCCCCCCTCCTCCTCCCTTAAGATAACAGTATCACCCTCACTGTGCGGGCCGGCAATAAGGGGGAGGCACACCAACGATCTGGCCAACATTTTCTTTCTGAAATATATGTGCTAACAATAATATTAACCCACCCAAAAATTTACCCTATTTTCCGAAATTGATTGCCGGAAAAATATTGATCGGACTCCGACTTTATTCATACTTTAATCAAGTCTTATCTATCCGACTACAATAAAGTACATGTCATAATATATAAAATATACACATTACAACTTCGATCAAGACAATTTTAGTTTTCATTTACCCTTCATTTTAAAGCTTTTATAAACTGTATGCACGTGGTATTTAATCAATCATAAACTATCTATCTGTAAATCCATCAATTATTAATCAATCTATCTACTCTATAATTCAGCCTCCCTCCTGGCAATCTGGTGTGTCTCTCCCTCTCTCCCCCTCAACCAAAATCTCTTCATTCATCTCCAATCCCTTCCCCTCTGGTACCCCCCCCTCCCCCTCCTCTCTCCCTCTCTCTCTCTCTCTCTCTCTCTCTCTCTCTCTCTCTCTCTCTCTCTCTCTCTCTCTCTCTCTCTCTCTCTCTCTCTCTCTCTCTCTCTCTCTCTCTCTCTCTCTCTCTCTCTCTCTCTCATGTTATAATACTGTATATAGTAAACATAGGTAGTGTTAACATTTGTCTTCAATATCCATGTATCATTGATCTAACAGTGTACATGTAAGGACATAGTTTAAGATAGAATTAGGGTGAAGATTGCGTATGCACCTTCGCCCTTTTGAGATGATGTAACTATGATACTTGTGTAACATTTGTACTTTTCTCAATAAAACAATCAAATCTCTCTCTCTCTCTCTAGTGACTTCTATGCTATCCTTTTCTTCTACTATTCTTTATTTGGGGTTTTGAAATCTCTATTATAATTAAGTCCTGACCACCTCGCTTGGATCGTAAGGTATGTGTGGTACGTGTATCTACAGTATGTACTCTATGTTAATATTGCTGAATTAGTAAAACAAATACTTATATAGGCCTACCGTAAGTTCTAGTTTTGTTTCTTGGATGTATGAATGTTTATATTTTTCATAAGAGCAATAAAATCCCTAAAAATCCTTGCACCGAAAGTTGCCTTCCATTTTCAGATCTTTTTCTTTCCGATGGTGTAATTTAATTATAATCTGGATATAATTTGATGATTATATTTAGCTTAGGAAGGTTCTGTAGAAATCACTGGGCTAAAAACCATCGCAATTAGTCCTATGACTATCTTATGTGTTTCCTAAGTTGAAAAAATCGTCTAAGAATATAGTAAAAATGACATAATTACTACTGTAAGGGTTAACTTTAATAATTCCGTCGTGATTCATCCACAACATTACATTCGCCTTACTTGAAGCAACACCTCTCTCCCTACCTAACGCAATCTATCCTAATTCAATTAATTCTAATCTATATTAGGTAATAAGTCAGTATACATATAATAACATTGGAGCGATACTGTGTGTGTGTGTGCGTGCGTGCGTGCGTGTGTGTGTGTGTAGTTAATCGTATGAAGTGTTGTGTTGTTATATGTATGTATGAATTGGTGGTATAAAGAACACAAATCCACCCCGCCCCTTTTCTCCCTCTTCTGTTCCTCTCCCTGTTGGATTTTTTGTTATCCTTTTTTTAGTCACACCCCTATTTTCCTTCCCCTTTGCTCTCTCTCTCTCTCTCTCTCTCTCTCTCTCTCTCTCTCTCTCTCTCTCTCTCTCTCTCTCTCTCTCTCTCTCTCTCTCTCTCTCTCTCTCTCTCTCTCTCTCTCTCTCTCTCTCTCTCTCTCTCTCTCTCTCTCTCTCCTCTAACTTTCCCTCCCCCTCCTATCCCCTACCTTCTCTCCATCCTCTCTCTTCACCCCCCCCCCCCCACTCCTCGTCTGATCTAACCAAGGTGAAGTAGAGCTCAAGATGGTGTTTTGATGAAGTGACGCAACATAGAGAGCGAAAGAGAGAGAGAGAGAGAGAGAGAGAGAAATATATATGCAGTATATATATATATATATATATATATATATATATATATAGAGAGAGAGAGAGAGGGGGGGGGTTACTAGCAAAAACCATAAAGGATTGTCAAGGTAATGTGTTAGTATTTTGAACATTATTAGCGTCATCATCAAGGTTGTGGACATATTCTTGAATATAGCTAGGCTATAATTATACTGTACATGTTTTATTACATTTTTGTGATTTTAGCTAATGTTACCACTTATAATTAAACAAAACAATATTACTTTTAATGTGACAGTATTTAGGCAATTTGTATAATGTTTCATAATTTTAGCAACATTAGGGCGGTAGTATAAGTTACAATTATCGTGATTCATTAAATCGGCGTCATACTGGCATACTTTCGGTTTTATCTCGAGCTTATAACTGTAACTGGCTTATGGTTCTTGGATAATAACATCCGAGTCAGTCACACAGATCCATTAATTCAACATTCATATCTCTCTCTCTCTCTCTCTCTCTCTCTCTCTCTCTCTCTCTCTCTCTCTCTCGTATGCTCGTAGCATACGCAATAAATTTTCAGATCTAGAGGAAATCGTGTTTACAGAACATTATGATATAATCGGCATTACAGAATCTTGGTTAAATACGGAAGACAGAGACTTTTTAGCCGAATATACGCTTCCTGGTTATACAATGTTTGAGAAAAGTCGGATCAATAGAAATGGAGGAGGAGTTCTGTTTTTTATAAAGGAAAGTCGTAATCCCGTCTTAATGTCAAAACCTCAAATTGCGAATATAGACATATCTTACGTACTATTAAATAATAAACGAGGACCTAAAATAACACTAGCTTATTATACAGACCCCCATCTCAATCAGTGCAAACTGACAGTGAAATTTATGAACAAATTGCAGAAATAACTAACATACAAGATACCGTAATTCTTGGCGATTTCAACTTACCCGTGACTAAATGGGGCGATATTCTTACTTCACACTCTGGACACGACCTCTATGCTAACTTGCAAGAGAGTTCACTTTTTCAATTTGTACAATCTCCGACCCGTGGTAATAATGTGCTTGACCTTGTACTCGCAACAAAAGAAGAATTAATAGAGAATTTGAATGTTGGTGATGAATTCAGTAACAGCGACCATCGTACGATAACTTTCACTTTAAAGTTTACTAGTAAGAAATCAAATAGCAGCATAAGAAAGTCCCTAATTTCAAGAAAGCAAATTTTCATAAACTTAAATCAAAGCTTAAAGAAACTGACTGGAGCTTTCTGACTAACAATAACGACATAAATACATCTTGGGAGTGTTTCACAACCACTTACCTTAAGGCAGTGCAAGACTGCATACCATCGAAAATACGGCGTCCAGGCCATAATGATAAGCCCAAATGGTGGAATCAAGATATTTCAAACTGTCTGCTTGCTAAAAAATTTGCTAATGATAGATTAAAATCCTCACAAAATTACGAAGAACGGGTGAAATTTGTAGAGCTACGACGCAAAGCCAAAAAGTTAATTAAGCAAAGTAAAAAGACCCTGGAGTTACATGTTGCGAATCAAAGTAAAACAAACCCGAAAGAATTCTATAGTTATATCAGAAAGAAAAAAGTAGTTACTTCAACTGTTGGACCGTTAGTGATGGAAAATGGAGAATACACCAAAGACGAAGTACAAATGAGTAATGCCCTCAATACCTTCTTTGCATCAGTTTTTACAACCGAAGACCTCAGTGATATCCCTACACCATCGCCGAATTCAGATTGATAATTCAGATGTTCTAAGCAATATCACCGTTACAGAGAGAGAAGTATTGAATTGTTTAGATAACTCAAGGTAAATAACACGCCTGGACCTGATACAATCTCGCCTAGAGTTCTAAAGGAAGCTAAGGATGAGCTCTCCAAACCACTGACATTGCTATTCAATGAATCCTTGCAGTCCGGGACTATGCCTGATCAGTGGAAGCTAGCCAACGTAACACCGATATTCAAAAAAGGCAGCAAATCCCTACCCAGGTAACTATCGTCCAACTTAGCTTAACCTCAATTGTATGTAAAATGTTAGAAACGGTCATTAAGAGGACAGACTCGTAAATCACTTAGAGGCAAATAACTTACTTAAAGATACTCAACACGGCTTTCGTAAAAAAACGTTTTTGTTTAACAAACCTCTTAGACTTCTTCCACGATATCCTTAACCTCTACGATGAGAGTAAAGCTGTAGATATTATATACCTTGATTTTCAATAGGCCTTTGACAAAGTTCCCCACAAACGATTACTGCTAAAACTAAAAGCGCATGGAATACAAGACGGTTGTGTTGAAATGGATAGAACATTGGCTTAGTGAAAGAAAGCAAAGAGTAGTCATAAACGGTAAGGCATCTAAATGGACCAATGTAAGTAACGGGGTACCCCAGGGATCGGTACTAGGACCAATTCTCTTTCTAATTTACATCAACGACATAGATGAGGGTCTCACCTGTACAATCTCAAAATTTGCTGACGATACAAAAATTGCAAATAGCGTACTCTCAAAAGAACAAGTTGACGATATGCAACACAATCTAGATAAATTGTCATGTTGGGCCCAAATTTGGCAAATGAGTTTCAATGCGGATAAATGTAAAGTACTACATATCGGATACCTAAATGAGGGAAACGCAAACTATTCGATGAATGGCACTCAGCTAAAGAATGTAAATCAGAGAAACCGATCTGGGAGTAACAATATCGAGTAACCTAAAACCGAGGTCAAACAATGTTCAGAAGTTGTTAAGAAGGCAAACAAAATAATTTGCTTTATAGGCAGGTCATTTGAGCATAAATCCAAAGAAGTTATCCTAACCCTTTACAATTCCTTAGTCCGCCCTCTTCTGGAATACTGCGTTCAATCCTGGTGCCCTTATTACCAAAAAGATATAAACAAGCTAGAACGTGTTCAACGTAGAGTTACCAAAATGATACCTAGCCTAAAGAACAAACCATACGAAGAGCGTCTTAGATAATTAAATCTATTTCCTTTAACCCAGCGCAGATTAAGAGATGACTTAATTCAAGTGTTCAAAATCATCAAAGGCATCGACAATATGAACTGTAGTAAGTGCTTCACTATCGACCAATCTAATTACACCCGGGGAAACGGTTGCAAAATGATTGGTAAATCTTTTAACTCACACGAATCTAAGAATTTCTTCTGCAATCGAGTTGTCAACTTGTGGAATGGGCTTCCCCGAGACGTTATAGACTGCAGCACCGTTGATTCATTTAAACTCTGCTTAGACAAATATCTCTCATCAAACCCGCGACTGACTGCGTTTGTAAATGAATAACTTTATTTTATCCCCCCCTCAGTTACTAACCCATCTGTCCCCTACTAACTTCCTAATCCTGCCACGGACATTAGCTCTAGGGCAGTAGTTCCCTTTCCAATGTTTCCCTTACCCACTCTAAACCACTGTTTGGACACTTGATCCTCAGTGTTTTGGAGGACAAGCAGCCTAGAAGGGTCACTAGATCTGTTGTTGCTTTATTTCTCTCTCTCTCTCTCTCTCTCTCTCTCTCTCTCTCTCTCTCTCTCTCTCTCTCTCTCTCTCTCTCTCCCTCTTTGCTCTCTCTCTCTTTACTCTCTCTCTCTCTCTCTCTCTTTCTCTCTTTTCTGCTCTCTTCTCTCTCTCTCTCCTCTTCTCTCTCTCTCTATCTCTCTCTCTCTCTCTCTCTTTCTCTCTCTCTCTCTCTCTCAGTCTTTGGAATCAGAAATAGACCAGTTCAGATACTGCAAACAACTTTGTGATCAAGTTAATTGAGAATGATGCTTGGACGCTAATGATTTACGGAATGCTTTTTTTGACCATGTTTGACAGGCATTTGACTGGCTATCTATGTGGTTCTATTGCATTTGTATCACCAACTAGACTGATGGCAGATTATTTTATGTGACTAAATTCCTCGAAATAAAATCCTTCAAAGTTCAAAGGAAGCCAGACCATCATTGCCGGAAAAAATCCTGAACATTCCTATTTAGTACTCCACTTTTTACCTCCGCCAACGAAATTGGACTGAATCTATGCTGTTGCCTAAGTTTGTCTGTATCTAAAAATACCTCATGAAGTTATGAACTGATGTTACACGAAACTTGGTGGATATGAGCCAAGGAAGAAGTGATTCCATTTATATTTTTATCGGTAGAGAGCATACCTCCGCCAGCGTAGGCGGTGGGCGAAGGTACACGCACTTACGAGTGCCCCTCTAGTTGTAAATTTAATCTTTGACATCGAATGTGGATATACAGTATATAAAGTACTGCAATTACAAGTGCTGAGAAGGGCTGGATTTACTTGCCGCAACTGGTTATTTTTATTTTGTGCCATATTCCCTTTTAATTAAAATCGTTTAGTGATAGCCTAAATAAGATGGGAATGCCTACTCGTATTCGAAGGGTTAAGCAAAATTACGTGTTGATGGAAAAAGATAACCAAACATACAGTACGTGGGCCAGGGTATAAAACTGCGCCATCAGAGAGGAATTTTACCTACTAGTATAATCTACGAAAGGGGTTATATTGGGGACCTATCCCTCTGCCAAAGGCAGCTTTCTAGGGCCTTTCCTAGCTGATGCTTAGAGGATTGAGTTCTAGTCATGTGGTGATGGGCTGGTCTATCAGAGTGAGAGTTGAGCGTTCTCTGCCAAACCCATAGCTTACGCTGACTGTTCCTTTTACTATATTTTCTAGATCTCAAGTTTCGGCGTCTCTTTCGTGGATTGACCTCACTATACTGCCAACCTAGATGTTGGCAGACTGGGAGCCAAAGTTTCAAATTTTCCTTTTGCCCCTCAACTTTCCCTTCATAATTATTAAGGGGCACAGGGCCCTGGGTGGGGCTTTTGTGGCCCGGGCGTTTCTGCACCCTCCTCAGCCCCTCGCTTGGGAGCGGCTTCGGTCACCGACTCACCTGGGCTTTCTTAGTTATAAAGCTGGGAGGGTTCTGTGGGTGGTGCTTGGTTATGGCCTTGGTTCTTGCTCGGGACTTTGGGGCTGTTCGGTCAGTCAGCCTGGGGAACAACAACAACAACGAGACATTGTATTATTGTTGTGGAGATGATAATTCGATATGATAACCTTGGTCATTGAGTTTTCCTATCTCTGAATTGCCTTTTATTGGAGATTATGGTGAAAGTTTGACCCTCTAGGATGGTACCAATTTCTGGGATTTCGACTATACCTTGTTCCAAATACGTAGGCCAAAACTCTTGAACATTAACCTCAATAACTTACGAACGACTACAGTAATCGAGCAAATATATCTACCATTTGGGAAGAGTCAGTAAAGGATTAGGTATGGAAATGTGCAACCCAATTGTTCTAGCCGCCTTTGAGTTCCGGAGGTTACGGTTCACGATTTCTGGCCTACCTACTTGGAACAGAGTATAGTAATAACAGATGCCAAAATAACACTGGTACTTTATAGATTTTGCAGGACCGTGATTTCTTAACCGACCTTTCTAGTGGGAATTGACATGCATTATAAGTTGAATGTGTTACTTTTTCCAAACTAGCCTTTGCCACAATATGATATATTGATAATGAGAGAGAGAGAGAGAGAGAGAGAGAGAGAGAGAGAGAGAGAGAGAGAGAGAGAGAGAGAGAGAGAGAGAGAGAGAGAGAACAAAGCAGAATCATGTGAAAGGCGTCGCATTTTTTTAGTGTATTATTTAATTAGGACCAAAAGTATTATAAGGCCAGTGGAGGAGGAGGAGGGGGGGGGGAGGGGGGGGGGGGGGGTAGCAGTACGGGGGTTAAGGGGAGGCAGTAATAAGAGGGGGGGGGGATGTACTTAATCGGCTTCTTTCGTTTTTTTGCCCCTAATAATTTTTGTCCCTGGTACTTTTAGTTTTCATTATTTTTGTAGACGCTTTTCTCTTTGGTGTGAACATTTTCGATTACCGCAAGGACCTCCCCGAGAGAGAGAGTACATGGAGTACAAAGGAAATCAAGCAACAACAGGTCTAGTGACCCTTCTAGACTGCTTGTCCTCCAAAACACTGAGGATCAAGTGTCCAAACAGTGGTTTAGAGTGGGTAAGGGAACATTGGAAAGGGAAATACTGCCCTGGAACTAATGTCCATGGCAGGATTAGGAAGTTAGTAGGGGACAGATGGGTTAGTAACTGAGGGGGAGGGTAAAATAAAGTTATTCATTAACAAACGCAGTCAGTCGCGGGTTTGATGCAAGATATTTGACTAGGCGAAGTTTAAAAGAATCAACGGCAATAATTTTGAAACCGTTTCCCGGCGTATAATTAGATTGGTTGATAGTGAAGTACTTACTACAGTTCATATTGTCGATGCCTTTGATGATTTTGAACACTTGAATTAAGTCGCCTCTTAATCTGCGCTGGGTTAAAGGAAATAGATTTAATTCTCTAAGACGCTCCTCGTATGGTTTGTTCTTTAGGCTAGGTATCATTTTGGTAACTCTACGTTGAACTCGTTCTAGCTTGTCTATATCTATATCTATAAGGGCACCAGGATTGAACCCAGTATTCCAGAAGAGGGCGGACTAAGGAATTGTAAAGAATTAGGATAACTTATTTGGATTTATGCTCAAATGACCTGCCTATAAAGTCAATTATTTTGTTTGCCTTCTTAACAACTTCTGAACATTGTTGACTCGGTTTTAGGTTACTCGATATTGTTACTCCCAGATCGGTTTCTCTGTCTACAGCTCAGTGCCATTCATCGAATAGTTTGATTTCTCATGTTGGTATCAGATATGTAGTACTTTACATTTATCCGCATTGAAACTCATTTGCCAAATTTGCGCCCAACGTGACAACTTATCTAGATTGTGTTGCATATCGTCAACTTGTTCATTTGAGAGTACGCTATTTGCAATTTTTGTATCGTCAGAAAACTTTGAGATTGTACAGGTGAGACCCTCATCTATGTCGTTGATGTAAATTAGAAAGAGAACTGGACCTAGTACCGATCCCTGGGGTACCCGCTACATACATTGGTCCATTTAGATGCCTTACCGTTTATAACTACTCTTTGCTTTATGTCGCTGAGCCAATTTTCTATCCATTTCAACACACCGTCTTGTATTCCATGCTCTTTTAGTTTTATCAGTAAACGTTTGTGGGGAACTTTGTCAAAGACCTTTTGAAAATCAAGGTATATAATGTCTACAGCTTTACTCTCATAGAGGTTGAGGATATCGTGAAAGAAGTCTAAGAGATTTGGTAAGCAGGAGCGTTCGTTACGAAAGCCGTGTTGAGTATCTTTAAGTATGTTATATGCCTCTAAGTGATTTACGAGTCTGTCTCTTATGAGTGTTTCTAGCATATTTCATACACCTGAGGTTAAGCTAATTGGACGATAGTTACTGGGTAGGGATTTGCTGCCTTTTTTTAATATCGGTGTTACATTGGCTAGCTTCCACTGATCAGGCATAGTTCCAGACTGCAAGGATTTATTGAATATCAATGAGAGAGAGAGAGAGAGAGAGAGAGAGAGAGAGAGAGAAAGAGTGAGAGTGGGAGTTGTAAAAAGAATGGTTCATGTTAGGTTAAAGAAAAAAATAGTGTGTAAAAACTAACCAAAGGGCCATAATTAACCGTTGTCGTGAATATTTTAAGGGGGGGTCACCCGCTTTTTTTTTTATCTTTCTCTCCTTTTGTATCTTTCCCTGGCTTGTATCCATTCGGCCTCATTCAGCCAACTGTGTTAAGACGTTTATCCCCATCCAGGTGTCGATTTCTTCCTGGTGAGCGATAGCGAGCCAGCAGTGTATGGAGTTATCCGGCTTCGCCGAAGACATTTTTCTATCGAAAAATTTACAAATTTAGCTTGCTGTCAAAACAAATATATATATATATATATATATATATATATATATATATATATATATATATATATATATATATATGCTGGCTTGCTACCGCTCGCCAGGAAAATATTGACACCTGGAGGGGGGTAAACGTCTTAAAACGGTCGGCTGAATGGGGCCGAATGGATACAAGCCAAAGAGAGAGGGAGAGAAAGAGAATAAAAGCGAGGTGGGCTCCTTTACAGTGTCGCGGCCTCCCTGGATTGAGATGCGAGCAGCGATTTTAGTAGTATTATAATGTTTTAAAATTATAAGAATATCTTTTTTTCGGGTAGGCTAACTTAATTCAATTTGGATATCTAAAACTACCTACCGAATTTATGGGCTAGATTTACAAGAGCAGGTCGTTTTGTTTGAGATTATTATTATTGTTATTATTATATATATTTTTTTTAATCTGAATTTCATATCAACATCAGCTTTCGGAATATCATCATAATCACCATTATTATTATCCTTCAGCACCATCATCACCGTCTGCATAACTATTATCAACATTATCATAATTCTCATTATCATAATCAGTATAATCACTACCACTATCATCATTTTCATCATCATAGTCCGTATCATCACCATCCATCATCTCCAGCATCATACCATATCACCAGCATCATAATCCATATCATCAACACCATCATAATCCATATCATCACTACCATCATAATCCATATCATCAGCATCATCACCACCACCATCATAATCCATATCACCAGCACCATCATAATCCATATCACCAGCACCATCATAATCCATATCATCACCACCATCATAATCCATATCATCACCACCATCATAATCCATATCATCAGCATCATCACCACCACCATCATAATCCATATCACCACCACCATCATAATCCATATCACCAGCACCATCATAATCCATATCATCACCACCATCATAATCCATATCATCAGCATCATCACCACCATCATCATAATTCATATCATTACCACCATCATAATCCATATCATCACCACCATCATAATCCATATCATTACCACCATCATAATCCATATCACCACCACCATCATAATCCATATCATCACCACCATCATAATCCATATCATCAGCATCATCACCACCATCATCATAATTCATATCATTACCATCATAATCCATATCACCACCACCATCACCACCATCATAATCCATATCATTACCACCATCATAATCCATATCATCACCACCATCATAATCCATATCATCACCACCATCATAATCCATATCATCAGCATCATCACCACCACCATCATAATCCATATCACCACCACCATCATAATCCATATCATTACCACCATCATAATCCATATCATCACCACCACCATAATCCATATCATTACCACCATCATAATCCATATCATTACCACCATAATCCATATCATCAGCATCACCACCACCATCATAATCCATATCATCACCACCACCATAATCCATATCATTACCACCATCATAATCCATATCATTACCACCATCATAATCCATATCATCAGCATCACCACCACCATCATAATCCATATCATCACCACCATCATAATCCATATCATCACCACCATCATAATCCATATCATCAGCATCATCACCACCATCATCATAATCCATATCATCACCATCATCATAATCCATATCATCACCATCAGCATAATCCATATCATCACCATCATCATAATCCATATCATCACTACCATCAGCATAATCCATATCATCACCATCAGCATCATCCATATCATCACCATCATCATAATCCATATCATCACTACCATCAGCATCATCCATATCATCACCACCATCATAATCCATATCATCAGCATCATCACCACCATCATCATAATCCATATCATTACCATCATCATAATCCATATCATCACTACCATCAGCATAATCCATATCATCACCATCAGCATAATCCATATCATCACCATCCATCATAATCCATATCATCACCATCCATCATAATCCATATCACCACCATATCATCATCAGCATCATCACCACCATCATCATAATCCATATCATTACCATCAATAATCCATATCATCACCATCATCATAATCCATATCATCACCATTAGCATAATCCATATCATCACCATCAGCATAATCCATATCATCACCATCAGCATAATCCATATCATCACCATCAGCATAATCCATATCATCACCACCATCATAATCCATATCATCAGCATCATCACCACCATCATCATAATCCATATCATTACCATCAATAATCCATATCATCACCATCCATCATAATCCATATCATCACCATCAGCATAATCCATATCATCACCATCAGCATAATCCATATCATCACCATCAGCATAATCCATATCATCACCATCAGCATAATCCATATCATCACCATCATCATAATCCATATCATCACCGTCATCATAATCCATATCATCACCATCATCATAATCCATATCATCACCATCATCATAATCCATATCATCACCGTCCATCATCATCACAATCATCATCATCACCATGAGCATCATCACTATCGACTACATTACAATCCCATCCAAAACCAAAGTGATTGAAGCCTATTTCCAACTCCGTGTATTCCTTTCCATTTCCTCCATCATTCCTTCACTCTACCCCATATATTTAATTTGTCAGCTTTGATTATTGTTTTATTCCTGTTTGGTTCTATATTGCCCTATTTCTGTCATCGACTTTATTATCAAAATGATTAGCAAAATCATCCTCTTGGGAATATTCATATTCTTCATATTCAAATTAGTATTCTTCTTTTTGTTCCTTCTGCTCCAACTTCTACTCTCATTTATCCTCTTTCTCTTCATATCTCGTCTCCTCTTCCTCTTTTTCCATTCTTCTTCAGCATTACCTTCTTCATCGTCGTCTTCTTCCCTCCTCATTCTCTTTCTTTCTACTTTCTTTCTCTTTTTTTCTCCTTTCTATTTCTCCTCCGTTCTTTCTAATCTGACTTCCTTCATCACTATTTTCTTCTTTCTTCCTCCTCATATTCTTCCTCCTCCTCCTCCATCAGCTGCACCTCTTTTCCCACTCCCAAACCTTTTATTTCCTTTCCATCCCCCCCCCCCCCTCCTTTCTTCCCACCCTTCCTCTCTCCTACCTCCCTCCCTCCCCCCGTGTCACCTGTCATTTCCTACGAGTAAATTAGCAATTTTTACCTGGGCTGTAACAGACTAGCGAAAAATGTGGGGGATTTTTCCTTTTCTCTACGACTTTCATTCGAGTGGGAAGGTGTGGGCTCGAGGAGGTTGGGAGAGAGAGTGAGTGAATGAGTGAGGAGGGTAAGGGAGATAGATGTGAACAGGTTGGGTTTAGCTTTATAGAACTTGAAATGTAAGTACTTTAAACTAAAGGGCACTCTGTAGAGCGCATACCTCCGCCTATGTGTACTGGTTCTTTAGCATTAATATCTTAGGCCTAAATTTTATTTCGTATTTGGGTTCCAGGATATGATCCGGATCGCCTCCTAAATGTTATCACTTCCCCCTTGGCGCATATCCTATCTACCCACCAACATTTCGTAAAACTCTCTGGATCGCTTCCTAAATTGAATCACATATTTCTTGCAGCATATCCTATGTGCCCACCAAATTTCGTGAACATCGGTTCATAACTCTGCCATATCTTGTTTACAGACAAACAAGAGAGGGCGGACTAAGGAATTGTAAAAAATTAGGATTGCATCTTTGGATTTATGCTCAAATGACCTGCCTATAAAGCCAATGATTTTGTTTGCCTTCTTAACAACTTCTGAACATTGTTGACTCGGTTTTAGGTTACCGGTACTCGATATTTTTACTCCCAAATCAGATTCTCTGTCTACACTCTACACTCTTAAGCTGGGTGCCATTCATTGAATAGAGAGAGAGAGAGAGAGAGAGAGAGAGAATAAATTAATCTGGGCGGTAAGAATCGCGACTTTTTATAAGTGAATAGCAGACAAAAATCACTTTAAAGACTCTCATTGGAAGAGCGAAAATTGTGTGTGTGTGTGTGTGTGTGTGGGTGTGCGAATGAAGAGGGATAGATACATAGATACAGTATATGAAGAAAAAATTTAGTAAATTAAATTTGTTGTAAGTTTGAGTGAGATTCTGTGAAATTAACTTGCTTTTGACGACATGCAATAAAAAACGTTATTAGTTCATTGCGTGTGTACTGTGTAGCAGTAATTAATAGTAGTGCAGAATAATTGTACGATATTTTTAACCCCTTGAGGATCTTGACGTATTTTTGGCAGTGAATTTGGGATATAATTAGACGATTGTATGCAACTTAGGAAGCATCTGTGGGGATTAAAAGGGTACAGACTATCTCCATTAACTTACATACACCCTTCCTAATCTAAATAAGGTCGCATAATACTAGAATAATAGCCAGATTATACTGTCAAAACGTGTCATAATCCCCAAGGGGTTAATAAGAATTTTTGTAATAAGTATGTTGGTGTTCAGTTGACCGTCCAGAAAAAATATTTAGTTTGTTTATTATACAATTACCGATTCATTGTTTTTATCGTTATTTGTTTTACTTTACACTTTGCTTCAGTTATCTCTCTCTCTCTCTCTCTCTCTCTCTCTCTCTCTCTCTCTCTCTCTCTCTCTCTCTCTCTCTCTCTCTCTCTCTCTCTCTCTCTCTATATATATATATATATATATAAGCCTGGATTATATATATATATTATATCCTCTCTTCTTTTTCCTCCCCTTTGCTGTTCTCTCTTCTTCTTTCCTCTTCTCTCCCCTTCCTCCTCCTCCTCCTCCTTCCTCCCTCCCTCCTCCCTCCCTCCCTCCACCTTCCGCAGAACAGTATAAGCACCTTCCGCTCAAATCCTCCCATTTCTCTCCTCTCCTTTCCCCTGTTTACTCTCTTCTCCCATCCACTAACTCTGCCTCCTCCTCCTCCTCTATAGTGTATGATATTTATCACTCTTCTCTTTTCTCATTCTATTTGTATTCTTTGTCGTCATCTGCACCCTCTACTCTTTGTCGTCATCTGCACCCTCTACTCTTTGTCGTCATCTGCACCCTCTACTCTTTGTCGTCATCTGCACCCTCTACTCTTTGTCGTCATCTGCACCCTCTACTCTTTGTCGTCATCTGCACCCTCTACTCTTTGTCGTCATCTGCACCCTCTACTCTTCCCATATTATATATTTTCGTGGTTTCCTCTCTCCCTTCTCTCTTACCTCTTGCCCTCTTTCTGCTTCTCTCTTATTCTTCCTTCTCCACACAAAAGACGCCTGCCGCTACTGTAGATCCTCTCATTTCCCTTCTCTCCTCTCCTCTCGTTTCAATTTGATCTTATTCTTAATCTCTCCTCCTTCCTCTCCTCTCCTTGCGAGCTTCTCAATTATCTCCTTCCCTTGTATCCCATGCTTTCTTTTATTTTAGCTTCTTGTTCTTTTTTCCTTTCATTTTATCTACTTTGCATTCTCCCTTAACCACTCTATCCTTCCCATCTCCTCCTCATATTCTTCTTCGCCTGTTTCCTTCGTTTCTTCCCATCCTTCGTCTCTCCCCCCCCCCCTCTCTCTCTCTCTCTCTCTCGTCTTCCTCCTTCTCTCCTCTTCTTTTAATGTTCCTCCCCTTCATCCTCTCTCCTTCATTTCTCTTCATACTCTCCCCTCCCCACAGAATGGCATAAGCTTCTTCAACACAAATTATCTTATTTATATTATCTTCTCTCCTGCTATTCTAATTTTTCTCTTCCCTCCTCTGTCCTCGTCTCCTCTTCTATTTTTCTCTTAATTTTTCCTCTTCTCTATCCTCTTACTTTCGTATTCCCTTTTATTTGTATTTTCTTCTCGTTTAGTCTATCTCCTCCTTTTTCTCATATTTCCTCTCTCTCCTCTTCCTTCTCCTTCCTCTTCCTCCTCCTTCCTCTTCGTCCTCCTTCTTCTCCTCCCCCCACAGAGCGGTATAGGCACCTTCCGCACAGATTGGGACCCCCGCTAATATGATTATAAAACACAGAAATTGCATTTTTAACTTTCCCTTCATGCTCCTAAAATGAAATTATAATTCCTAATTTCCTTATAAATCTTCGCCACCATCTTTTTGGGTCGCTCTCAGACGTGGAATTTTTTGTCGGCCTCGTGCGAATGTCTGCCTACATTTATGTGTATTTGTTGTTTGTGTTTGCTATTCGATTTTACTTTGTTATTGTTTTTTACTTGGTTTATTTTGTGGTCGTAGTCACTTGTTCTATTTCTTAAAGTCATCGTTTTATCATTATTGAAATATTTGTTATTTGTATTAATCTTTATAATATCAATAGTGCAAATGCCTTCAAAGATACTCTTTTATTTATCTTGTTCATATGTTTTTATATATATTTTATGGTGATTTTTTGTTTTGCTTTAAGTTCATCATTATATATTTTCTTTATTAGTATTTTGTTATTTAATGAGTATTATATTGAATTAATATTACCACTGGTATTTATTTTTATTGCGTTGTAATTAATAAACATACTAGATTTGGTAATTAGGTAATTGGGTAATCAAAAGAAGAAGTGTGTAGAAGACTAAACACGTAAGTAGTAGTTTTATCAAGATTTTGTTTTCAACAATATGAATAAGTTAAAAAAGTAAACTAACAGTATTATCTCTCTTTCTCAGGTAAGGTGGTGAGGAGGTGTGGAAAGTTAGCGGCTCGGGGGCAAAGGTCAGTGAGTTAGTGGGAGTGAATAAGGAAATGATTGGTGAGTGAATAAGGAAATGATTGGTGAGTGAATAAAGAGGTGATTGTTGAGTTTGGTGAGTGAATAAGGAAATGATTGGTGAGTGAATAAAGGGGTGATTGGTGAGTTTGATGATTGAATAAAAGAATTATTGATGATAGGTGAGTTTGGTGAGTGAATAAGGAAATGATTGGTGAGTAAATAAAGGGGGTGATTGGTGAGTGAATAAAAGAGTGATTGATGAATGAATAAGGAAATTATTGATGAGTGAATATAGGAGTGATTGGTGAGTTTGGTGAGTGAATAAGGAAATAATTGGTGAGTAAATAAAGCAGTGATTGGTGAGTTTGGTGAGTGAATAAGGAAATGATTGAGTGAATAAAGGAGTGATTGGTAAGTTTGGTGAGTGGATAAGGACATGATTGGTGAGTGAATAAAGGAGTGATTGGTAAGTTTGGCTAGTGAATAAGGGAGTAATTGGTGAATTAATAAGGAAGTACTTGGTGAGTGAATAAAGGAGTGATTGGTAAGTTTGATGAGTGAATAATGAAGTGATTGTGAGTAAATAAAGGAGTGATTGTTGAGTTTGAGTAAATAAAGGAGTGATTGGTGAGTAAATATAGGAGTGATTGGTGAGTGAATGAGGGAGTGATTAGTGAATTTTTGTGAGTGAATAAGAGTGTGATTTGTGAGTTTGAGTGAATAAGGGAGTATATGTGAGTCATAGCGAGTTGTTTTGAGAGGTGAGCGAGAATGAAAGGGGAGTGAAATGCGAGGTCTAAACAGTGTGTGAAGAGTAAGGTTCTGTAAGTGAGATGTAATAAGGGAGGTAATAGTGAGGTTTCTAATAGTGTATGAGTTTATTAAATGAGTGAAAAGTAGGGTATTTTGAGTCAGTGACAGGTAATGAGTTTGATAAAGGTGGATGAATAAGTGTGTTGAGTGAAGGAGTATACTATTGTGTGAGTAATTATTATTATTATTATTATTATTATTATTATTATTATTATTATTATTATTATTGACATTCCTTGTTTTCTTTGTTTTGTGTTGAACAGGTTTGAGGGTGTCCACAATGTAACACCGCCTCACGCTCTCGTACCAACACCTGGGTTACGGCACTCAATGGTAGCCTCCCTGACTCCTTGTATCCTAAATTCTCTTATCATCACTGTTATGTTATTAACTTATTTATACTTATCATTCTTCACTCTTAGCCTTCTGTCATATCTTACGTTATCTTCCCATTACTGTTATGTTATTCACTTCTTTATACTTTTCATTCTTCACTAAAGGGTACATCACACAGTCAGGAGTGCGAGCTAGAGTCACTAGGAGTAGGGGACAATTCGGACTCGCGGGCCTATTCGCGGTGAAAATCGATGACTCCTAGTGACTCTAGCAACTTATGTTAGACTCCCACTCGCTCGCGGTGAAAATCGATGACTCCTAGTGATTCTAGCGACTCCTAGTGACTCCTGTTAGACTCCCACTAGCTCGCACTTGACTGTGTGACGTACCCTTTAGCCTTCCCTCATCCTTGTCTCTTATATTTTCTTCCCATCAGTGTTATGTTATTCACTTGTTTATACTTCTCATTCTCATCTCTTAGCGTTCCCTCATCCATGTCTCTTAGATTGTCTTATCAGCACTGCTATATTTTTCTCTCTTCATACTTTATTCTCGTTTTTTTCTCTTCTTCTCTTGCCTCATTTCCTTCCATTGTTATCTTCTTACTTTCCTTTCTCTTCCCTTCTTGCATCTTATATTATGTTTAATTTTCTTGTATCATCCTCTTCTATTTTCCTTCTTTCCTGTCTCATCCCTTCTCTTCACATCGCTGCTGTTCTCAAATGTTTCTCTTTTTGCTTAGCATTAACTTATTTTGTGTTCTCTTTTCTTCTCGTCTCATTTCCTATTGTCTTTTCTCTTCTTCCTCTATTTTCTCTTCCTTTCCTTTGTCTTCCTATGTTTTCTTCTCGACACTTCTCATTCTTCTGTCCCTTCTTTCATCATATTTTCCTATTCTCTTAATTCTGTGCCTCTTGTCGCACTTCTTTGTTTGCTTATGTTTTTATTACCCAATTCTCATTTTATTTTCGCTGATCTCTTTTGTATAACTTGTTCATCTTTCCAATGTCCTGTTCTTTTTACATTAGTCGTTCCCCCCTCTTCTCTTGTCTTCCCTTCGCTTCTAATAATTTTCCATCAAGTCTTTTATCTTCCCTATACGTCTCTCCTCATCCCTGTCTCCCTTTCATTTCCCTTTACCATTCTTTTCATTTGCCTCTTCTTGCGTTTTTAAATTGTAATTTCTATTCTCCTTTTGGAGTTTTCTTTATTTCATCCATTCAATTATATTATCTCTCTCTCTCTCTCTCTCTCGCTCTCGCTCTCTCGCTCTCTCTCTCTCTCTCTCGCTCTCGCTCTCGCTCTCGCTCTCGCTCTCGCTCTCGCTCTCGCTCTCGCTCTCGCTCTCGCTCTCGCTCTCTCTCTCTCTCTCTCTCTCTCTCTCTCTCTCTCTCTCTCTCTCTCTCTCTCTCTCTCTCTCTCTCTCTCTCTCTCTCTCTCTCGCTCGCTCGCTCGCTCGCTCTCTCTCTCTACCACAAGGTCAGGTAAGGTTATGCCCGGAGAACATGACCTCAGCTAAATTAAATGAGATGAGAGATGTGATTGAGAGTCGGGGGAGAAAGGTTGTGATGAGTGAGTCCATTTACCTTTTTAATCTGTGGTGTGTGTGTGTGTGTGTGTGTGTGTGTGTGTGTGTGTGTGTGTGTGTGTGTGTGTGTGTAAGAGAGCGTTAATAAATATATGTACGGTATATGTGTGTTTGTGAATGCTTATGTTTGCGCGTTTTGTGGTTTGTGTGTGTGTGTGTGTTGAGATTTTGCTGCTATTGAACATTATTTTCTTTGATTGAAGGAACGTGTGTGAACTAGGCTGTTCTAGGACAGCATGATGTGCGAGTATTATGAAAAAAGTAATAGGGTAAGATCTCAAGAGTTATAACTACCATTTCCATCCAATATCCTCGTATCTTCACTTAGTTTGTATTCCAGCTACCTTCAAGCAATGTTTTTAAAATATGAAAACCTCTTCTTATAAATGGATATTATATTATGCTAATTACTTCTATTACCCTGTTAGTGTCTTTTATTTATAGCGTAATTAACCCTCTCTGGGTCAGTAGGTTCAACCACTTAAGTACAAATGACCTTAGCCCCATCAATATGGTGGTATCATTGTATTCAAGCTAACATTATACTTGTTACCAAACATATGAAGCCCCTCTAGGGATGACAGAGTTTGGTTCCTTAATATGTTGCATAAAATTGTCCTTTATTAAGTGAGTGGAAGATGGTTGCCTCCACCTACCACTAGTGGAGGATGGTTGCCTCCACCTACCACTAGTGGAGGATGGTTGCCACTAAAGCTGAATAATATCGCCTGGTTTGTAACAATAATATAAAGGTCTATCTGAGGCGTTCGTGTGTGTATGTTACAATATTTTCGTGTGAGACCCTACAAAGTAAATTGAAACATTTCGTAGAACATATAATTCGATTATTGATTTACATTTTGTTACTGAATTAATACTTAGTACTTATAGAAGTTGTATGAATATTGAATTGCCACTGTCTGTATAAATTGGCCAAATGAATTACACATAAGGTTTGAGATTAGTACTTGTAATGATTAAAATTAAAGTAATTTATGTTGTTACTTTGACACGATTTTATTAATCTTATGCTGAGTAAAATCGTGTGAAGGTTGCTAGAATAAGAAATATGGCCGTCATCGAAAAGGAAACATTACAAATTTGGAATGAGCTATATTGGTTATGGACAATTATTGAGTTTGTAGACTCTCAAATTTTGGTGATCAAGCTGATTAATATTATATTTAGTGGCAAAAAGAAGTCCGGTTCAGAAATGTTATTTATCTGGTCTCGTGTGTGTAATTAATATCAGTAGCCCGATCATCAGAAATTAAACTAAAATCGAATTTAATATGCAATTGAATTACCGGGAGCTCTTTATAAACATAAGAATGCAACTTACACTCATAATAATTTTGTGTCGGATTTATATTATGATTATTGCATACTGATGTTCAGTTACAATATTATAACATAGGAATGCTAATGCAATATGACATAAAGCATTTATTAAATTTATATGGAAATTAAACAATGGTAAATGAGTATCAAAAATTGTATTAAACTGGGTCAGGAGAGTTAGATAAATTTACAATAGGATAGGGCTGTTGAGGTGACTAATGCAATTAAAGTGAATTGCGATTTAGCTAATGGCAACCTTACTTATTCAGATTTAATTTTAGACCCTAGCAACTCAAGACGTGGCGAATGAGTTACAGTTTGCTTATACAAAAAAAAAACGACTTCAGTGAGTTCAATTAATTTTGTTTGTGGAGTGTGCATCTAAGAGAGTCTCAGGAAAAAGGGTTTAATGTGTATTTCAGCGTTGAGGTCAGGGAGGGGAGGAGAAAAAGTTGTTTGGTGCTGTACTGGCCTTCTTGTGGGCGTGTTGGAGGGAGTTTGTGTGTGTAGGTGTGCGCGTGAATGAGTGTGTGGGTGTATGTGTGGGTGTGGGTGTGTATGTGGAGGGCTGGAGAGAGAGAGAGAGAGAGTGAGAGAGAGAGAGAGAGAGAGAGAGAATATGCGAGAGAGTAAGAAGTAAGTTCTATCTATCTATTCGTATCTATTGTAGAGTTCGCCAGCTGCAAGTGGCACCGATGAGCGCGCCGCCCTTCGGCCTGACGTCTTGATCCCTGAAGGGGTAGCCACGAATGCATCGCCTCCATGCACCTCTGACCTGTCAACCGGCGCCCCTCTTCCCATCGAACACCACTTTCAATCATATCCCTCTCAACTCCATTCTTCCACCTCACTCTCGGTCTGCATCTTCCTCTCTGCCTTTCCACCTCACTCTCGTACATTCGCTTTGTCATTCTCTAACTCTGTACGTTCCACAACTTCCACATGACCGAATCACCTCAAGGTGGTCCTGTTCACACTCTCCAGCACATCCACACCACAACACTTTCATACTTCTTCATTCGTCTGTCTATCTCTCCATGTAACTCCACACACACTTCTCAAGTAACTAGTTTCCACCCCTCTCACTCTAGATTTATGTCTCTCCAACAACGTCCAGGCTTCACTCCCATGCATCTATATAATGACTTCCATATAATGACTCCTTTACTTCCATGCTAACCACCCCATTCCTTGTCACTGCTTTCAGCATTCCTACAACCCTCTTTCCCTGTTGTGCCCTCCCCTGCACTTCGTCCTCCATGCTCCCATCTTTACTCATCACACTGCCCAAATACTTAATGAGCTGACATTCTCCATAACCTTACCGTTCAACCTCACCTCACATTCGATGACTGCACCCCATTCAAAGACCATTCTATTCACTACATTACATTAAGTTAAAGGGTAAGCAGACCCACTCCTATTCTGTCCAGCTCTCCAACCCACGAATCAGCAAATGTTCTCAATTTTTCTTCAACTCAACAAGTGAACTCTGGAACTCTCTCCCTTAATCAATCTGTCCTTCTTCCTATGACTTAGACTGTTTAAACTTTGTGTGTTTAAAATCACTGAAACCGTACTCCTTGGAGCGTAGAAGAGAACGTTACCTAATAATGTACACGTGGAAAATCGCAGAGGGTTTAGTACCAAACTTGCATGCATACCCCGATAGTCATGAAATTCAGTGATAGGAGAGGCTGGGTATGCGATATCTCCGGATGAATAACCGGGGTGCTATGGGCTCTCTGAGAGAGGGTTAGTTATCACTCAGAGGACCATGTCTCTTCAACAAACTCCAACGGTGTGTGAGAGATATGAGGGGCGTCCCGTTAGAAAACTTCAAGAGAGTCCTCGATGTCGAACTGCAGAAAGTGCCAGACGAGCCCATCTTCGCAGAGGAGCGTGCTGCCCCTTCGAACATTCTGCTCCACCAAATTACCACCCAGAACGAGGGGCGGTGCTCTCCTTGGTGCCACTAGAAGAGTGGCGAACACAACCTAAGGTGACCTTAGTTAGGTGTCCAGGCATTTTGACCCCAACGTCCCTTGAATTCGGCTCTGTGTCACTCTTTCGGCTTTGGGGGAGACAACCGTTACAGGCAACCAGCCTTTGGTCTCCTTCAAACACATAGGAAAAAAACCCTACCTCTAGTATTTTGTCAATGCATAAGAACATTAGATCGCGGGAAACTGCATAAGGCCATGCGGCCCACACGAGGCAGCTCCCAATGCAGTGTTGCCTTGTTTCATTGTACTCTGGCAATCACTAGGAACATTTTATTAAAGGCCTTTCGTAGTGAAGGGGTTGATTTATGAGATACTAAAGTAGAGCAGGGAAAAGTGTAAGCGAAGTTGGTCAAAGGTTATCAGAGCGATGGTGACGCCATGCTAGTCTTAAAGAAAGAAAAAAAAACATGTAAACATGTGACGCAGGAGTTTGCTTAGGTGTGCATAATATGTGGTCAGTTCTCTCTCTCTCTACTACCCCTCTCTCCCTCTCTCTCTCTCTCGTTTACACTGTGTCCACCACAATCTTCCAAGAACCGTGATAAAAAATGTCAACAGTAGTTTTTCACGGTGTAACACAACTCGGTACCCTGGTGTGTTTGTTGTGTGGGGTACCAGACAATTCACTCAACCATAATATCATTATAACCAGTGCCACCTCAACCAGTACTGTTAGGTTAAGTTAGGTTAGGGCTGTATATTGGCACCTGTTTAAATGGCCCTGGTTGAGGTCTATAGGTTTAAAAAAAAAAAAAAAGGAGACCTCCGTCTACGTATTGTGAAAAACCTGTTATCCTCCGGTATATAATTCACTTTCTCTCACTTCACTCACTCACCCCCGGGTCTATAGGTTGAGTTGTTCGAGAAACGTATTGTGATAGTGGTGAATTGACTTTTGTTTCAACTAATTACAAAAATAACTATATACCTAGCTAGGTAAACGCTTTTAAATCTGGCCTTGGTTGCCTTACTGTATTTCCTTCTTATACTCGTTGGTATTGGTGTGGTGAATAATTACAAGACGGAGGCGGCTTGGGTGGGTGGGAGGTAGGGCAAGACCACTTATATACATTGTAGAGGTGGTCTTGAGTAGGGGGGGTGGGTTATGGTATATGTGACTTGGAGATATTCGTTTGGTCGACTAGAATCAACGTGATAATCTTTAAAATATTAAACAAAATATATATAAGTTAGCAAATTCCCCCCCCCCCCCCCCCCTTACACACACACACACACACACACTTAAACACTCTAGTGCTGAGGTCAGGGTGTTGTGGTGGTGACCCGTGCCGACCCTGAGAGAGAGAGAGAGAGAGAGAGTGAGAGTGAGTGAGTGAGTGAGTGAATATGTTGTATATACAGTGTATGTGCGTGTCAAATAATATTTTTTCTATAACAGGCAAATAATACTCTTTCTATGTAATTTATTTTTCTGTTTATCTATCTACCTATCCATCTAAGTTAGTCATCTCTGTGTAAGGGTAAATAATGGTTATCAAGGGAAGTATCCCTGTGGCAAGGAGTGTGTGATAATTATGAGTGTGTGTTGGTGTCTGGTCACGCCCCTGAAGAAGCTCCCGGTGTAGGGTTACAGCAGGTGGACCACTTGGCGACGATGGCCTCTCCTAGCTCATGGTCACACATAAACACACGGACCCACAGATTACACCCACGGGCATGCACACACCTAATCAATAGTTCGCCGACAACTTTGGTTGTAAACTCTCTAATTTAAAATTACTTTCAAATATTCCTTGACAGTCATTAGGTGTTTGTAGTAGCTCGTGACTACATCGTAGAAGTGTCGAGTTGATACATACTGTATATAGTTACACACATGGGCACACACTTGAACATATAGGATAGCATACATACAAGTCCACATACACACATGGGCATATAGGATACATACACGTCAACATACACACATGGACATATAGGATACATACAAGTCAACATACACACATGGACATAATTATTGGATACATACAAGTCAACATACACATATGGACATGTTAGATACATGCACACATGGACTTATAGGACGCATACACGTCAACATACACACATGGGCATATAGGATGCATACTCGTCATAATACACACATGGGCATATAGGATACATACACGTCAACATACACACATGGAAATATAGGATACATACAAGGCAACATACACACATGGGCATATAGGATGCATACTCGTCATAATACACACATGGGCATATAGGATAACATACACGTCAACATACACACATGGACATATAGGATACATACAAGTCAACATACACACATGGGCATATAGGATACATACAAGCCAACATACACACACGGACATATAGGATACATACAAGTCAACATACACACATGGACATATAGGATACATACACGTCAACATACACACATGGACATATAGGATACATACAAGTCAACATACACACATGGGCATATAGGATACATACAAGCCAACATACACACACGGACATATAGGATACATACACGTCAACATACACACATGGGCATATAGGATACATACAAGTCAACATACACACATGGGCATATAGGATACATACAAGTCAACATACACACATGGGCATATAGGATGCATAATACACGTCATCATAAACACATGGACATATAGGATGCATACACGTCGTCATAAACACATGGGCATATAGGATACATAATACACATCAACATACACACATGTACATTATAGGGTACACACACAGCAACATACACACATGGAATTATAGGGTACCGGTACACACACACACCAACATAACTCACATGGATAAACAGTATATGTATGTTTCACACACGTTATCATACACCCATGGACACATAGGGTACACACACGTCAACATACATACATCAATATATGCTACATAATTATATCAACATACACTCATCGACATTTATATATAGTACCATACACACTGGAACATTGGAGCTACACACGGGACACATACACTCATCGACATTTATATATAGCACCATACACACTGGAACATTGGAGCTACACACGGGACACATACACACATGCTTATATACGCATTATTTATGGAGTTTTGGGGAAAAGATTAAGATCGTATGTAAACCTTACACCTTGCTTCCTTTGTCTTCCTCACTCTGTGCTTCCTTTGTCTTCCTCACTCTGTGCTGCCTTTGTCTTCCTTACACCTTGCTTCCTATGTCTTCCTCACTCTTTGCCTTCTTTGCCTTCCTCACTGTTCTACCTTTGTCTTCCTCACTCTGTGCTTCCTTTGTCTTCCTCACTCTGTGCTTCCTTTGTCTTCCTCACTCTGTGCTTCCTTTGTCTTCTTCACTCTGTGCTTCCTTTGTCTTCCTTACACCTTGATTCCTATGTCTTCCTCACTCTTTGCTTTCTTTGTCTTCCTCACTCTGTGCTTCCTATGTCTTCCTCACACCTTGCTTCCTTTGTCTTCCTCACACCTTGCTTCCTTTGTCTTCCTCACTCTGTGCTTCTTTTGTGTTCCTCACCCCTTGATTCCTTTTGTCTTCCTCACACCTTGCTTCCTTTGTCTTCCTCACTCCTTGCTTCCTTTGTCTTCCTCACACCTTGCTTCCTTTGTCTTCCTCACTCTGTGCTTCCTTTGCCTTCCTCACTCTTTGCTTCCTTTGTCTTCCTCACACCTTGCTTCCTTTGTCTTCCTCACTCTATGCTTCTTTTGATTTCCTCACACCTTGCTTCCTTTGTCTTCCTCACACCTTGCTTCCTTTGTCTTCCTCACACCTTGCTTCCTTTGTCTTTCTCACTCTGTGCTTCCTTTGTCTTCCTCACTCTGCTTCCTTTGTCTTCCTCACTCTGTGCTTCTTTTGTCTTCCTCACTCTGTGCTTCCTTTGTCTTCCTCACTCTGTGCTTCCTTTGTCTTCCTCACTCTGTGCTTCCTTTGTCTTCCTCACCCTTTTCTTCCTTATGTCTTCCTTGCTTCCTTTGTCTGCCTCACTCTTTGCTTCCTTTGTCTTCCTCACTCTTTGCTTCCTTTGTCTTCCTCACTCTTTTCTTCCTTTGTCTTCCTCACTGCTTCCTTGGTCTTCCTCACTGTGCTTCCTTTGTCTTTCTCACACCTTGCTTCCTTTGTCTTCCTCACTCTTTTCTTCCTTGCTTCCTTTGTCTTCCTCACTCGTTTCTTCCTTGCTTCCTTTGTCTTCCTCACTCTTTGCTTCTTTTGTCTTCCTCACTCTTTGCTTCCTTTGGCTTCCTCACTCTGCTTCATTTGTCTTCCTCACACCTTGCTTCCTTTGTCTTCCTCACTCTGTGCTTCCTTTGTCTTCCTCACACCTTGCTTCCTTTGTCTTCCTCACTCTGTGCTTCCTTTGTCTTCCTCACACCTTGCTTCCTTTGTCTTCCTCACACCTTGTTTCCTTTTGTCTTCCTCACACCTTGCTTCCTTTGTCTTCCTCACACCTTGCTTCCTTTGTCTTCCTCACACCTTGCTTCCTTACACCTTGCTTCCTTTGTCTTCCTCACTCTGTGCTTCCTTTGTCTTCCTCACTCTGTGCTTCCTTTGTCTTCCTCACACCTTGCTGCCTTTTTTCTTCCTCACTCTTTGCTGCCTTTATATCTCACACCTTGCTTCCTTTGTCTTCCTCACTCCTTGCTTCCATTGGCTTCCTCACACCTTGCTACCTTTGTCTTCCTCACACCTTACTTCCTTTGTCTTCCTCACACCTTGCTTCCTTTGCCTTCCTCACACCTTGCTTCCTTTGTCTTCCTCACACCTTGCTTCCTTTGTCGTCCTCACACCTTGCTGCCTTTATGTCTCTCACCCCTTGATTCCTTTTGTCTTCCTCACACCTTGCTGCCTTTATCTTTCTTACTCCTTGATTCCTTTATCTTCCTCACACTTTGCTTCCTTTGTTTTTGTCTTCCCCTCTCCTTACTTCCTTTGTCTTCCTCACTCCTTGATTCCTATATCTTCCTCACTCCTTGCTTCATTTATCTTTTGCCTTCCTCACTCCTTGCTTTCATTTTTCTTTTGTCTTCCTCACTCCTTACTTCCTTTATGTTCTTTTGACTACCACAGTCCTTTCTTCCTTTGTCAGTCTCGACCAATCACCAGCCTCCTACAACGCACCACAGCACCCGCCTCGATCGTATCCTCTCACAAACGCCTGGCTCATATCTTGCCCTCAGTTCACACCCGTATTTTCTATCCTGGTAACAAACGTTTTACTACAATGCTGCCACCCTCTTACTCCCGTCAGCCACTAAAGAACGTCACTAATAAGCTCCCAGGAATATATTACGGGGATGAAACCAGGCAGGTGAAGGATCCTAGGATTCAAAGCGAGCGGGCTGATATAGCCCTGCCATAGCGCGCGGCTCAGCCAATCACAGGGCCGCGTTGTGCGGGGGAGGGGCGTAAAGGGAGGTGGGTGGGGCCACAGCAGACAGACAGCCGCGGGCACCTGCCCGGAACACATTAACACTCTCTTAGCAGACACGCACCCCTTGCTTACCTTGGCACTTATTAGGAGATAAATAAGCCAGTTCCTGACCTCCAGCAACCGAGCCCTACTGAATACTAGATGAGCCAGGATCCAGTACACTGCCCACCCTCGGCGCAGTTACACGTTCAGTATCCTGACGCATGTTGACATATCGCCTGCCTCCACACAATAAGCCAAGTGAGAGTAGATTGCAACCATGTGGTGGATGGTAGCGAGCGGATGGACTTGATGTATTGGCCCGCTTTGAATTGGTGAAGAAGAAAGAAGCAATCTACCTTCATACTTTTTAAAGGACCCTTAAGGGCCCGAACAGACTTACCAAAGAGTTAGATGCTAGACTGAGCCATTGTGTTCCAACAATAAAATATATGTGTCCTTATAGGACAATCAAAGAGAAAATTATTAGACAATTGATGAAATAAAGAGATGATGTGTTGAGAGATATAGCTGTTATTGTTAGTAAGGCATTCAGCCAGTTAGCTAGCAATAGTACAGGATCTTCTAGGATACATAGATATATACTGTATATATATATTATAGATAGTTAAATCTGGAGAGTGATAACCAGGGAGTTTATCGGGATAAATAATAGAGATAAATTAGTTTTCTAAGTTTATGTAACTGAGACAAAAGGGGCGCAATACCCAGTTTTCCGGGAGTCTAGGACTAAGAATAAAAGGGTTACTGAAGTGTACTGAAGTTCACAAATAATGTGAAATAGAAAAGTAAGATTTACTTTAGGATAGACCTAGCTGGAGAAATAGTTAAGAAGGGAAACTATTTCCCGACCATATGGAAACACTCTTTTTGTTAAAAGGAAACCGCATTTATTTATTAGATATTCACCTCATCGACATAATTCTTTCAATTGCCCGTAAATATCTAGTCAAGTAGTTTTAAGGATATATTTAATTGAATTATAATTTATAACATTGATATCACCGTAGAACCAGGCGGTTATATTTACCGAATATGGCCTTCCATGCTCTTTTTTATGCATAAGCAAGAGACGGAGCGTAATACAATTATATATCAGTGAAAGGACGATGATAGCGCTTTACAATGACACCTAAATCATCCTTGTATGACATCTGGTTACCTTGTAACGATTGTGCAACCGAAGGGCAATTTCAACTAAATTATTGGCAATTTTGTGATTTTTCGCGTGTGAGGTAGGGTGTGTGAGTGAGGGAGGTCTGTGTAGCACTCCAGTCTAAGCCGTGCGGCCGTGGCGAGCGGTTCAAGGCTGCCTATCATCCCTCCTACACCCGGTCTCTCTCATCGCTCATAATAGCCTCAAAATGCCACCTGGCATATGACAGGTGCCACAGGATAAGCCAAATTTCTCTCTCCCATCATATGACAGTGGCCGCGAATTGAGGGTTAAAGTGATATATGGACATAGCGTTATGATATTGTCAAGGTGATATAAATACCTGTTGATTTAGTAATTGTATTTAATATTGTTAAGGAGATTTACAAACGCATTGATTGAGTAATAGTTAACTAGTTTGGTCAAGGAGATGTAAATGCCTATTGATTTATTAATCGTGTCTAATATGGTTATGGTGATTTAAGAACATGTAATTGAATAATTATTTAAAATATTGTTAACACTTACACTGCAGGCATATTTCCATTATATTAGGGCTCATTCAGGCACTCCTGAATAATTGAGCAAGTGTCTGAATGAAATTAAATGTATTCAGCCAAAAACTAGAAGAAAATAGCTTCAAAATTACACCAGAACGAGCTTCGTAGCAGGATTCATCCGCAGCGCTACCATAGACATTCGCTAATACTGAGCGAATATCGCTAATGTCGCGCTGCATTTGCTTTTGGCAGCCCTGCTATGTCTAGCGGGTTTATGGCTCATATCCTTCATTGCCGCGGCCGCCTGGCTGGAGAGTTGACGGGAGCCTGACGCACTCCCGCTCACTCGGACTCGTGTCCACAGGCTTTGAAAGCCAGTAAATTGCTATAAATTGCCATGGCGTTCCGGATAGTCTCCCGCAGCCAATGGGTTAAGGTTATTTAATCCCATGCAAAGGAATAAATGTTTCTGACATTGTCAAGATGATTCAAGTACATATTGATCATATAATAGGTCCTAATATTGTTAAAGTGGTTCAAGAACACATCGAGGGAAATTTAGGTTATAGAACTGTCAACCATTGTGAATATAGTGATGTGGTAACAAATGGTATATATAAGTATGAACATTTATAACAATCGTTATTATTATAATTTATTTAATACCTGGTATTTCTTATATAATAAAAGTGGCAACAAATAAACTGTAAAGAAAAAGTACAAGCTATTACTATTATTGTTATTATCATTTACATACATTATTACATAGTTGTTTATATCTATATAGTAGTTAAGATGGCAATGAAAGTGGTACCAAATAAAGTGTGAATTGTTAATAAGTGAATCTTGGTTGCCATGGCGACCCTTGATCCTGCGGGTTAGTAATTGAAATTCCCGAGGCCCACTTAGGAAGAATTTTGTGATATCGCCACAGATGCCACTTGATTAAAACTTGCCATTTCTTATTCGGATTTTTTTTTTTCGGGATAATATTTTTTAGTTTGGATATTTTGATGAAATTTCAATTTATGTGTCGAATAATTATATATACTGTATATATACAGTATATATATATATATATATATATATATATATATATATATATATATATATATATATATATATATATATATACCGGTATATATATATATTGAGAATATATCACAAATACACGTGAGCCACTAATTGTTTCTAGCCTCTCAGTGGGGATCGAACCATCGACCATCAGAACGATAGCCGACGCTTTAATCTGCCTTAGACTGCCGTGGTGTAATTGATTAAAGCGTCGGCTATCGTTCTGATGGTCGATGGTTCGATCCCCACTGAGAGACTAGAAACATATATATATATATATATATATATATATTTTTTTTTTTTTTTTTTTCCAACTTAATTGTCAATTATATATTTCCTAGCTAGCCATATTTAGCCACCATATCAGATTAATGCATACTATAAATGAGATTAAATGGTCATTACAAAGTGGTAAACTCCTAAAATCACCTTCAAACTACACAGTATATAAACCAGTGAGAGCTATATATCCTTTCATTTATTCCTTTGCAGCTCGTGTCCCAGGTTTATGTCCCGGTAACTGTACTGCATAGACATGCTTATCCAATTAATTTGCTCGGGTAGTGAAGTCAATATATTTCCAAAAACACTGAAAGCTTTATTTGGATAATTCATTTGTACTAAGTTTGCTATGATTAGATTGGCTCCGTGATAGTTTGTTGGTGTTTAATAGTATGATGATATAATTATTTTGAAATGGCATCATATTCGAAATCCTTATATTCCCTTTCTTGTTTTCCTTAGTGTGTTAATTCCTTATTTTCCTCTTGCTCCTCTCCTGGCCCTTCCGTTCTCCTTCTCCTTCTCCTTATTTTTGTCAACCCTATTCCCTTTCCAAATTGTTTTCCCATTTCTCCAACTCATTCTGTCTTACCCCTCGCCTTCCTCCTCCTACTGTTGATACTCTTTGCTTATGTTCTACTTATTCCTCTTTCTTCTCCTCTTCATCCTGTTTCAACTCCCCATCCTCATTCCTTCTCATGTTCAATTTGTTTCTGCCCCTTCATCCCTTCTACATTTACCTTCCTATATATTATATATAATTTCCCTAATTCCTCACTCGGTTTTTCCTCTTCCTTTCCCTCTTCTTCCTCCTCTCCATCTGCCTCCTCCTATTCTTCTCTTTTTTCCTTCGTATATACATCTCTCTTATATGTCTTACGTTGCTCATTTTCCTTCCCATTCCCTCTTCCATTTCTTGTTTTTACTAAAATAAAATTCTCTTTTACCCCTTTTTCTCCCTCCTCGTCCTCCTCTTCCTCCTCCTGCTCATCCTCCCCCTCCCAAACACCTTGCAGAATACCCCATTGACGTCGATGCAGCTGTCATCTCCACCATCACCGCCGCTACCACCATCACCATCACTATCACCACTACTACCATTGCTATAGCCACCACCACTACTGCTGTTGCACCCACCATCACCGCCATCACTGTAATGACTACTACCACCACCATTACTATCACTTCCATAAAGACCACTACTACTACCATCACCACCATAACAATGACCCGCACCACCACCTCCACCACAACACAAGGAAGACGCACCTCCTCTCTCTGTTATCCCCCCCTCATTGACAACATTCTTTCAGGTGACACCCGCAGCGACCCACACTCATGCATATTCACCAGGTCCTCACAGCTCCAGCCATTGTGCCGGAGTGGGTATAAGGCCTCGGGTAGAGTAGTAGTTTTATGAAGAGGAATAATGGCCGTCTTAACCTCTTGAATTCGGCTGGTTCTTGGAAATTTGAAATCATCTTTTGTCGCCGGTTAATAAAAATATACATGCATATTCAGCACGTCTTCGGAGGTGCAGGTGGTGATATTCAGACTTGATAAGATCTCTCGTACTATGATTTTATTTCTAGGGGAAAAATGCGTGTTTTAACATCTGACTTGGACGGGTCTACGTTAGGTGAAATGAGCGTTTATCAGTATTATAAACATACATTCATTTTCAGCAGATCTTTGGAGGTGCACATTTTGTGAGACCTCTCGTAGTTTGATTTTAGTTCTAGTACGTGTTTTAACCTCTAACTTAGACTATAAATTGAAATAATCGTTTGTCGGTAGATAAAAAAAAAAACGTACATGCATGTTTAGCAGATCTTTGAAGGTGCAATGCATAAGAACTGTAGATTTATCTTATTTCGAGATTATTTTGTATGTGTATTAACCCCTTGATTCCTGGACGAGAACTCATACATAAGCCTTATAAAATCGCTTGTTATTGAAAAGGTAACATATGCATATTCAGCATATCATTGAAAGTACAGTCCTTGTGAGAGAGTGGATAAGACCTATTGTCGATTATTTTGTTATTGAGAGTGATATTGAGTTTTAATCTTTATATAGGGTATTAATGAAAGAGAAGTTCTACGAAAATATAATAAAATTGAATATCGTTAAAAAGTCTTAATGCATATTGAGCAAATGATTGAAGTTACAGGCATCTTGGTAGAGTGGATAAGGCCCTTATAATTTGAATTTATATCGAGATAAATTCAATGTTTTAAATCATTGATTTCTGAGATCAACTTCTTAAAGTAAACTGAAGAGAACTACAGTAAATGTCAGTACCCCTAGTTGAAAAAGTCACATACTGTATACATATTGAACAGATCATTGGTGATGCAGACATTGTGAGAGACTTGATAAAACCTCTTGTTTATTTATATTTTGAGGCTCCTCGAATACGGAATAATTCACCATGCTAGTAGAGTAGACGATAAGATTCGTACACACATATATTGTAGCTATAACCATTGTAAGAGATGGTCCTCTTGTAGGTGTATTATATATCCACGTGAATGTTGTGTCTTAACCTCTTCATTCCTGGATAACAAGTTCACGGATGCAGAGTACAATATCAGTAATAAGGAACAATTATACTTTCATATTGAGCAGATCATTGAATCATCTACCACACTGAGAAGTGATAAGACCTTTTTTTTTTTTTTTTTTTTTTTTTTTTTTTTTTTTTTTTTTTAGGGGGATGAATAATACATGTTCGTAATGTGGAACATCTTCTGTCAATAGATTTTAAATGTCTTGCGACAAGTTTTTCTTTGAAAGTGCAGCCAATACGACTTGTATTTGTTTGAGGTAGGTCAGTTATATAGGATTTAACCCGTTACCTTATGATTCCTGGATGACAAGTTCTATAATCGAATAATATTTATAGTTAAAAGGTCACTCGTTTATATTGAACGGATCATTGGAGGTGCAACCTTTGTTGGAGACTTCATTGTGCTCTTGTACTTTTGTATTAATACGAATATTATAGGACTTAGCCTTTGACTTCTTAGAAGCTCTCTTGGAATCTGACAGGCTCTTCGCAAAACTACAATAAAATTAGAAGGGCCTTCTTTCATTGTATGCTGACTTGTCTATTCACTGATCAGCTGAGGGGCTGCCATTGTCGAAGAATTTGTGGAACTCTGTGTCAGTTTGTCAGTCTATCCGACTCTAATGCAATTAACAGGTGTGTTTACTTTTGACCTCGATATACTTTTCTGATGCATAAACTAATCTGTCTTTGCTGGATAATGGTAATTTGTATCTCAATCTCATCTTTCTGCTTTTCGTACTCGTGGGTAATTGTCTCTGAAGCTGGAATGTGTATGATAAAATATATACTTAGGTTTGTGAAAAGGTCCCCTATACTATTTATTAATTAAGAGTCGATGGTCTGTTCCCGTTGTTTGCCCTTATAGCTGTTCAGGCTTATCCATATAGCTGTTCAGGCTTATCCATATAGCTGTTCAGGCTTATCCATATTAAAAGTGTATTATTGGTGACATTTAGGGCCCCAGTGTTAACACTATCATATCCGACGTCGTGGGGGTTAGTATTATATGTTGTTTTATTATTATTGAGGATTTTGATTGTTTTTGCCAGTTTCGTCATTGTAATTTAAAAAAGAAAAAAGTGTGCCCCCTAGACTAAAAACGAGCCTCTCTTAACCCCTTTTAAACTCCCCCCCCCCCCCCCCCCTCATGCTAAAATGTAATGTTTTTCGGTAGAAACATATTCTGGGTCTATGGAATTGCAGGCTCGCTCAGAAATAATCGACACCTCAATGGGGTGAAGTGTCATATAATCGGCACACTAATGAGGGGAAATGTCTTCAGATTTCCAAACTAATAGTGAAAGAGGGAGGCTTTAAAAACGCAGCAGATAGGGTTAAGCGTGGAAAGGGGTGGAGTTTTCCCTTCTTCCATCGACAATAACACAAGGAAGGGTAGAAGTGGTCCTTTCCTAATGTGTTAACAGTATCACCTTTAACACTCTCTGGTGTCTCGATTAGGGGGGGATTTTGTATATTAGCATTGAAGATTTTGCTTGTTTTTGCTTTTTTCTAGCATTGTATTTTAGTTTGCCACCCCCCCCCCCCCCAAAAAAAATAAAATAAAAAATAAAAATAAAAATAAAACAAAATACACACACACACACACACACACACACACACACACACACACACAAACACACAAACACACAAACAAACACACACAGACCCCCTTCAAGCTAAATGTCTCCTATCGCTTGCCCAGTAAACATGCTGAATTTAATCTAATACCTGAATGGGTTCACTGCTCAATAGGTGGCGTTCTGAGAGTGAGGGTCTGAGTCTGGAGGGTGAGACGGTGAAGCACTTGAGCGAAGCAACCGGCCGCTTCAGAGATGGAGCTGCTTCGAGCCATGATGGATGCTTCACATGTCTCACTCCCAGACTGGAATAAGACCTCACGGGCTTCACCGTGTTGAGCGGTGGAATGTACAGGCTCTCAGCCTATGCCCGAGAGGGAGTAGTTGAAATATAGAAAAAAAAAAAAAAAAAAACGACAAACTAGTGAAGTGAAACTTCTTAAAATCTCCAAACTATTGTTGTAAAATAGGGAGGAACCAAAAAGACCAGTGTCGCACCAGATAAGGTCAAAAGGAAAGAGAGTGGCTAGATTCTTTCTAGTGGTGTCGACTCGCCATTGTCTGGTCTGGGTAACTGCAGGCATTTGGTAAGGATATGGTCATTCAAGTTAAGTTTGCTGTAGGGAGAATGGGTTTCATTAAACAAAGATCAATATAAGTTAGTATTGGTTTGGTAATTTGTTTTTGTTTTAATTATTCTAGGTTAGGACTAAATTACTAAATTAAAGAACAAACCTCTTTAGTGTGTTTGCGTGGATATCTCTCTGCATTAACCCCTTGAGGATTATGATGCGCTTTGGCACTTTATTCTTGCTATCATTAAACTATTTAATTCAGCTTAGGGTGAACTTGTGGGAGCTAAAAGGTTAATTGAGATAGGGTTTAATTCCTAAATATCCTTCCTAAATTGCACACAATTGTCTAATGATAACCAAAATAAAATATAAAAATACGTATTAGATCCCCAAGGGGTTAATCTACCCATTTATTTATCTATCTATCCATACTTTAACGGGATGAAGATGTAAGACATTCCGTGGCTCCCTTGTCGAGTCTCGCTAATTTGGATGTCATCAGTCCTGTTCTTCGATATTCCTCAAAGTTATATTATCCTTTCACAAAAAAAGTTAATAAATAAATAAATAATAAACTATAGCAAGGGGAACAGTCCTCCACCTTTCACTCTTCTACTTGCACATTCTTTCCTCCTTTATAATTCTTATAAACTTCTAACCTCCCCAACCTGTCCATCCCCCCTCAACTTTAACTTTCCACAGCGACACCGAAAATGCTTCCAGTGTGTGTTTGTTTGAAGAGAGAGAGAGAGAGATTTACATATATTTACATAGACACACTGGCCACACATATCTTACGATCCCTGCGAGGTGCCCAGGACTTCAATTAAATTTCAATTAAAAAAAAATATTGTTATGAAAATTACAAAATTTGATACATATATATTTTACATCACATCAGTCAATGTTCATGACAATGATAAAGAGAGCAAATATACTATTGTATCAGCCCTCATGGCTGATACAATAGTATATTTGCCCTCTTTATCATATTCCCAAATAATATACTGAGTATAAATACAGTGTTAGTAATGTGAACAAACACGAAACTAGCAAGATGTATTATAAATGAATTACAACGCAATAATATTCCATTCCGTAATATGCCTTATCTAATAATACATTTCACATATCATCACAGGTATTAGTTACAATACTTTAAATGTTACCTCAAACCCACCAGTAAATTATTTTACACATTCGCAGGCATGCATACACATACACTTCACTCATTTAGTAAGTACTGCTTTAATTTATATTTATAAGTTACAAATGAACATTCATGATTAACCTTCTCTGATATGTTGTTCCATATATGTGCTCCCTTATATCTAAAGGTAGTATATACCATGGATGTCCTACCTCTTTATATGCGTAATTGTCCTCTCTCTCTTGTGAAATATGCGTGAAACTCTTCATTTGTGTGAAATATATTGTGCAAACATGTAGGAACACTGCGCTTAATAAATGTATACATCATTTTAGACATACAATATAGGTAGACTTTCCTAGTAGAGATAGCAACCCTAAGATAAAGTGGAAATAAAGGATAGCAAAGATGAAGGCTCTCTCCCATCTCTAGAGGTCTGGGAGGGGGGGGGGGGGGGAGAGGTAGAGTGGCAGCTTGCATAGTGGCAGCTTGCATAGTGAGATAAGCGAATTATATGGATTACTTTAAGGTGGGCACTAGGTTACTTTATGTTACTGGATCCCCTGGCTGCATAGTCAAAGAAGGGGTTGTGTGGATCACCTACAGTATAAACAGTTGGTAAGAATCAATAAAAAATGTCAAGGTGAATGTTGAAAGCGCAGCCATTGTGTCCATGTATGTGATAAGAGAGTTGAATATCTCGAGAGAAGTGTGTTAATTATATTTAGAAAACGAAGTCTGAGAATTCTTTGAAGGTGAATATAATACTACACATTTTTAAAAGAGAGATAAGGGTAGAGCAGCTGCATAGTGGAACAACTGAGAGAGAGAGAGAGTGGAGAGAGCAAACGAGTGAGCGAGCGAGCGAGATAGGTGGAGGTGGAGCGGGTGCATAGTGGAACAACTAGAAGGGGTTGGCTGGCCCAGCTCTCCCTTTAGTTATATTTCGTGAATTGTGGAAGTTAGCCCCGCCCACTCCCGCCCTCACTGGCTCTCCCGGGCTGGGTGGGCGGGTCCCTGTCTCACACACCGGGCGTCTTGGCCAATGGCGGGCCCCGGAAATATTAAGGGGGGAGGGGGGTATTCGACCACGCCCCCTCTTTCTTGATTATTGACGGGAACAATGTACCTTGGGTTGGCCCCCCTTCCCCCTCCCCCTCTTCCATATTTCATCCCTGGCCCCCCTCTCTCTCCCCTCCCCGCCTCCTTTCCTTTCCTCCCCTTCCTTTCCTTCCTGCCCCCCCCCCCCCCACACCTCAAATACTCAGGTGAGAGAGAGAGAGAGAGAATAAACTGGCCAAAAGTGTGGAAGAAGGAGGATGGGTGGACGAGTATAGAAGGTTCAAAGAGAGAGAGAGAGAGAGAGAGAGAGAGAGAGAAGGGGGGGGTAATTAAGAGGTCCACTAATTACATCTTGAGAGGGGGGGGGGGTGCAGATCACGCCATTGCAATTGACAGGCTAGCGTATGTGTGCAATGATTTTGGCTTTTATGCTGCGTTGCAAATTCGTGTGGATGTTTGGTGCTTGGACGTATGTGCGTGCGTGTGCTGTACTTACTCTAGTTGTACTTACTCTAGTTGTATTGCGGGAGTGAGCATGCTCGTTATTTCCCGCCTCCTATATGTGTAGGTGTTATATGTATCGTTGGAATGGCTGTGGATGTGTGTGTAGTCTGTATTTTTAGCCAATTGGCGACATCGGAAACGAAGGCTTAGGGTGGATCTGTATGGTACCATTCTCACTATAGACGGTACCGTCTCGCCCGAAGGCTTAGGTAGCCATCAGCTTAGGTGAACCATATGATACCCATCTCGCGTGTGTACCATTTTTGACAACCCCAGATGGGACGTCACAACGTCGTCCACTTATTCCAGGTACCTATTTACAGCTAGGTGAACTGAGGCTAACACATGAAAGGAGACAAGCCCAATTTTTCTCCGCCCGGCCGGGGATTGAACCCCCGACCCCTCGTGTGTGAGACGAGAGCTCTACCTACTAGGCTACGGGCTTGTGTTTGTGATTGCATGTGTTTGATTTCCGTAAGAAATATTTGTTCCTATGTTTTTTTGTCTTTCTCTTCCTTCCACATGTGAGTTTTCAGCTTTCTTTGCTGTTTTCCCTTTAACCCTCTGTCTTTCTGCTCAAGGTCCTTCTTAAGCTGGACAAAATCATCTTGGTAGTTCAGTTGCTTCAAGGTGTTATGTTACCAATTTACCCCATTCTGTGCCAACCACGTTGTTTAACCTTTAAACCTTCAGGACATTTAAGACACATGTGTTAATGAAATATTTAAATTAGTTTTATTTTTGTTCCCAACCCAAAAAATTCAACAAGACGAAAGACCGAACAATCTTAGTACATGTATTTGTTTAAGGGGGTAGTACTCGCTTTTTCTGGACCCCCTTCTCTCTCATGTTTAGCATATTAGTTTTGAGGTTTTAAGACGTTCGTTCCGTTAGTTTGGCGATTTTGAGACCTTTCGAATAATTTAGTTGTCAATATTAAGACCTATCGTGCCCTTTAGGTGTCGATTTTTTCTTGGCGAGCGAAAGCGAGCCTGTAATTTTAAGAGAACCCGGCCTTCGGCCGGGAAATTTTTCTACCGAAAAATTTACAAATTTATCTTGAAGGGGGGTCTAGGGGGTGTATTTATAAGCTTGATGGAGGTCTAGCCAGGAAACTAAAAAATAAAGGATTACATTATATAATAGCCCAAAAAACCGGCCACTACCCCCTTAACTAATCTTGCTATTGCCCACAATTTGATCGACACTTAGGCCTAACCCCTTCTCCATTTCCCCTCTCCAAGTACTATTTCTACCTACCCTATCAATTACAAATCCATTTCAATTCCATCTTTTTCCGTTTTAGTCAGCCAAACGACCCTTGTATTGGCTTACCTAATCTGTCTGATACTGTCATATCGATCAACGCTCTACCCCCCCCCCCCTCCCCTACTTCTTCTTGCTAACCCCTCTGCCTTGTAACTCTTATCACCTACTGTACAACTCCATGTCAGCCTCCTAATTTTGAATCTTATTTGGTCAAGCGAACTCGACTTGTTTCATTAAGGGGGGTCACCGGTTTTTTGTTTTATCTTTCTCTCCTTTTCTCTCTTTCCCTGGCTTGTATCCATTCGGCCCCATTCAGCCAACTGTTTTAAGACGTTTATCCCCATCCAGGTGTCGAATTCTTCTTGGCGAAGCGATAGCGATCCAGCATTGTATGGAGAAATCCGTCTTCGCCGGAGACATTGTTCTATCGAAAATTTTACAAATTTAGCTTGCTGTCAAAACAGAAATATATATATGCTGGCTCGCTACCGCTCGCCAGTAAAATATTGACACCTGGATGGGGGTAAACGTCTTAAAACAGTAGGCTGAATGGGGCCGAATGGATACAAGCCAAAGAGAGAGGGAGAGAAAGAGAAAAAAAGCGTCTCTTTACCCCCTCCCAATCTTCCCCACTTCCTTTCTCTTCTTCAACTCCATTTCAATCTCTTATATTTGTGTTTCAATCTCAAATTCGCGACCATCCCATATTAGCCAGCCTTATCATTTTTGTTATACAACTTTCACTTTCATCGACTATTTAGCCCACTTCTTCTTACTCTCTTGCTCCACTCTTCAGCCCCCTTTCACTTTCATCGACTATTTAGCCCACTTCTTACTCTCTTGCTCCACTCTTCAGCCCCCTTTTCCCCACATTCCTATCATCTACAACATTATTCGTTCCTCTATGTTCTTCACTCTTTACATAACAGATCTTCCTCTTTCCCTCATTTCTCTCGACGCCCCCTTCTCCCCCTTACCCTCTTAAAATACTGTTTTTACTTTATCATATATGATAGCCCCGACATGCCGATTTTTTTTTTCAATCTTAAATTTCAACTACCTCAAATTAATCTACCAGACTAACTAATATTTTGGCAAGCTTTAGCTCTACCGAAATTCTACCCTCTTCATCCCCTTCAATGCTTCGTTCACACAACTCTTATCACCCGCATCACTATTTCAATCTACCGTATTTTGTTTTCTTTTTTTAAATCTTATATCTTGAACAACTCAACCATTCATACTTATAACTTTGCAACCTTCAGCTCCATCGCCATTCTACCCTACTATTTACCCCTCGGGCCCTCTTCAACCTCTCTCCCTCACAGCTCTTGTCATCCACATCTGCATTTCAATATCCCAGTTTTAAATCTTAGTTAAAGAGACTCTTAACTTGGTTGAACTTATTTATGTTGCCCTCAGTTCGATCGACCACATCATCTCCCCCTTACCCTCTTCAAACAATATTTCTACCAATCATCTCATATACAACATTTCGATTTTTTTTCCAATCTTAAATTACCAATCAACTCAATTTAGTCCACCAAACGAACTAATAATATTTACAGCCTTCAGATCCATCGACACTCGACACTATTCCTTACCCCTCTTCTTCCTCTTATCTCTATCACCAGCATCACCATTTTAATATCCCATTTTTCAATCTCAGTCAAACGTACTCTTGACTTGGTTTAGCCAATCTTTTTGTTATCTTTAATCGATTATCACATTGCAAATTCCCTATGCCTTCTTCTCCAATTATATATATATATATATATATATATATATATATATATATATATATATACAGTATATATACAGTATATATACAGTATATATACAGTATATATACAGTATATATACAGTATATGTACTGTATATATATCATTCCAAACCAACTCAATTTAGTCTACCAAATTAATGTTTAGCTGTTTTCAATCTTGGTCTGTCAAAAAAGGAACCCTTGCCTTGAATTAACTAATCTTTATGTTACCCTCAATCGATTATTACACATCACTCTCTCTCTCTCTCTCTCCATACCTCTTTCTTGCAACCCTATCATATGCAACACCATTTTGATCCCCTTCTGTTTTTCCATCTTGAATCCAAATTAGTCTACCAAACGAACTAATCTTTCCTTTACCCTCAATCGATCATTACACTCCCCTCTCTCTCTCTCTCTCTCTCTCTCTCCCCCCCCCCATCAACCCCTCTTCCCAGCAGCCCTATCATATGCAACTCCATTTCCATCCCCTTATGTATTTTTTGTTCAGTCTTAATCTCGTGCCACGGTGCATCTCAAGAGCCCTATCATTTCCAGCCCAATTCTCCATCTCGCATTTTTTTA
>CM064562.1:19556476-19577093 GCA_032716605.1 Paralithodes platypus | reverse complement strand
TGAAAAGGATTTGGGTGTTCTGATTAGCAGTGACCTAATGTTTTCCAAGAAGTGAATTGAAGTAGAAAAGAAAATTCAAAAATTATTAGGCTATATTAAGAGGCAATTTAAGTATAGAAATAAGGAAATAGTCCTCACACTTTACAACGCTCTAATACGGCCTCTCCTGGAGTATGCTGTTTATTTCTGGTCTCCAGCACTCAGGAAAGATATAGAGCGAATGGAAAGAGTGCAAGCTAGGGCCACAAAACTTATTAACATCGCTTAAAAGAATGAGCTATGAGGACCGGTTGAGAGCTCTTGATCTCTCACTATTGGAGACACGCAGACTACGAGGTCAGCTCATTGAAGTTTTTAAAATACTTAATGGGTTTGACAGTGTGGATTACAGCAAATATTTTAGCCTCAATATGAATACAACACGCCAACCATGGCTGGAATTTAGAATTGAAAAGGTTCAGCACTAGTATTTGTGGACACTTTTTCACATATAAGTTCTGTTCTACCTGGAACAACTTCCTTCCGAAGTTGTAAATAGTTCTTCAGTAGAGCAGTTCAAGAAGAGAGTAGATAGTAGTTTGCACACTCTGTAAAGAGTGTAGTGCACTAAACAGTCTCTCTCCTTCCACTTCGAGTATCTCCTCGGAATGGACCGCAAGGTCTCTGAGATATTATCTATTTCTTGTAACTCCTTGTAGCTCTCTGTGGTGCGTCTGTCAGAGTGTGTGTATGTGTGTGTGTGTGTGTGTCACGAGTATAGGCCATCAGTCATATTTTATTGGGGTCAAACGGGGTCGGAGGCGGGGTTGCAGGTTCCTCAGAGCACGGGGCGCCCCGGCAGACAACTTTTCAATTTGGGGCTCCAGTTTTGGGATTAATTTTATGTATGCTGTAATTGCTGGTAATAATAATAATAATAATAATAATAATAAAAGTTAAAGGCCAGTAGTGATAACTCGATTAATAAGGAATAATTCGTAATATGAAAATATAATTTATAAAATTTAAGATTAATATACACACTTGTACGGATGCACATTCATAACCATAAACCATACTTGTACAATCCATTACATAAGTACTTAAGGGGGGTGACCTGCTTGTACAATCCATTACATAAGTACTTAAGGGGGGTGACCTGCTTGTACAATCCATTACATAAGTACTTAAGGGGGGTGACCTGCTTGTACAATCCATTACATAAGTACTTAAGGGGGGTGACCTGCTTGTACAATCCATTACATAAGTACTTAAGGGGGTGACCTGCTTGTACAATCCATTACATAAGTACTTAAGGGGGGTGACCTGCTTGTACAATCCATTACATAAGTACTTAGGGGGTGACCTGCTTGTACAATCCATTACATAAGTACTTAAGGGGGGTGACCTGCTTGTACAATCCATTACATAAGTACTTAAGGGGGGTGACCTGCTTGTACAATCCATTACATAAGTACTTAAGGGGGGTGACCTGCTTGTACAATCCATTACATAAGTACTTAAGGGGGGTGACCTGCTTTTTGTTATTTTTGTCCTTTTCTCTCTTTCTCTGGCTTGTATCCATTCGGCCCCATTCAGCCAACTATTTTAAGACGTTTATCCCCATCTAAGTGTCGATTTCTTCCTGGCGAGCGATAGCGAGCCAGCATTATATGAAGAAATCCGGCTTCGCCGGAGAAATTTTTCTGTCGAAAAATGTACAAATTTAGCCTGCTGTCCAACAAAAATAAAAAATATGCTGGCTCGCTACCGCTCACCAGTAAAAAATTGACACCTGGATAGGGATAAACGTCTTAAAACAGTAGGCTGAATGGGGCCAAATGGATACAAGCCAGAGAAAGATAGAAAAGGATAGAACAAAAACAGGTCACCCCCCTTAAGGGGAGACTGGCCGTTTGTTTGGTCTATTAATTAATTTATTCATATATTGTTTTAGTTTCCTCCCTAGACCTCCATCAAGCTTAGAAAAACACCCCCTAGACCCCCTTCAAGATACATTTGTACATTTTTCGGTAGAAAAATGTCCCGGCCGAAGGCTTATTCCTCTTCAAATTGCAGGCTCGCTATCGCTCGCCAGGAAATAATCGACACCTAAATGGCACGAAAGGTCTTAAAATTGACAACGAAATGGGGCGAAAGGTGTTAAAATCGCCAAACAAATGGGCCGAACGTCTTATAATCTCAAAACTAGTGGGGCTAAACATTAGGGAGAAGGGGGTCCATAATAACGGTCTTCCTGCCCTTAAACAACATATACCGGTACTCTACTGTGTATACATGAACCCACTGTACTGTAACCTCTGCTGATAACCTCAACTGTATACATGAACCCACTGTACTGTAACCTCTGTTGATAACCTCAACTGTATACATGAACCCACTGTACTGTAACCTCTGCTGATAACCTCAACTGTATACATGAACCCACTGTACTGTAACCTCTGCTGATAACCTCAACTGTATACATGAACCCACTGTACTCTAACCTCTGCTGATAACCTCAACTGTATACATGAACCCACTGTACTGTAACCTCTGCTGATTGGTGTTTGGTGGTTAAATTATATAAATAACTATTGCTAGCTTAGTCTCAAAATAACCTTAAGGGGAGGTATTTAGTTTGTTCCCTAGACCTCCATCAAGCTTAAAATTACACCCCCTTGAGTCCCTTTCAAGATAAATTTGTACATTTTTCGGTAGAAAAATGTCCCGGCCGAAGGCCGGTTCCTCTTAAATTACAGGCTCGCTATCGCTCGCCAGGATAAAATCGACACCTGAATTGCACGAAAGGTCTTAATATGGGGTGAAAGTTCTTAAAATCGCTAAACTAATCGGGTCAAACGTTTTATAATATCAAAAGCAATGGGGCTAAACATGAGGGAGAAAGGGGTCAAGAAAAAAATCCCTCAAGTGGAGATCTCCCCGTTAAACCGGTATCACACGAGAGCTTTTATAGTCAACATTCGATGATCAAAATGTTTCTGGCAACATTTCTGGGATATTATACACTGGTATCGGAAACTAGACTGATGATAGATGAATTTAGCTAGTAGCAATATTATAAATGTTAATCTCATAAGCTGCCAGACCAGTGTTAAGGATAAATGTTGAGGGAAAAAGCGCTCGTATGATACCTGCTTTAATCTCATATCATCAGTAGTTTAATAACTTGGCCAACACATAACGAAGATAACAACGTAAGTCTTGATCCCACAATAATGAAGGTCAAGCTAAAGTAATAGACCTTATACAGAGTTATTTCTCTGGCTTGTATCCATTCGGCCCCATTCAGCCAACTATTTTAAGACGTTTATCCCCATCTAAGTGTCGATTTCTTACTGGCGAGCGATAGCGAGCCAGTATTATATGAAGAAATCCGGCTTCGCCAGAGACATTTTTCTATCAAAAAATTTACAAATTTAGCCTGCTGTCAAAAACATTTTAAAAATATGCTGGCTCGCTACCGCTCACTAGTAAAAAATTGACACCTGGATGGGGATGAACGTCTTAAAACAGTTGGCTGAATGGGGCCAAATGGATACAAGCCAGAGAAAGAGAGAAAAGGAGATAAAAAAGCCGGTGACTCCCCTTAAAGTTTCCGGGGCCTTACACCGTGTATAACGTTTGATATACTATAGTCTATTCGCTGTAAGTAGGCGAGAAATCATGACCTCTATCCTCTGTATCTCAAAAAGGGCTAGAGCAAATTGGCTGCAAATGTTCACATCTATTCTTTGACTGACTCTTCCCAAATGGTAGAAATATTAGCTCAATTACACAAATCATTTTTGAGTTACAGAGGTTAGAGGTCATGATTTATCGCCTACTTACAGCGAATAGACTATAGGCTGTTTCCCTCACTCAACAACCACACCAAGCGGTATGTATAGGATTGCTGTAATAGTCCCCTTTCAGAGATAGGGACAGTGTATTCGAGTCCTGTTTTAAATGGATTTAAATGAGATGCAGGTGTCTATCGAGCCCATCTAAAAGCTCACACAAGGTTAATGAGGCTATCCATAATTAACAGGTTGTATCAGTAAGGAATTTAAGGGGAGATTTTTTTTCAGGACCCCTCATCCTTCATGTTTAGCCCCACTAGTTGTGATATGTTAAGATGCTAGCCACATTAGTTTGGCGATTTTAAGACCTTTTACCCCATTTCTTTGTCAATATTAAGACTTTGTGTGTCATTTAGGTGTCGATTGTTTCATGACGAGCGAAATGGAGGCTCTAATTAGAAAAAAATCAGGCTTTCTCTCGAAAAATGTACAAGTTTATCTCGAAGGGGGGTCTTGGGTGTGTGTGTGTGTGTGTTTTTTTTTTTTTTTTTTTAAGCGTGCTAGAGGTCTAGGGAACAAACTTAAAACTTAAATGACATTGAATGTCTCTGACATGAATTTTGAGGATCACAATGGCCCATATTTAGCAATCAGTTAAAATAATCTGACAATAAATGTCGGACCTGTGTTTATTGTGAGCGTGCCTATCGTTGAGGGTGTGTGCCCTTCCTTACTAATCTGAACAACATATTCAGACAGTACCATTAATCTGAACAACATATTCAGACAGTACCATTAATCTGAACAACATATTCAGACAGTACCGGTACCATTAATACAGGAAAGATATCGTTGTCAGAGTAGAGAATCTCTAAAATAAAGTAAGTAGTCCAGCCTGTGTTTACTGTAGGGTCTGTAGCAGCCATTAGTCATAGTTTTATTGGGGGCAAGTGGGGTCGAGTACGGTGGGCGGTGGGTGGGTGGATGAAGGATGGGCGGCGTGGGTGGACCATAGTCTTAAACATTGGGAATGGGGTTGATCTCTCCTTCCCTCATTTAACCAATGCTGTCATTGTTCAACTTGGGAACAACGTCTACTAATGACAGAGCTAATATATGTCAAAATTAGCGCTCTAACTCTGATAGGTCCTTGCAAAGTAGAATACAATAGTATAGCTTTAGTTAGACTGAAGCCTAAATTGGCGTCATCTTATATTGCTGTCATCCTCTGCAAGAATCCTGAGATATTATATTTTAGTAATACAAATATTGTTGAAGCTGTTATGAGATTGAAACGGGTACGTATATAATAATTTACTCCCTTGGCCATGAGAGGTCTTTTCTAAGTTAAATCAACTCGTTTGATAACATTTTAGGATTTTAAGTCCTCAGTACTTTCTCCTAAGCTGAATTAAATCGTTTAACGGTAGCAAATCCTGTGAGCCGCTCTGCAGAACTACTTGTGATCAACGGAGACGTACTCGAGACAAAATCAATTTGATCTTACTGGTAACAGTCTAATAACATGTTAAGGCTTCAACATTGATGTATGACTATTTTACTATAGGAAGAAACTTTCTTTCATTTATAGTTAGTTGGTGATTGGTGAAAACAATATATAGACAGAAAGTGATATTAAAGTGTCATTCACAGTTAACGGACTGGCGCTTTCCTCTGCAACCGAATAATAACCCCCCTACTTAACCCCCCCCCCCCCCCTATACTCATGAGCTGTCAATCACTTTAAACGGAAGCTGGGGGAGTGGCTCTGGTTCCCCCCTCCCCTCGTTACCTCCTAAACCACCGACACCCCTGTAATTAACCTCGCTAAACACCTCAATTAACCTGGCGAGAAGCGTGATCGTGGTATGCTAGGGTGGTGGCGGTCGGCGGAGGGACTTTGACCTTTGGGTGTCGGGGGCATTGGGGTGATTTTTGCTCGAGGGGGTTTCGAGGTTCAGTAGGAGGCGCTATAGGTATAACAGCCCTTACCTACCTTGAACATTCGGTTGATTTTGCTACGGTTTTTATGTAAAGGTGTGGAATTAATAATTCGAGGAATTTTGGCCCTTGTATACCCAGAAGATTAGGTCGATTTTTACTGAGGGTATGGGCTGCAAATTATTAAGGAGACTTTGGGGGTATTTTGACTCCTAGGTAACATTGTCATAGGGGTGATTTTCCTGTCGGTAATTTTTCGGGGTTTGGGGTAGGTGATGGGGTATTTTGGCCCTTGGATACCCGTGGCATTGTGTTGGTTTCGGGTACGGTGCTGGTCGCTTTCTCCCACACATACCTGTAGTTTGGTCTGCAGTATATCATGCCTTAATTATTTTTTCGGCGGTGACTCTGCTCTGCGCTCCTCTCTATCTGCTCTCTCCTCTCTCTTCTCTCGTCTCGGCTCTCTCTCTCTCTCTCTCTCTCTCTCTCTCTCTCTCTCCATGTGTGTGTGTGTGGGTGTATGTGTGTGAGTGTGAGTGTGTGTTAATTTCCATATATATGAGTCTTGCTCTTGAATTTTATATGTATAAAAGGTAAAGAGTGTAAATGGACGAGAGTTCCAGACCAGATGGCTGGAGTAAATTAGGAAAGAAGAGTAATTGGACAGAGGAAGAACAAGCTGCGAAGTGAGAAGTACAGTAGAATACTGAAAGTTCTCGGTAAGGGGGGGTATTCCAGGGTATAACAGTGAGGACTGCAACAGTGAAGAGTCTTAATTGGGTCACAACCCAACATTTACCCCCACTTTAAAGCTCTTAGTCTCACTGAATATTGTACACGGGATTGTGGGTTCAGGAGAGAGAGAGAGAGAGATTTCCACAGGTACTCAGACCACACAGAGCTTGCGTTTCCAAATATACCCTGTTCCACATAAGTAGGACAACAGTATTGAACATTAACCTCTATAACTCACAAACAAATCGACTAATTAAGTTAACATTTCTACCATTTGGGAACGGTCAGGCAGGGAATAGGTGTGGAAATTTACAGCCCATTTGCTCTACCCCTTCTTGAGCTACAGAGGTTAGGGTTCACGACTATATTTCTAGACTACCAATTTGCAATAGTGTATAGTTGGTCCAGCATTAATACAACTAGAAACAGGGACAGTTTATCGTAAACAAATAGGAGAGAGAGAGAGAGAGAGAGAGAGAGAGAGAGAGAGAGAGAGAGAGAGAGAGAGAGTTGGTTTGACTTGTACTTGTACACGTACTCACAACACAAAAAAAACACACACATTATATATATATACTGTATGTATATATATATATATATATTATATATATAGTATATTTATTAGGGTTAAATAGCAAAGGAAGAAGTGAGAGGCTGATAATGAGATAGATAGTGACAGTATCAGCTGTTCCCAGACGTTTACTGTAACGGCGATGAACTAATGGTTGTGCCTACTGAATGGGTAACCCCCCTCCCCCCCCCCCTCTCTCTCTCTCTCAGTATATATATATATATATATATATATATATATATATATATATATATATATATATATATATATATATATATATATATATATATATATATATATATATTTATAATGTGAGAAGAAAAAGAAAGGAAGAGAGCTACCGGTAATATGTGTGTGTTCGTGAATCTCATGGCTGAGTTGATTTAAATAACTGTAGGCATGTATTTGTGTCTAAAATGTACTAAATTGATGTACATTAATTTAGTGTATAGCTTTGCATGTGTGTGTACGTATTTGTGTGTGAGTGTGTATATATGTGTGTGTGTATCCGCCCGTATATGTGTATGTATGTGTGTGCTTGTGTAATAAGAATGGGGGGAAGAGGATAAAAGAGATCAGGTGATTGGTTTCACGGCTTCCACAGTGATCAGAGGTTCATCTTCATTTTACTTCTTCCTCTTACTTCCAATTTTGTATCTTCCTACTTGTTATTCTTTATCTTCGTACTCTCTCTCCTCTTGTTTCTCCTTCTTTCTTGTCAGTCTTTCTCCTTGTGTTTGTGTCTCCTTCTCCTCCTCCCTTATTGTTATTGTTTCTCTTTGTTTTTCATTCTATTCTTATTTCATTCTTTCATATCCTCCTTCTTGCTATTTCTTCTCTTTTCTCTCTTCTTGCTTTAATTTGTTTTCTTCTATGTTCTTCTCCCTATTCCCTTCTTCTCAACTATCTCACATCTCCCCTTCTTCCTCCTCCTCGTTCTCTATAATTGTCCCTTATTCTCCTTCTCTTCCCTATAGTTCTTCTTCATGTCATTCTTGTTTTTCTTCTATTATCTCATATCCGCCAAATTTTCCTCCTCCTTATCTACTTATTCTCCATTCTTCTTCCCTCTTTTACATTCTCTCCCCCTCTTCTAATTTTCTGTTTTTTTTCTATTCTTCTCTCTTCTGTTATATCTCTCCCCTCACTTGATATCCTCTCCTTTTGATCGCCTTTCCTATCCTCTCTTCTCCTTCCTTCTGTTTTTTTCTTCTCCATATTCTGAACTCTCCTCTTCTTTTATATCCCTTCTTTTCTATATTGTATGTATTCCTCTTATTTCTCCATTCTCTTTCCTGTTCCTTTTAATCTCCTTTCTTCTTCTCCTTTCATCCCGTCATGTTCTCTTCTCCCCTTATCTTCTTTCCACTTATCTTCTTCTTTCCCTTCTCCCCTCTTCTGATCACCTCCATCCCCCCCCCCCCCCTTCGTATCACCACCTCTCCTCTTCTCTAATCTGTTCTTCTAAACTATTTGCCTTCCCCTTCTCTTCTTATCTTCTCACCTTCTCGCATCACCACCTCTCCTCTTTTTTCTTTCCCCTCCTATTTGCGTTCCCCTCCCCTCTCCCATTCACTCCTATAAAAACCGTAATTCCCCTCAGCCCGTAACCCGAGTATGATGATTGATTACATAGCCCCTCGGATGACCCAGGTAATCATTGGTAGTTCAATGGTTAAATGCAGGAGCGTAGAATGGTTTGGTGTGGGGGGTGGGACGGTGGGCCAAGATTGAAATATATGCTAATCTACTCTTGCTTCTGCCACTACCATTGATAAAGCTCCCGCCTTCCCTTAGTCTCTCGTTCTCTATATATTCCTTTTACCTCCGCCAACGAAGCTTGTCGGAGGTTAAGTTTTCGCTTCCGTTTGTCTGTAAACAAGATATATCACAAAGTTATGAACCGATGTTCATAACATTTGGTGGGCAGATAGGATATGCGCCAAGGAAGAAGTTATTCAATTAAGGAAGGGATCCGGATTACATCCGGGAAACCAGACCCAAGAGAAAATTTAAGTGTATGATATTAATGGTAAAGAACCAGCCAGCGTAGGCGGTGGTATGCACTCTACCAAGTGCCCCTCTAGTTATCTCTGATTCCGTGTTTCTCTCTCTCTCTCTCTCTCTCTCTCTCTCTCTCTCTCTCTCTCTCTCTCTCTCTCTCTCTCTCCTTCCTTCCTTCCTTCCTTCCTTCCTTCCTTCCTTCCTCCCACTCGGATATTTTGATATGGAACTGGTGTGTCCTTCATGCGCGGCCAATTTATATCAAGTATTATATCCCGACCAGTAGAGTTCAGTGAGGGACCGTCAGAGAGCTGTAATATGGTGTTCAAGTCCCCCACCATCCCACCACCCCCTTCCTCGACTCTAAAAACTCCCAATAATATGCGAGACTCTGCTATGTTCGGTTCTTTATAAGGGGGACGAGTTCGAAAATGAAAGAGCCCGGTTCCTATTGTAAGGGGGAGCCGAGTTACTGATGAAAGAACTGAATCATCTTACCGACCCCTGGCCTGCCAACCCACCCACCTCACCCACGTACAGTTTGGCTCAACAGTCTTGTGGTACCTTTAAGTTAAAACCAAAAATAATAAAACAAATAATGATAATAATCCTTCCATACATCCGCGCGAAATCTTCTGTATACATCAAAGCTTCGTTCTGGTTGGATAAGAAGTAAGTTCGCTTTACAACTCGAGTAAAATACACAGATAACGTTAAGAGGAGATAATATTATTTGTGTTCGAATGTAAATGTTTTGCTCAGTTAGGTTACGAATTAATTTATTCATATACTTAGAGTGGAGAATATTTCTCTAAGATAGGAAAGTGAAAGAAGATTATAGATCATAACTGTACAACCAAAATGTATAGTTTGACTACAAGCTTGATGGAAAACTCTAAAGTTAAGTTGCTGACACTATTCTTGCCTGTCTACCTTTCAATAACTATTGAACTATAGAAGCTCTAATTCAGTGTCCTCCAGTCTTTACCTTTCGCGACCTTTCAGTAAGGCTTCGACGAACCATTGCATCTGGCTATTATGGCAGGTTTCAAAAATCATGTTACTCTGTCACATCTTCTAATCGTGCTTCTTATTTTATATAAGAAATAATATTCAACAAATCTGAACAAAGCTGGGATGTAAAGGCTATTTTTGTATATATTTTGTTTTCCACTAGAGATATAACCCAAGCGGAAATGCTAGCAGCAGGACACGACTTTTGAGAGTGGCTGTACTTGGTAAAATGAACTTCGCCCTTTGCGAATTCGCAGATGAGGTGGGACTGGAGTATTTAGAGAGCAAATAGGTAAGGGGGGCAATCGGAGACGGACCTTTGTGAGGGACGACCACAACAACTTGTTTTCTACTCCACCTCTCTCACCTCCACTATCCCCCTCCGACACCACCCCTGCCTGGAGAGAGAGAGAGAGAGAGACTGAGACTATCATTGTGGATATATAGATATTCCTAATAGGCCGCAGTAAGTACAATGTTATAAATGCATTCTATAGATACAAATATGGTCCAAAACATAAATAAAACTGTAATATATTACAACCAAAAGGATTTGTTTGTTTTTGGCACTTGCTTTAGCTGAGAACGATCATGATTTTGCAGACATACTCATTCTTCTACCGTACTATTATTATGTGGATAGTGTTACATCATTCTTCTACCGTACTATTATTATGTGGATAGTGTTACATCATTCTTCTACCGTACTATTATTATGTGGATAGTGTTACATCATTCTTCTACCGTACTATTATTATGTGGATAGTGTTACATCATTCTTCTACCGTACTATTATTATGTGGATAGTGTTACATCATTCTTCTACCGTACTATTATGTGGATAGTGTTACATCATTCTTCTACCGTACTATTATTATGTGGATAGTGTTACATCATTCTTCTACCGTACTATTATTATGTGGGTAGTGTTACATCATTCTTCTACCGTACTATTATTATGTGGATAGTGTTACATCATTCTTCTACCGTACTATTATTATGTGGATAGTGTTACATCATTCTTCTACCGTACTATTATTATGTGGATAGTGTTACATCATTCGTATTAGTACAGTCTTTTACTACATGTATTTCAGTCTGCATACCGTTGAAATCATGTAATTGGTAAGAACAAAATGGAAGGTACACACACACACACACACACACACACACACACACACACACACACACACACACACACACACACACACACACACACACACACACACACACACACACACACACACACACACACACACACACACACACACACACACACACACACACACACACAACACCAACAACAAGAACAACAATAACATCACAGGTCCACGCACGCACTGAGCACTGTGTGTAAATGCACTACTTGGCCTTGCCGGATCATGTTCCATACTGGGGGGATGAGGGTTCCTTGGTTGGTAGATTGATACAAAGGATACATAGGTACATTAGTAGATTGATAAACAGATAGAATGATGTATAGGAAGATAAGATAAATTGATTGTAAAATAGATTGGTATATAAATAGATAGATATATATATGTATATATATATATATATATATATATATATATATATATATATATATATATATATATATATATATATATATATATATATATAGCTGCAGTTTTGCCAGCCTTCTCTCACTTCCTAAATCTATCATATCCAGTATTCCTCAGGGTTCTGTTCTGTCTCCAGTTCTTTTCCTAAAATTCATTAACGATCTTCTCAACTGTACTTCTAACCCTATTCACTCATATGCTGACAACTCTACCTTCTATTATTCAACTTGTTTTCCAGAACGACCCACCACACAATCACTCCAAAACTCACTTGATGAGGCCATGGCATGCCAATCTCTACTTCTATCATCCCGTCACAATCTTCCACAAGACTATCACTTACTCTTTAACAATATACAAATCAACTCTTCATGTTCTATCAATAGTCTTGGTGTATCCTTTTCTTCTGACCTTTCTTGGAAAGATCATATTACCACTCTTGCTAAAACAGCTTCCCAGAAGTTAGGGGTGCTCAACCGTCTCTGTGGGTTCTACACCCCCACACAGCTTCTTGCCCTGTACAGGGCAATGCACCTATGCATCGAGTATTCTTCGCATGTGTGGGGAGGTTCAAGCCATACTGCACTTCTCAAAAGCATTTTGTTTCATCAATTCACCTCCTCTTGCTAATTATCTACAATCTCTCTCTACACGCCGCAATGCTGCATCTGTACTCACTGGAACGTAGAAGAGAACGTTACCTAATAATATACACATGGAAAATCGCAGAGGGTTTAGTACCAAACCTACATACTCCGATAGTCATGAAATTCAGTGATAGGAGAGGCTGGGAATGCGAAATCCCCCGGATGAATAACAGGGGTGCTATGGGCTCTCTGCGAGAGGGCTGGTTATCACACAGAGGCCCACGTCTCTTCAACAAACTCCCACGGCGAATAAGAGACATGAGGGACATCTCGTTAGACAACTTCAAGAGAGCCCTAGATGTCGAACTGCAAAAAGTGCCAGACGAGCCCATCCTCGCAAGGGAGCGAGCTGTCGCTTCAAACAGTCTACTGCACCAAATCACCACCCATAACGAGGGGCGTCGCGCTCCTTGGTGCCGCTAGAGGAGCGGCGAACACATCCAAAGGTATCCAAAGGTAAGGTATCTCTCTCACTCTTCTACCGCTATTACAACAATCAATATTCTTCAGAGCGTTCTCAGTGCATACTTCCTTCTTTACGGAGAGTGGGGAGCACCCGACTTTCAACCCACTCCTGTTCTGTCCAACTCTCTAACCCAAGAGTGAACTGATTTTCCCAGTCTTTCTTTTACTGTACAAGTAAGCTTTGGAAATCTCTCCCTCATTTTGTCTTTCCCTCTTCCTATGGCTTAAACTGCTTCAAGCTCCGTGTTTCCAGACATTTTGACTCTAACGTAACTTGAATTTTAATAGTTTTCAGTCTTTCAACTTTGGGGGAGACACTTGTTACAGGCAGCTTCGCCTTATGTCTCCTTCATACACAGAAAAATAAAAATAAATTATAAAACATGAATATACTGTATATGTTGATGCCCACAATAAATATAACAGCCATCAACACCATCAACAACACCAGGCCGGAAGGACACCAAAACACCAGGACCAGCGTACCCTTCATCCACGCAGATGCCCCCACGTGACCATATCCTGGAGTGCCGTCAGAGGGCCCCAAAACACAAACCATCATCTGCCATGCCCCTCTAGCCCCCACAGGAAAGGACCAGGACTCCCCAAAGCAAGGAGAGACTATTCCAGCCGAATTGACCAGGATAAGCCTTCTAGGTACGAGACTATCAGATCTTAGTCTAAAGACAGGATTTCTCCCAAGTTCGAGACTAGGTTATTGGTCCAAAGACAAGATAGGGTTCCCTCGGTCCAAAGACGAGAAAGTAATAAGTGTTTTGGTCAGCCAGCTACGTGTGAGACTAGCCATTTTGGTCTTAAGACAGAACTGCTGGGTATAACACCAGCAAGTGTAAAAGACAGAAGGAAATTGAGGCTCGACGCTCATCCTTCTGGTCAGCAACAACTTGCGTGTGAACCGATACCAGGCACTGCTAGTGGTACGATACCTAGCCTCCTAGCTGAACAACACCACCAGAAGAAAGAAATTGCTAGTGGTACGATACCTAGCCTCCAAGCTGAACAACACCACCAGAAGAAAGAAATTGCTAGTGGTACGATACCTAGCCTCCAAGCTGAACAACACCACCAGAAGAAAGAAATTACTAGTGGTACGATACCTAGCCTCCTAGCTGAACAACACCACCAGAAGAAAGAAATTACTAGTGGTACGATACCTAGCCTCCAAGCTGAACAACACCACCAGAAGAAAGAAATTGCTAGTGGTACGATACCTAGCCTCCAAGCTGAACAACACCACCAGAAGAAAGAAATTGCTAGTGGTACGATACCTAGCCTCCAAGCTGAACAACACCACCAGAAAAAAGAAATTACTAGTGGTACGATACCTAGCCTCCTAGCTGAACAACACCACCAGAAGAAAGAAATTACTAGTGGTACGATACCTAGCCTCCAAGCTGAACAACACCACCAGAAGAAAGAAATTGCTAGTGGTACGATACCTAGCCTCCAAGCTGAACAACACCACCAGAAGAAAGAAATTGCTAGTGGCACGATACCTAGCCTCCAAGCTGAACAACACCACCAGAAGAAAGAAATTACTAGTGGTACGATACCTAGCCTCCTAGCTGAACAACACCACCAGAAGAAAGAAATTACTAGTGGTACGATACCTAGCCTCCAAGCTGAACAACACCACCAGAAGAAAGAAATTGCTAGTGGTACGATACCTAGCCTCCAAGCTGAACAACACCACCAGAAGAAAGAAATTACTAGTGGTACGATACCTAGCCTCCTAGCTGAACAACACCACCAGAAGAAAAAAATTACTAGTGGTACGATACCTAGCCTCCAAGCTGAACAACACCACCAGAAGAAAGAAAGAAATTGCTAGTGGTACGATACCTAGCCTCCAAGCTGAACAACACCACCAGAAGAAAGAAATTGCTAGTGGTACGATACCTAGCCTCCAAGCTGAACAACACCACCAGAAGAAAGAAATTGCTAGTGGTACGATACCTAGCCTCCAAGCTGAACAACACCACCAGAAGAAAGAAATTACTAGTGGTACGATACCTAGCCTCCAAGCTGAACAACACCACCAGAAGAAAGAAATTACTAGTGGTACGATACCTAGCCTCCAAGCTGAACAACACCACCAGAAGAAAGAAATTGCTAGTGGTACGATACCTAGCCTCCAAGCTGTACAACACACCAAGAAGAGAGGAAGCTCTTGCGAGCGAAAATCCAAGTCCAGCCAGGAAGGAGAGAGAACAGAAAGAAAGAAAAGTCGAAAGGAAAGCCACAATACAAACCATTAACTCCCCCTCCGATGCCAGGGAAATCACTAAAAATAAAAATAAGTAATTAATTCGTCTCTACCTGAGAGACCCTTCTGCCTCCTAGTAATTTTCCCCCTTTGGGAAACCAAATACCAGGGTTGGAAAAAATCAGAGTTTTTAATAAAAATCAAAATTATATATTTATTTTTTATTAAAATCTTATTTTTTTCTTAAAATGTATTGTTTTCTACTTTTTCCACAAACTTCCATTTCGCACAAACCTTGTATATTACTGTAAATATATAAATTCCTACATCTTAAAGGCTATTACTTTCTCTATCTATCTATTGCCTGACGCCGTGATCCCCGAAGGGGTGGCCACGAACGAACCGCCCCTATGCACCTCTGTCCCCAGTCAGTCGACGCCCCTCCCCCCAACCAGCACCGCCCTCGTTCATGTACTTCCTCACTCCATCCTTCCACCTCATATTCGGTCTACCTCTCCCTCTCTGTCCCTCCACCTCGCTCTCGTACACCCTCTTAGTCATTCTCTCGCTTTCCATACGTTCCATATGGCCGAACCATCTCAAGTTGTTCCTTTTCACACTTTCCAGCACATCTACCTCCACACCACACCTCATTCTTACTTCCTCATTAGTCTGTCTATCTCTCCATGTAACTCCGCACGCACTCCTTAAGTAATTCATTTCCACTGCTCTCACTCTTGGTCTGAGTCTCTCAACCAACGTCCATTAAATAAAAGTAATTTACGAAGACAAATTATTACATTTTCTATGAAAGAACACAATGTATTTCATTTCTTGAACTAGTGCAATAGTTTATTAGAAACATTCAAAATATTATCAGAATTATTAAAGTACTTAAAAATAATAAATTAAAAACCATCGTTGAAATTTCACTGATATAATGGAACATAATAAATAATGATTGTATATATATAATAAACGACTTAGAAATATAATGCATAATTCTAGATCTAAAATAGAGTACAGTACATGCTTGATAGAGTACAGTACATGCTTGATAGAGTACAGTACATGCTTGATAGAGTACAGTACATGCTTGATAGAGTACAGTACATGCTTGATAGAGTACAGTACATGCTTGATAGAGTACAGTACATGCTTGATAGAGTACAGTACATGCTTGATAGAGTACAGTACATGCTTGATAGAGTACAGTACATGCTTGATAGAGTACAGTACATGCTTGATAGAGTACAGTACATGCTTGATAGAGTACAGTACATGCTTGATAGAGTACAGTACATGCTTGATAGAGTACAGTACATGCTTGATAGAGTACAGTACATGCTTGATAGAGTACAGTACATGCTTGATAGAGTACAGTACATGCTTGATAGAGTACAGTACATGCTTGATAGAGTACAGTACATGCTTGATAGAGTACAGTACATGCTTGATAGAGTACAGTACATGCTTGATAGAGTACAGTACATGCTTGATAGGAACTTAAAAATGTAATGGCATACATATAAATATAATTGTTATTCTCATTATATATATAGAGTATATATATATATATATATATATATATATATATATATATATACACAGTATATATACTGTATATATATATACATATATATACAGCATATATATACCTGTATATATAACATTTATATATTTATCTATATTTATATTTATAAATATATAAATGGTTTGCTAAATAGATACATGGATATAGGCTGATGCATGTTAAAATAATTATGGAGAGCTTGGTGCAATTATATGTGTTTTGGGTGAAAGAGATCAATAGTAAATGGATTCATATAGATAAAGAATTGTGGATATACTGATAAATTGTGTGTGTGTGTGTGTGTGTGTGTGTGTGTGTGTGTGTGTGTGTGTGTGTGTGTGTCTTTAGAGTGAAGGTGGCTGAGCATAATAACACTCTATTTACTGAGGCGACTTTGCTTATTTTCATTGTCTTGAAACTTATCAGTATTTTGAAACTTAACTGTAAAGGTTCTATGCAATTATTAATTATAATTGTTGCGTTATAGAATATAATTGGATATAGTTTGTGTCAGTTTGTTAATTATAATTGTTGCGTTATAGAATATAATTGGATATAGTTTGTGTCAGTTTGTTAATTATTAATATGATTTTAATATTTTACCTTTTATATAAGCTGAAGCAATGATTTGTTTTACTTTCATTATTCCGGCTATGATTCATTTATATGTAATGTGTTCTTGGTTCTGATATTTAATAATAAACTTCAGAGAAGCCAAGGTTGCTTGTTTTTAACCTAATTTAAGCTTTTCCATTTCAATTTATTGATTATTTGTATTATTGTTGTTATTTTTTGTATCAACCTAGGAAATCACTGTGGAAGTTAGGTGTGAATATATACCGGTATATATATATATATATATATATATATATATATATATATCAATTGTCAAAATTTGTTTCAATTGTCCCTATTTTGATTATTCTATATACAAATTAATTTATGCTGGTAAATTTAAATACATATGTTGCATCTACCGTTCCCCAAATACTCCTCCAGAGCAAAGTCTTTTTGATTCTCTGTCTTCACAACTCGGTGTCCTCAACTTAAATGCTTCTTCTGAAATCACTGTGTTGGGTGATTTTAATGTCCATAATGTTGAATGGCTCACTCATTCAGCCAGGACTGATGATGCTGGTCTTGAATGTGAGCTATTTGCAGACTCATTTAATCTCACTCAACTAGTCAACCAACCCACCCGTGTACCAGATAATCCTAATCATAATTCCCACCTACTGGACTTATTTTTAACAACCAATTCAGAAAATTATGATGTTACAGTGAGGTCCCCGCTTGGATCTTCTGATCACTGTCTGATACAGGCCACCTGTCTATCACCTACCACACCTTCCCACTCTGAACCTGTTTTGGTGACTAAATGGCATTACGATAGGGCAGACTGGGAGGGTCTTCAAGGTTTCTTTATTGATATTCCCTGGACCTCTTTCTTTTCTAATGATGCACACTCCACCTTGAGCCACATACAAGATTTTGTAAAAATTGGAATGGAAACTTTTATTCCTCATCAAAAGTACATTAAAAGATCTAATTCACCTAAATGGTTTGACCATAATTGTGTTAGAGTAACTGAACAAAAAGCAATAGCCTACAATACATACACAAGATCAAAAACACATGAAGCCTTTAATTACTTTAGAAACATCAGAAATCATGCCAAAACTGTATTAAACCTAACTAAATCAAACGTTCTCCACAAGCAGGCAAATAAACTTCTAAATAATCCAAATGATAACAAAATATTTTGGTCTAATCTTAACTCATTCAAATCCAACTTCACAACTGCTTCATCCATTCCACCATTAAAATCTCCGACTGGCAATCTTGTAAGTGACCCACGAGGTAAAGCTAACCTTCTTGCGAATATTTTCTCCACCAACTCAACCTTAGATGAAATAAATCAAGATGTCCCTGTACTTAATTTTAATTCGCCTGAAATTCCCTCACTTAAGATCCACACCAGACATGTCAAAACTATTTTGCAGAATCTCTCAGTAGATAAGGCTCCTGGTCCAGATGAAATTCCTCCAATAGTATTTAAGAATTGCTCCTTGGTGCTCGCTCCTGTATTGGCAAAATGTTTCCGTCTATGTACTCATACCTCATGCTTCCCAGTACCCTGGAAAGAAGCAAACATCCATCCAGTTCCTAAAAAAGGTGCCTCTTCAGATCCATCAAACTACAGACCAATAGCTATAACTTCCACTCTTGGTAAAGTCTTTGAAATTATATTAAATAATCACAGAATTAAGCATCTTGAGAATAATAAATTAATCAGTGATAGGCAATATGGTTTTAGACGATGTCGATCAACTGCAGACATTCTTTGCCCTTCTTACGCATCAAATCAACCAAGCTACAGACCAACATGGTGAAACACATTACAATAGCACTGGATATATCAAAGGCATTTGATAGAGTCTGGCATCAATCCTTATTGTCGAAGATGTCACACTACGGCCTTGCATCATTAGTTCCACTAATTTCTTCTTATCTTCATAACAGAAAAATACGTGTAATGGTAGATGGCCTTTATTCTCAATTTCACTCAATAAATGCTGGTGTTCCCCAGGGATCAGTTTTGGCCCCAACTCTGTTCCTCATTCATATCAATGATCTCATATCTACCACTCATAATCCAATACATTCCTACGCAGATGACTCAACACTCCACAGTTCCTTCACATTTACCAATTCTTTCACCCAACCCGATCTTATAATTCAAAAATAAGCACTGCAATTTCTCTGAACCAGGACCTTTCTAGAATTGAAGAATGGGGACAAAAAAATCTAGTTTCCTTTAATGCACAGAAAACCAAGTACATTCAATTTTCTAACCGACAGAATCTCACTGACTCCCATATATTTTTTAATGATGTAAATATTCACACTTCCCCTAGTATTGACATTCTCGGTGTAACATTAACTACTAACTTGAGCTGGACACATTATGTTAGAAGCATTGCTAAGAATGCCTCTAAAAAACTGGGACTCCTGTACAGAGTTCGAGAATTCTTCACTGACGAGCAGTTGGCCGTAATATATAAAAGTCATGTGCGTTCTCAGATGGATTACTGTTCACCTCTGTGGAGTGGAAGTGGAGTGGTTGCATTGAGGCAGTTGGACAAAATTCAAAATAAAGCTATTAGATTAATCAATAACCCTGCAATCACACAGGACCTTCCTACATTATCCATACGAAGAAACATTGCATCCCTTGCATTATTCTACAGATATTTTCACAGCAATTGTTCCGAGGAACTTGCTTCAATTGTGCCGCCTCTCCACATCTTTCCCCGTAGAACTAGGGCAGCTGAGAGCGCCCATGAATTTACACTTTCTCCTCCACAATGCAGAACTTCTGCTTATCAAAATTAATTTATCCCTAGAACTACTACTCTTTGGAATTCACTTCCCTCGAATTGCTTTCCACAAACTTACAATCTACAAATGTTTAAATCCAGTTGTTACAAACATTTTATGAATGGAGGATGCCTTTAGGCACATGGACCTTTTTGTTTTATCTGTGTTTTTCCTTCCTCCGTTCATTGTCTCATACAAAAATAAAAATATAATACTGTATATATATATATATATATATAATATATATATATATATACTGTATATATATACACAATTCAATAAAATGACAGAACGATTTTTCTCCTACTAAAGAATTCATGGTTATGGGGTTAAACATTTGTTCCGTTATATTTACAAGTTGTAATGGTCAATATGTAAAATATATTAAGGTGCACACATTCTACAGTATTTCATGTGTAATACATTCAGGGTCTAAAAGTATGGATTTAATAATGTATTACATAAGAACATTAGAAAATGGGAGTCTGCAAAAAGCAGATTGGCCCACACAAGGCAGATCCCTGTCACACCTAACCCCAAGTACAAGGCCTAATTATAGGCCCAACCCACTAATACCATGAGGATCAACCTCACCAGAACCTCCATCACATGTAGGTAAAGCTAAACTCTGACAGTGGTGTTTATGTACCTTATGGAGTTGTTTCATGCACTAGTACAGTACTCATCACTTTCATTCATTCTGAGCTATGGT
>CM064562.1:19481476-19551476 GCA_032716605.1 Paralithodes platypus | reverse complement strand
TTTCCATCAGACTGTGAAGTAGGACCTTCCTGTAGGTAATGTCTATATGTTTGCTAAGTTTCAGATCAGTACCTCAACAATTACGACAACAAAATATTGATGTTCCTATCCCCAGGCGACCAAGGGATTCGCAAGGCTGAATATGCAGTTTTGGCACTAAATTGATAATTCGCAGACGACCTCTAATCCCCAAGAACAATAACTGCAACAACAACATCAACAATAATGCCGATCATGCATTAGCCTTACGAAGACATGATAAGATTATAAGGTAGAAGGAGGTGTTTTTCTTGACAAAGGAAAATATAGTAAGAATAAGAGGAAGGCTGAGGAAGAAGGAAGTAAGAGATAGAGGAGATAATAAAGATGGAGAGGAAAGGCGAAAGAGATGGTGTTAGAGGAGGAGAAAGACAAGGATGGTAGTTGTGATAGAGAATAAGGCTAATAATAGTAAAAGGGAGAATGGATAAATGGAAATTGGAAGAAGAAGAAGAATGATAATAAGAAGAAGGGAAATAAGAGAAGAAGGGAGAAACGAAAGAAACAATGTCGAGGAAGTAATGGCAAAGGTACGATCTATGAATACGGTATAATAGAGAGAAACAAATATTAAAGTCAAGAATCCCAACCAAACTGGAAGGAGAGGAGGAGGTTTGGTGACGTTTAGGAGACAGGCCAAAGACAGGCACGACCTCTCCCTCCTATAGGGATATTTTACACACACATATAAAGCACTAGATGGATTTATCAGGAATATTTTTGAGCAGTGATTCTCTACTATACTCCTCTTCTCTCTCTCTCTCTCTCTCTCTCTCTCTCTCTCTCTCTCTCTCTCTCTCTCTCTCTCTCTCTCTCTCTCTCTCTCTCTCTCTCTCTCTCTCTCTCTCTCTCTCTCTCTCTCTCTCAGGGTCGCGGCACACACGAACAATTCCACTCCTTGAAGAAAGAGAGGGGGAATAAAATGACATGCCGAGGTAACAAATAATGCTATGGGGGGGAGGGGGACTTGGGGGAGGGAGAGGCGAACGAGGAGGAACAATGAAGAAGAGAACGAGGAGAAGGAGGAAGAGGATCACTATGGGAGAATAGTAGGAGGAAATGATGGTGGTGGAGAAGTAAAATAATAAATGATGGAAGTTAATACTAATAGAATGATAATCTCCAGCTTAAGGCTTATGTATAGCAATGAAGGAGGAAGAGGAGGAGTCGATGGTAGAAAATAGGAAAGGAAAGGGAATATGAATAGAAAGGTTAAACTATAAGTAATAAATCGGAAATTGTACTCTTTTGATATGCATTACATTAATAAAAAGTAGTCAAATAAGGTTTTAAAATTATACAATGCTCAAATATACTTGGTATAATATAATAAATTGAGTTAACAGTTTTACACAGATAATAATTACCAGCAGTATGAATATACTGTATATTCTCAAATACTAAGATAATATATATCTGATCTCTTAACATATATACAGGGTGTCACAAAATAGGCGTGCCAAACCTCAGGATTAGGTAATGGAAAAAATCTAAGCATAAAATGTTCTAAAGCAAAATTGCAAATTTTGCTCGTTACAGAGATATTGCTTGTTGAAAATGGCATTTTCTTGAGTATTTCCTCATAGCCAACCTGTGCTTGTGCCTACCACTACCCCGTTTAAGTGCAGTTATTATATCATGTTATTATCAAGATATTATAAGTTTGTAAGTGCAAAATGATTATAGCTATATTAGCTCACTTTGGACCTGTTGGAAACTATTTGACATGGAAGAGTCCATTACAGTGATTGGAGGAAGAACACTATGTAAAACCTTCAATACCTCTTAAATGGTTGAGATTTAGAATTTTTGTTATACTGTAGAATTGTTTATGCTTAGAATCATCTATATAATCGTATTCTGAAGTTTGGCACGTCAATTTCGGGACAACCTGTAGAATCGCTCCTATTATGAACTAGCAACCATACTCCACCTGATCAACTTACCTAATTACATCTTACTACAATGTACCTAATTTAGTAGTTTACCTAGAATCCCAGCCAGTATGAGCCGAGCCGCCAGACCTTACCTGATGATATAGGTAGCCAAGAATCCCAGACATGCAAGGATCGTGGCCCTGTCCCTCACCAACCAGATTCACTACGAGGAGGAGGAGGAGGAAGAGGAGGAGGACGTCATTTATTCCAAACCGATTTAGCGGTGATCCCTGGCTCGACGGAGGACCACCCTTTTTGGGGGGCGGGAGGGGAGGTGATGGCAGATAGATTGGTGGAGAGAGAGAGAGAGAGAGAGAGAGAGAGAGAGAGAGAGAGAGAATACATATATGTGTGGGAGAGGTAGAGGAGAGTAGCAATAGAGGAAGTGAGAAGGGAGGGAAGAAAGAGAGATGAGGAAGGGCATAATGACATAGGGTAGGGTGTGCGTGTGTGTGTGTGTGTGTGTGTGTGAGAGAGAGAGAGAGACAGAGAGAGAGAGAGAGAGAGAGAGAGAGAGAGGGAGAGGGGGGGGGGGATCTAAAAAACACAAATAAGATAGTAACGGGATAGACTTCATACTTCCACATCGCTCGCTCAAAATAAACCTTCCATAAAATCTGGTCTCCCGGTATTATTCTTGGGGTTCGATCCCCGGTTCCGGCCCTAAGCTTGGGTTATTGTCTGCAGCCGCTCTCCTACATCATATATTTTATTTTCCTCTTGTGTGCGTGTGTGTGTGTTTGTGTTTGTGTTTGTGTGGTATCTTCTATACTCTATAGTCTCATCTTCTCCTTGACATGCTCCTTCCTTCCTTCTCTCTCTCTCTCTCTCTCTCTCTCTCTCTCTCTCTCTCTCTCTCTCTCTCTCTCTCTCTCTCTCTCTCTCTCTCTCTCTCTCTCTCTCTCTCTCTCTCTCTCGCTCTCTCTCTCTCTCTCTCTCTCTATATATATATATATATATATATATATATATATATATATATATATATATATATATATACCGATATATATATATATATATATATATAGATAGATAGATAGATAGATAGATATAGATAGATAGATATCGATAGATAGATATCGATAGATAGATATATATATACTGTATAATTATATAATGTGTGTGTATATACAGTTAATGTGTAATGGAATCGTCTGTGCTTAATCCGTAGACTAAGACCAATATGCCCAGATGTGAATTGTTGGGGGATTTGTAAGTTGTTGATTGTAGATTCGGTATCTCTTTACTTGTAGATTGTAGGTTGATGATTGTAAGTAGATTATCACTACCACCAGAATATAACTAATAACCTTATATTATGGGTTACAGGTAGGCACTCGTTGAGATGACCACGTTATTTTTCAGGATCACAGGAATCGTAGATGGAAATGCAAGGTAAATTGTATTGTATCTTGTCTACAATGTCGCAGAGCCAACCTTGGGTTATAGTTAGTGTCAACCCATGTGTGTCCTCTACTTCTCTATCCTGGTCCCCTACCAAATCTGTTCCACGCCCCAAATAGGATATGGTTACAATAATTGGCAAACAATTATACTGGTACCACTAGCTTTTATAGAATAATTATATATATTTTTTTGTTTTACCCTAGGCGGGTCTAAGGGTGGGAAAGTAGAGGGGGGGAGAGGGAAGAGAAAAGGAGGAAAGTTTGAAGGAAAGTAGGAGAGTAACATTATTATATTTATTATATTATTATTTTATTATATATTATATTATTTTATATTATTTTATATTATTATTATTTATTACATTATTATTATTATAATTATACTGGTACCACTACTGTAGCTTTTATAGAATAATTATACTGGTACCACTACTGTAGCTTTTATAGAATAATTATACTGCTACCACTACTGTAGCTTTTATAGAATAATTATACTGGTACCACTACTGTAGCTTTTATAGAATAATTATACTGCTACCACTACTGTAGCTTTTATAGAATAATTATACTGGTACCACTACTGTAGCTTTTATAGAATAATTATACTGCTACCACTACTGTAGCTTTTATAGAATAATTATACTGGTACCACTACTGTAGCTTTTATAGAATAATTATACTGGTACCACTACTGTAGCTTTTATAGAATAATTATACTGGTACCACTACTGTAGCTTTTATAGAAATTATACTGCTACCACTACTGTAGCTTTTATAGAATAATTATACTGGTACCACTACTGTAGCTTTTATAGAATAATTATACTGGTACCACTACTGTAGCTTTTATAGAATAATTATACTGGCACCACTACTGTAGCTTTTATAGAATAATTATACTGCTACCACTACTGTAGCTTTTATAGAATAATTATACTGGTACCACTACTGTAGCTTTTATAGAATAATTATACTGGTACCACTACTGTAGCTTTTATAGAATATACGTGTTTTTTCTTGTACTGTATCCGCATTTCTTGAGTTACGAGGTTACTTGATGTAAATAATGTATTGGAACAGAAGAGTACTATGACGAAAGTATTATCTTTTAATTTTAGTCAGACAATACTATTTAACATGCTCAGAGCCTACTATGCTACTACTAGTACTAGTAATAATAATATTAATGATTCATTCAATGTTATATATATATATATATATATATATATATATATATATATATATATATATATATATATATAATATATATATATATATATATATATATATATATATATATATATATATATATATATTATCTAACATGATATACTGTACATTGTGTCATCGTAGCATTGAGCAGCAGTCCAGAGAGAGTGAGAGTGAATGAGTGAGTGAGTGAGTGAGTGAGTGAGTGAGAGTTGAATGAAGGGGTGGCAAGGAAATAAGAATAGGCTTCTTGATTGACATTACGTGTTTGTGTGTGTATGTGTGTGTGTGTGTGTGTGTGTGTGTGTGTGTGTGTGTGTGTGTGTGTGTGATACATAGGTTTATATTGATGCTATCAAGAATGTGATTGCAAATGTGTGTGTACGTTGGATATATGGGAAGTCTCAAAAACGTAATTGTGTCTTTGTGTTTCCTCTTTCTCCCCAATCCCTCGTATATTATCTATCTCACCTCCCCCCCCCTCTCTCTCTCTCTCTCTCTCTCTCTCTCTCTCTCTCTCTCTCTCTCTCTCTCTCTCTCTCTCTCTCTCTCTTTTCTGCAACATAGAAATAATCGATCACCCTCCCCAAAAAATAAGAATAAAAAATAAAAAAATAAAAATCATATTGCCAAGTTATTGAAATTGACTATGGCAATTTATCAAGGTAGCTCGTGAATGGCGTCCCCACCACCACCACCACCACACCTCACAAACACCCATTGTTTTATACCACGGGGGAGAGGGGGAAAAGAAAACGAATATAAAATATAATATGGACGCTCGACAGTGGTCTAAAATGGGATGAAAATATGCCAAAAGTGGTTGTAAATAAAACCTTAATATTGTTTTATCTCGTCCACCTGTGAGATAAAACAAAACAACTTAAATAATAATTATTATTATTATTATATTAGTAATAATTATACAAATTAGATTGCTTACTAATATATGTATATATATATACAGTATATATATATATATATATATATATATATATATATATATATGTGTATGTGTATATAACTATATATATTATATATATATAATATATATATATATATATATATATATACGGTATATATATATATATATATATATATATATATATATATATATATATATATATATATATACCGGTATATATATATATTAAAATATAAGTATAAGAGTTCCAGCTTCCTGTTTCACAGCCAGCTTTGATGGACGATATAAAGAAATCCTAAAATATTAGATATAGTAATACTGTACATTACATTAATTAAATGGGTTACAAATATACATAAGCATATAAAATATCCACAAATGTACAACGTGTTTGAAATTGTGAAGATAAGCACATGTAGATTCTATTTACATTTTCACGACAAGTTCACGAAATACAACACAAATTATACTATGTATCATATCAGTGCCTCTCGATCCTTTGGTATGACAGAAAACGAGGGGAGCATGGAATTGGTGCATAAGGGATGAGAGTGTGGAGCGTATGCGGACTGATGTTAAGGTGTTTGTACTGGGATTGAGTTATGTAAATGTTGTCAAAGTTGATAGGCACTGTTGAAATAGGTTCATACGGTGTGTGAGACAGTACTATGGGATTGAGGGACTAGCTTTCCACGTTTAGCTCGTGGCCCACAGCTAAAATTGGTACATTATGAAATCTACATGCCATTGTTCGTATTGTTGTGGAGATGTTAGTTCGAGTTGGTATATTTTGTCAATTAATATATACTGTATATCTTGTAAATTCCGGTCAAGTCTATAGGAGTTTATTCTTCTGTCTCGGATGGTACCACATTGTGAAATTGTTCTTTATCGACTACGTTATGCAAGCTAATTTCCGGGTCACTTGGGGTGCATAAGTGGATTTTGAACCAGATGCTTAGATTTTTACATTTTTAGGAAGGGTGCTGTTTCTTCCATATCGCACTTAGAGAACGTGTACAAAATGCCACGGCATACTAGTGGGATTCGAACCCGAAACTTTCACGTTTTTTCGTTCATTAATGCCAAGGTGTTCATGGTACTTAAGTTTATGCATTCGATGATACTAAACATTTGAAGGGGCTCATTCTCCATTTCCCTCTATTGAACATTTCTCAAATCAGTAGGCCTACCGGTATATACTGTAGATTCTGTCAATGAGATCTTGAACCCACAACACAGTGCTATGGATCATTATAGATTCATAATTCTACACATAAAGATAGAAGGCTTCTAAAAATCAGAAAGCAGAAACGTATGCAGGTGCCTTTCAAGAATACAGGTTCACATATTATTTTAATAAGGTATTACCGCAGAGAGCACTTGCAACATCTCATCTCCTATGTCCGTGGTTTCTTGACAACTGACGTCTTAATTATAACAACGGCAATACTCACGACACCAGAACAAGGTGCACCGTGTACTAACTTATGACGGTCTACACTGTAAATAGTATATGTTCAAATGTAACATACATTTTACAAGTAATAAGTGTTTGAATGGTTTCAGTTAGAACACATAAAGACTGAAACATTTATGTGTATTTGTTTTGCTACATCTGAAGATTTTTTTTTTTTTTTTACAGTGTAGTTTTTAGTTTATGTAAGGTAAAGTGTGGTAGCAAGTTGTAAGATATGGATACGGTATAGAAGTGTTATGACTCCTACAAAGCCGTAAATTATGACAGTTTTGAGGGTCCGGGTCCAGTTGTATGTAGTGTATTATGACGTGTGAAGTGGTGGCATATGTGGAGTGGTGGTGAGACTGTTGACATTTGGGAATCATGCATATTGACGTGCATATGCAAACACACACACACACACGTACACGCACACGCACACACACACACGCGCATTTACAGGTGGATGGGACTCGTTAGCTTTGGTCGGCAACCTGTCTAGGGGAATAAACCTTATGCAAAATACCTAAAGTTAAGGGTGTGCGGCTCATCGGTACCACTTGCAGTTAGGCGAAATCTACACTAGATAGATACGCACCCACTCATTGGCACTCTCCCTCCCTCTATCTATCTATCTATCTATTTATATCTATATATCTATATATGTGTGTGTGTGTGTGTGTGTGTGGTTTCTAACGCAAGAGAGGCGCCTTGACATTTGCGAGACTCCTTACCCCCTCCTCCACCTCTCTTCTGTTTTCCTATATCTATCTATCTATTACCAGACGACGTAATCCCTGAGGGGGGGTGGACACGAATGAATCGCCTTTACATGGTTCCATATGGCGAGAGGCTGCATCTTTTTCCAGTTTACGTATTGGTCTTATTTCCTTTTAAGTTGTTTTTGACGAGGATTATTATACTTGAATTATTATGATTGTCCTTAAGATTTTTTTTGTGAATGTATATGTGCTTAGTCGTCTTCGTTTGATGTGTATTTTCCTCTCATTTTGCATGTATATATTTATTTGTTCATTTAACATAAACATGTATATATTTATTTGTTCATTTAACATAAACATGTATATATTTATTTGTTCATTTAACATAAACATGTATATATTATTTGTTCATTTAACATAAACATGTATATATTTATTTGTTCATTTAACATAAACATGTATATATTTATTTGTTCATTTAACATAAACATGTATATATTTATTTGTTCATTTAACATAAACATATATTTATTTGTTCATTTAACATAAACATGTATATTTATTTGTTCATTTAACATAAACATGTATATATTTATTTGTTCATTTAACATAAACATGTATATATTTATTTGTTCATTTAACATAAACATGTATATATTTATTTGTTCATTTAACAAACATGTATATATTTATTTGTTCATTTAACAAACATGTATATATTTATTTGTTCATTTAACATAAACATGTATATATTTATTTGTTCATTTAACATAAACATGTATATATTTATTTGTTCATTTAACAAACATGTATATATTTATTTGTTCATTTAACATAAACATGTATATATTTATTTGTTCATTTAACATAAACATGTATATATTTATTTGTTCATTTAACATAAACATGTATATATTTATTTGTTCATTTAACATAAACATGTATATATTTATTTGTTCATTTAACAATCATGTATATATTTATTTGTTCATTTAACATAAACATGTATATATTTATTTGTTCATTTAACATAAACATGTATATATTTATTTGTTCATTTAACATAAACATGTATATATTTTCCCTCATTAATTATATTTGCTTCGAAAATGTGCTCAACTTCCATGAGCTCCATTAATGTGTAACCGCATGCAATTAAATCATGTCATTCTAGGTTCGTTTTGTTCTCTTTGATCTGTAATGTAAGCTGTATTGTATTTCAGAGATATTGTATTTTCATATTATAATGTTGTAGTTTCCCTCGATTCCCTTGTGCAGAGATAGACGTTATTTTCCTTATGATTTTAATGTAACTTCTATTTTTTCCCAATGTATATTTCTCCATTCATATTTTCACTTTTAGATATTTATTTGTTTAATGGATGTGTTCAGTTTATGTTCTATTTTTTCACTAATTTACTTTTAGATACTAATTGGCTTTAAAGTTGTTTTCTTTTATAATATAGTTATTGTTTCAGAGGTGTATCCTTATGCAGTTGGACATAAGGTATAGGGTAGACTAGACAATTCGTACGCACTCATTAAATTGGTACTCGAAATCGATAAAAAATACCTTCCACAAAAATTATTGAATTTGATTAATAAATGTAGTATTCAATTGTACGATTTTTGAAGGTACATATGTACTCTTAAAACTACCAATTCAACTATTGCTATGGGTAGTATTGTCATAGATTTCGCTTTATAATTGATCCACCGCTTACGAAGCTGCTGGTCTATCATAGATATTAATATTATTTAGTACTGATGCTCAATTTCTTTCGCGATACCGAATTGTTTTACAATTATTTACTTCTATATACTCAATTAGTTTAGCTATATTTATTTATTTAACAGTTGTTTCCTATTTTATGTTATATAGTTTCAAAGATCCCCCCCCCCCCCATATGATCATTCAAATTATAGATGTTTCCCTGCATACCATACGCTTTAATGTTTTAGCATCCCCCCCCCCCCCCCTTCCCATTACCCCCTACAAACCCCCTCGGTCCACTTAGTACCGGCGGCGGTAATATTGATTTACTGATTCTATGTCTCGCCTGGCCCTGGTATACAACCCGAAACAATCAATAAGCTACTGACTCGTATATGAGATGGTGCTCCTTCTCTCATCCAGGAATATATATTTTTTTTTTTTTTTTTTTTTTTTGGGGGGGGGGGGCACGCATGGTTTTATTCTTTCCTTAGGTACACACACACACACACACACACACACACGCAGTGGAAGTTATTTCCACAGACTTCCATAGGTATACAGACCACACACACCATTTGGTATGTGTAGGTAGTACGGCCTTTGTGCCTTCCACTCCCTCCGGTAATGTACACCCTTGGAATGTGTGTGTGTGTGTGTGTGCTTGTGTGTGTGTGTGTGTGTGTGTGTGTGTGTGTGTGTGTGTGCGTCACTGCGTGTGTATGTGTTTGTATGAGTCTGTGTGTTAGAGAGAGAGAGAGAGGGAGAGAGAGAGAGAGTAGCCAAGTAACAAAGGGAGAGAACTGAATTGTCCAATTAATCACTGGCATCCCTGCAACAATGGAGAGAAAGGTAGTAGTAGTAGTAGGCAGGCTGGAGGAAAGAGCGAGAGTCAGGGAAGGAGAGAGAGTGAGGGAGAGGAGGGGGGGGGGTGAGTCAGAAGGAGAAAGACAGGAGAAAGTGAATGAATGGGAGGGAAAGATATGAGAGACTGGAGTAAAGGCTTAAGGGGGGTCACCGGCTTTATTTTTATCTTTCTCTCCTTTTCTCTCTTTCCCTGGTTTGTATCCATTCGGCCCCATTCAGCCAACTGTTGTAAGACGTTTATCCCCATCCAGGTGTCGATTTCTTCCTGGCGAGGAATAGCAAGCCAGCATTGTATGGAGAAATCCGGCTTCGCCGTAGACATTTTTCTATCGAAAAATGTACAAATTTAGCTTGCTGTCAAAATTTGTTTTTATGCTGGCTCGCTACCGCTCGCCAGGAAAATATTGACACCTGGATGGGGGTAAACGTCTTAAAACAGTAGGCTGAATGGGGCCGAATGGATACAAGCCAAAGAGAGAGGGAGAAAAAGATAAACAAATCCGAGGTGGGGTCCCTTAAGCAATGGTTATAGAGCGGGAGTATGAGAAACTATGACAACAATAAGCTAGTAAAAGGAGCAACATGACCTCAGTTTACGAAGACATATTTTTCACTTTCTTCTGGCTACTATAATACAAAAGATGCATTACGATAGTGCGTACCCCGTTGTATTCCATAAGCCCTATCTAAGCTGCATACACCATTGTAATGATAGATAATGCGCCCTACCATATCCTAGCCCAAATTACTTGACAGTGTTTGGCAGACTGTAGGCGATTCATTAGGACCAGTTCATATAAACCTTCTTCCCTTGTATCGCCGGGTGGTGGAGAGGAACTAATGATCTGTCAATGTTCGCACCTAGTATCTGGTTGACTTCACAAATGATAGATATGTCTGGTCAATTGCTAAAGTTCGTCTCGAGTTATGAGAGGTGGGATCTTGGAATTTATAGGCTCGTGACAATGAATTGACTGCAACCTGCGGCCAAAGTGCTCAATAGCTTTTAAAACGAAAAATAGAAAGACAAATATAAATTCATATTAAAAGACGTCACAGATGGAGTCCAGCATTAACTGTGACTGTATTCTACAAGGCCTGTCGAGAGCATCAGTTAGTTCGTAAGGAAAGAGATAGTATATACCGGATCCTATGCCTGCCATGGATTACATGTCTTATAATATATATATATACTCATATAACTATAATGGGATAACAAACAAAGGATATGAGGAGAGAGAGAGAGAGAGTGTGTGTGTGTGTGTGTGTGTGTGTGTGTGTGTGTGGAGGGCGGTGGAGGGAGGCAGGCCATAGACATACGAGCATTAAAGAAACAAAACCAGACAGAGGACAGACAGACAGAGAGGAAGAGAGGGGAAAGAGATAGGAGCGGTGGGTGAGGGGGGGGGGGGGGAGAGTACTGCAGCCATGCTCCCGGGTATAATCATAATAACAAAACCCCCCCCGCGAGGAGCATTACCCCCCCCCCCTAAAAAAAAAAAAAAAAAATCATCATCCTCTCCCCCGCAAAAGCCCCGCCCCTCCAATGGTCTTCACAAAACCTTCAAGGGTTTCCATGACCAAAAATCTCCTGCAGGTTAAGGTGACTTTTCGGAAATGAGAGACCTTGGAAACTTGGAGGGGTGACCATTTCGGTCCTTCATCTCAGAGCTCCACAAGGCCCATAGTCCCGCGACCCATCCCCAGAGGTTAAGTCCCGGGAGGCTGACTTGACGTAAAGGGGGACATATTTTGACCTTTATGTCTGGAGGACCGAAGGATCAGAATCAATTGCACCCCCCGACCGCCTGCCTACAAATGGCCCTGAGTAAAAAAGGTGATTACGCATCGGGTGCATAAGGGCTATAATTGTCTTGGGGCCCCCTCCCTCCACTCCCACCCCCCTCTTAGGTCTCAAGCATCGGAAACGGAAGTTATGTTAGCGCGCCTCATTGAGAGAGAAATTTACGAGTTGCAATTTTACCTCTCACTCCAGGCGCTCTTGATACACACGCAAATGTTCAACAGCAAGGGGGAAACACAAGAGAGGTTTGGGATGTTATCATCTTACTGTAGGCTACACTGTAAACGTTCAAGGCTAACACAAAACGGTATTACAAAGGTATATACAATTAAGGGGGCCAACCTCGCTTTTTTTTTTATCTATCTCTCCCTCTATCTTTGGCTTATATCCATTCGGCCCCATTCAGCATCCTGTTTTAAGACGTTTACCCCCATCCAGGTGTCAATATTTTCCTGGCGAGCGGTAGCGAGCCAGCATATATATTTTTTGTTTTACAGCAAGCTAAATTTGTACATTTTTCGATAGAAAAATGTTTCCGGCGAAGCCGGATTTCTCCATACAATCCTGGCTCGCTATCGCTCGCCAGGAAGAAATCGACACCTGGATGGTGATAAACGTCGTAAAACAGTTGGCTGAATGGGGCCGAATGGATACAAGCCAGAGAAAGAGAGAAAAGGAGAGAAAGATAAAAAAGCAAGTGACCCCCCTTAAACGTTCACAAGAAAGGGGAAACACGAGTGTTTTTATATAATTATCTTCATGCACACTAAACAAATCAAGGGAATAAAAAGGGTAATACAAAGGTATTTATAATGCCTATAGCTACATTTTAATTTTTAATAATTTAAATTATTTGTATTTATTATTTTAAATATTTTAATTAGTATAGCTATACTTGCAGGAGGTACCGATGAAAAGGTGAGATCTCCGAAACTATCATTGTCATTGTGTCATTGTCATTGGGTGTATTGATATTAATTTACTTCTCTATATTTGTATTAGGTGGGTTTATTAATACCAATATACTCTTATAAGGTTATTATATATACCGTATATATATATATATATACCGGTATATTATTATTATTATTATTATTGTTATTATTATTATTATTATTATTATTATTTAGCTAAGGTAAGGCTCTCCGGTATTTTAATGGATGACAACTGTCTCTGTTCACTATCTAACTCCAACTACACTGCACAAATTGCTATTGACTGTAGATGTCGATTTTTGTCCTGGCGAGCGGTAGGAGGCCAGGGCATTTTTCTACCGAAAATTGAACCAATTTATCTGGAAGGGGGAAGTCTTGGCGATATATTTGTTAAGCCCAATGGAAGTCTAGGGAGAAACACAAAGACATATAAATCATTAATATATATAACAAAAACTTCTCTTAAAAACAGCTTAGGATGCATGTGATGGTCTAGCTATTCTATTCCCAAATGGTAGACATAATAGCTCGGTTGTTATTCCCAAATGGTAGACATAATAGCTCGGTTGTTATTCCCAAATGGTAGACATAATAGCTCGGTTGTTATTCCCAAATGGTAGACATAATAGCTCGGTTGTTATTCCCAAATGGTAGACATAATAGCTCGGTTGTTATTCCCAAATGGTAGACATAATAGCTCGGTTGTTATTCCCAAATGGTAGACATAATAGCTCGGTTGTTATTCCCAAATGGTAGACATAATAGCTCGGTTGTTATTCCCAAATGGTAGACATAATAGCTCGGTTGTTCTTTTTTGCGGTATATTTTTTTGTTAACTTTTCTACGCAGAGAGAGAGAGAGAGAAATGACAAGATTAAAAACATTTCTTTATGCTCAAACAATTTTCAGTAGAGGGAAACCGACGACTATGTGAGATTTACACGGAAATGTTTAGTGATAAAACAAATAGTATGATTTCTGTCACAAATGTTTGTTATATATTCTAAAACAAATCACACTTGCTCGTGTTCTCCCCCCCCCATGAAAAAAAAACACATACACAAACGCACGCACGCATACACACACACACACTCTTATTGAAAAGCTGGACATTTGATAACTATGGGTGTACTCTTTAATGTAATGTTGTCCCATTACTCTCGCTATAGGGAACATTTAATGCTCGAGATCCAACTTTCTAGCTTGCCTTGGTCAAGAGGCGTGGAGCTGGCTACAACGTGTCTCGACTTTATTGAGAGAGAGAGAGAGAGAGAGAGAGAGAGAGAGAGAGAGAGAGAGAGAGAGAGAGAGAGAGTTACAGGGAATAGTTAGTATCTCAGAGACCTGCAAACTTGGAGATCACACTCAACAGACCAATATCGATGCCATTGACATATTATATGATAAACAGAAGTGGGCCAAGGACAGATCCCTGTGGAACTCCAGAAGTGACTGGAATCCATTCAGAGGAAACACCATTACCACTCGTTGTTGTCTACCTGTTAGCCAACTTTCTATCCAATTTGTGACCTCTGAAGTGATACCTAGTTTATTCACTTTTGACATTAGCCTGCAATGAGGCACTTTATCAAAAGAGAGAGAGAGAGAGAGAGAGAGAGAGAGAGAGAGAGAGAGAGAGAGATATGAGGGTTGCAAAGAAAAACCCGAGCAGACTGCATCTCTAAGATCTTGTGTTTTATTGCTAAGAGTTTAAGGTATATTTAAAGTTAGATATGTATAAGTTAATAGTGTGGTTATTATGGATTAATAACATTTAAGTTGAGATAAAGTGCAGAAAATATAAGGTGGTTTTGTTTAGATTACATTACATTAGTATTCATAGGTTTTGGATAGGTAACGTTATTTTAGGATCGGCCAGGTCACTAAACTTTGGTATATGATTAAACAATAATTATAGTACATTATTAAGATTTGGTTGAGTTTGGTTATATTATATTAGATAAATTCTGTCCAAATAGACTCTGCATGTGAGCGAAGTGACGGTAGGCGAAATGTATTGTGGGTATAGCAAGTGGTTGTGGTGATGTTGTAGTGAAGGTGGTGGTGGTGGTGGTGATGGTAGTGGTAGTAATAAGAATGGTGGTGGTGGTGGTGGTGGTGATGGCAGTGGTAGTAATAAGAATGGTGGTGGTGGTGGTGATGGCAGTGGTAGTAATAAGAATGGTGGTGGTGGTGGTGGTGGTGGTGATGGTAGTGGTAGTAATAAGAATGGTGGTGGTGGTGGTGATGGTAGTGGTAGTAATAAGAATGGTGGTGGTGGTGGTGGTGGTGGTGGTGAGTGGGAGTAATAAGAATGGTGGTGGTGGTGGTGGTGGTGGTGATGGTAGTGGTAGTAATAAGAATGGTGGTGGTGGTGATGGTAGTGGTAGTAGTAATGATGTTGATGGTAATGATAATAATTGCCATGATAACATAGAGATGGAAATAACGATACATTTGACAGTAATGGTAAGGATGATTACTATAATGTTGGTGATGAAAACGATGATAAAGCTTACCAAGATTAGTGTGATGATAATGCTGCTGATGATGAAGAAGTACGCACAACAACTATTAAGAGTATAGGTATGACATGGAGGATTTATGTAGAAGTAAGAGGGCAATGTTGTTTAGGGTCTGGCTTGACTGTTAGAGGGAATACAGGATATTTTGGATTAAGTTGCATTATTTTGGCCATTTAATCATTTCCAGGGGCATAATCAGACCTACCCATAACTTGAATTTTATATATTTGATAATAGTGACTATAAACAAGGGCCTTAGTTTTTAGATTGGGTATGGAAGTGTCTCGTTTTCCAGCCTGATGGTTGTGGATAACAATTGGACGGTGTAGCTTCTGCTTAGTATAACTGGTCGCAGATCTCACTGGGTTTCCCTCTTTTTGTAGTGTAGTAATGTCTGCCAGATGTTGAAGAAGGCGCGTAAATGTCGAGACATTTTTGGAAGATTTCGTTGTAAAAATTGTAATAAAGTTTGTTTAACTGTCAGACGATATATTTTATGCCATGAAATAGTTCCTTGTTCAATGTACAGTCTGGTGAGCAAGTTATAATTTTCTGTGAATGTGCGTGCAATATCTTACTTCGTCTTCAGAATCTCCCTGGAATGGACCACAGGATTTCTTTAGATACAAATCATTCCTTGTAGCACGTCCCCACTCCAGAGCTTCATCTCTGAGAGAGAGAGAGAGAGAGAGAGAGAGAGAGAGAGAGAGAGAGAAAGAGAGAGAGAGAGAGAGAGAGAAAAAATAGAGAGAGAGAGAAAGGGGGGGGCCCCCCTCTCTCTCTCTCTCTCTCTCTCTCTCTCTCTCTCTCTCTCTCTCTCTCTCTCTCTCTCTCTCTCTCTCTCTCTCTCTCTCTCTCTCTCTCTCTCTCTCTCACACGTATATAGCCAAGAATGATCCCCCAAGAAAAAAGAAATTCAATCTCAAGGAAATAGAAATGTCGTATTAATTTCCCAGCTCCTGCAATTTAAGAGCGAATATTTTGTAAATCCAATAAGAGTTTTATGGAAGCGCTTAGTTTTACTCAAATGGTTTTGTGGGGGGCGGAGAGGAGGGGGGGAGGATAAGAAGATAGCGTTGTGTGATTGTTTATAGGTTGCCGATCGCCGGGACGTGTTTGTGGTGGCCTCTGTGTTTATCTGTTCCGTGTTTGTTTGGTTTGTTTGATTGTGTGTGTTGTGATCTTGTATTTGTGGGATTTTTTATGGGTTGCCGATCGCTCGGATGTGTTTGTGGTGGCCCGTGTTTGTTTGTTCTGTGTTTGTTTTAGTTTGTGTTCTGTGTTGCGATCTTATAGGTGTGCTGTGGTTTTATGGCTTTCGATCGCCTGGATGTGTTTGTAGATGTGATACTGTTTGTTTGTTACTTTGTTTTTTGTTTATTTCATTGTGATGTTTCGTTTGTGTTGTATAGGTTTATGTGTTTTGTTTAGGTTGCCGATGTCCATGACGTTTTTGTCTCATATATATAAATATATACAGTTAAATTAAGAAAAAAGGTAAATAGGAGTACAAAGGAAGTCAAGCAACAGCAGACCTAGCGACCTCTGAGGTTGCTTGCCCTCTAAATCACTGCTGTTAAAAATGTCCAATAGTGGTTCAGAGTGGGTAAGGGACAATTGGAAAGGGAAGCACTGCCTTAAGACCAATGACCTTGGCAGGGTTAAGATATCGAATGGTTTGCTTCTTAGATTAGGTATAATTTTGGTAACTCTACGTTGAAGTTTATCGATATCTTTTTGGTAGTAGGGGCACCAGGATTGAACACAATATTCTAGAAGAGGACGGACTAGGGAATTGTAAAGTGTGAGGATTACATCTTTGGATTTATGCTCGAATGACCTGCCTATAAAGCCAAATATTTTATTTGCCTTTTTAACAACTTCTGAATATTGTAATCTTAAAGTTGACTACTGGGAATGAATCTATACAACAATAAAAAATGAATTTTTCCAAAATTCGTAACTAATATTACCATTTCTTAATATCTATCTATCTTTCTATTGCCGGATGCTGTGATCCCGGAAGGGTGGCCACAAATTAATCGCCCCCATACACCTCTGTCCCCATTCATTGACGTCCCTCCTCCCATCCAACGCCACTTTCACGCATATACTTAACTCCATCCTTCCACCTCTCTCTCAGTTTACCTCTCCCCCTTTGTCCTTCCACTTCATTCTCGTACACTCTCTTAGTCATTATCTCGCTTCCCATACGTTCCACATGGCCGAACCATCTCAAGGTGTTCCTTTTCACACTTTCCAGCATATCTACATCCACATCACACCGCTTTTTCATTCGTCTGTCTATCCCTCCATGTAACTCCGCACGCACTTCTCAAGTAACTAATTTCCACCCCTCTCACTCTTGGTTTGTACCGGTATCTCTCTAACAAAGTCCATGCTTCACTCCCGTACGTCAATGTCGGGATTACCACACTATCATGCAAGGACTTCTTTACTTCCATACTGACCATTCTATACCTTGTTACTGCTTTAATCGTTCCGACAACCCTCTTACCCTGTTGCACCCTCTCCCTCACTTCTTCATCCATACTCCCATCTTTACTCAACACACTGCCCAAATACTTAAATGAGCTGACATTCTCCATAGCCTGACCATTCAACCTCACCTCACACTGACTGCACCCCTTTCAAATATATACTTAACCCATTTAGGAACATCATACTTAGGTTCATTGGCTCTGTGTTGTTTGGCCTTTAGAAATGTCTTTAAAATGCTGTTGAAAAGTATCCGGGGAAACGGTCGTTACAGGCAGCCTGCCTTTTGTCTCCTTCATACACATAGGGAAAAAAAGTACTACTGGTGATTATATTAGTAGCTAAGAAGGTGGTGGTGATATGTTGGTAAAGTTGTGGTTATAATGGAGGTGGTGACACTGGTGGTGATATTGTTTGTTAATGTGATGGTGGTAATAGTGAAGGTGATGATGATGGTATGGTTGTGGTTATGGTGGTTAAGATAATGGAGGTGGTGGCACTGGTGGTGATATTGTTTGTTAATGTGATGGTGGTAATAGTGAAGGTGATGATGATGGTATGGTTGTGGTTATGGTGGTGGTGAATGGAGGTGGTGGCACTGGTGGTGATATTGTTTGTTAATGTGATGGTGGTAATAGTGAAGGTGATGATGATGGTATGGTTGTGGTTATGGTGGTGGTGATAATGGAGGTGGTGGCACTGGTGGTGATATTGTTTGTTAATGTGATGGTGGTAATAGTGAAGGTGATGATGATGGTATGGTTGTGGTTATGGTGGTGGTGATAATGGAGGTGGTGGCACTGGTGGTGATATTGTTTGTTAATGTGATGGTGGTAATAGTGAAGGTGATGATGATGGTATGGTTGTGGTTATGGTGGTGGTGATAATGGAGGTGGTGGCACTGGTGGTGATATTGTTTGTTAATGTGATGGTGGTAATAGTGAAGGTGATGATGGTATGGTTGGGTTATGGTGGTGGTGATAATGGAGGTGGTGGCACTGGTGGTGATATTGTTTGTTAATGTGATGGTGGTAATAGTGAAGGTGATGATGATGGTATGGTTGTGGTTATGGTGGTGGTGATAATGGAGGTGGTGGCACTGGTGGTGATATTGTTTGTTAATGTGATGGTGGTAATAGTGAAGGTGATGATGATGGTATGGTTGTGGTTATGGTGGTGGTGATAATGGAGGTGGTGGCACTGGTGGTGATATTGTTTGTTAATGTGATGGTGGTAATAGTGAAGGTGATGATGATGTTATGGTTGTGGTTATGGTGGTTAAGATAATGGAGGTGGTGGCACTGGTGGTAATATTGTTTGTTAATGTGATGGTGGTAATAGTGAAGGTGATGATGATGGTATGGTTGTAGTTATGGTGGTGGTGATAATGGAGGTGGTGGCACTGGTGGTGATATTGTTTGTTAATGTGATGGTGGTAATAGTGAAGGTGATGATGATGGTATGGTTGTAGTTATGGTGGTGGTGATAATGGAGGTGGTGGCACTGGTGGTGATATTGTTTGTTAATGTGATGGTGGTAATAGTGAAGGTGATGATGATGGTATGGTTGTGGTTATGGTGGTGGTGATAATGGAGGTGGTGACACTGGTGGTGATATTGTTTGTTAATGTGATGGTGGTAATAGTGAAGGTGATGATGATGGTATGGTTGTGGTTTTGGTGGTGGTGATAATGGAGGTGATATTGTTTGTTTATGTGATGTTGGTAATAGTGAAGGTGATGCTGATGGTGGTAGTGGTGAAGGTGATGATGATGGTATGGTTGTGGTTATGGTGGTTAAGATAATGGAGGTGGTGGCACTGGTGGTGATATTGTTTGTTAATGTGACGGTGGTAATAGTGAAGGTGATGATGATGGTATGGTTGTGGTTATGGTGGTGGTGATAATGGAGGTGATATTGTTTGTTTATGTGATGTTGGTAGTAGTGAAGGTGATGCTGATGGTGGTAGTGGTGAAGGTGATGATGATGGTGGTATGGTTGTGGTTATGGTGATGGTAGTAGACTCTGGTGGTTGTGGTGATGGAGATGGTCATGTGATATACTGCGTTTGTAAGTATTATCATATTTATTAAATGCTAAATAGACAGCGTTTCGTTCTTTAATTGTGTTTTCATAATGCTGATGTATTGTGGTACTATGAAACACAATATTTTTGGCGGCGGTACGCAGTACTGTAAGTACATTTATGTTTAATACAGTATATATTTTATTGTTTGAAGCTAAGTTTATGTTATTATGTATAATGGAAAATTGAAGCACAATAATGTGATACCTTTATGATTTGTGCTGGTTGTTCATAATTTCTGAGGCAATTGTGTATTTTGTTCTTATCTATATTCGTTTAATATTATTGTTATCACTGTATTTTGTATTCATTGCTACAACTATCCTATATTTACTTTGTTATCATTGTATACTTATGATAACCTGAAAGTGCACTTGTTAGTATACTGATGACTTGAAATTATGTTGCTTTTTTATGTGCGTTTTTATGGTGATGGCAGCGAGGTTAGGAAAGGGCATACCTACAGTTGCTGCCCTAGCCAACATTCGAGCGGTATTTTTGAAGTGACCATCATGTGTCTTTGATAAGCATATTTGGTGGTGATGCTTTTTTGTTTTGTATTATTATTATTATTATTATTATTATTATTATTATTATTATTACAGTATTATTATTATTATTATTATTATTATTATTATTATTATTAGTAGTAGTAGTAGTGTATAGTAGTAGCAGCAGTAGTAGTAGTTTTTGTATTCGTAGTATTAGTAGTAGTTTAATTAGTATGACTCTTGGCGTTATTATTGCGGTACTACCATTGTGTATATACTTTGATATTACAATGACCTGAAATTGCCTTTCTTTTTACGAGTCCGGTGACTTGAAATGATGTAGCTTTTATAGCGGCGTTTCTACGATTGCTGCCCTACGGAAAATTCGGAGCGGTAAATTTGAAGTGACCATAGCGTGTCTTGATGAAGCATATTCGGTGGTGATGGCTTTGTTTTGCCCGCAGTCTCGCCATACGGGTTTTTTGGCCCGATCGGTATTGCGTTACGGGGCAATGATGAACTGATGGCGTTAAGGGGGGTCACCGGCTTTTTTTTTTCTTTCTTTCCTTTTCTCTCTTTCTCTGGCTTGTATCCATTCGGCTCCGTTCAGCCAACTGTTTTAAGACGTTTATCCCCATCCAGGTGTCGATTTCTTCCTGGCGAGCGATAGCGAGCCAACATTGTATGGAGAAATCCGGCTTCGCCGGAGACATTTTTCTATCGAGAAATGGAAAAATTTAGCTTTCTGTCAAAACAAAAATATATATATGCTGGCACGCTACCGCTCGCCAGGAAAATATTGACACCTGGATGGGGGTAAACTTCTTAAAACAGTAGGCTGAATGGGGCCGAATGGATACAAGCCATAGAGAGAGGGAGAGAAAAAGAACAAAAAGCGAGGTGGGCTCCCTTAAGGCCCTAGTCATATAAACCAATTTTTTGTTTGTGGCAGATTTTCTCGGCAACTGTTGTCTGGAACCGTCTGATTCCAAGTGTTGTAAGTTATCAGGCAACTATAGCCATCTGTCGTTAGCATAGTTATTTACTTCTATTTAAAAATATATCTTTCCACAATTAGTGATGGTGTTTGAAAGTCGCCGCCAAAATATACCACTCGTGTGATTTGTCCTTTATGCCCGAGCTGGTGATGGGTGTGGGTGGGTCCTGGTTATGTTGTGGTTGACTCATAGTTTATACTTTCACTATAAGAGGCAGTTGATTTTTCCTAAGCTGAATACAATGGTGTGTCCTACAATGTAAGCCGACGAGGCTACTTGGGTATGAATACAGGCAGCCTAATATTTTAAGCGAGATGTATACAAATCTTTTAGGCTTTGAACTGCGCAGAATGTACGACACAATTTAGCAATTTGCCTCTGTCTCTTTCAGTCCTGTACTTAACATTCTCACTACACTTAAAAGGTTAACCAAAGTTGTATTATTCCCTTGGCTGAGATCGAGACATTATTATTTGGTTGCAAGTAAACCGTGTCAAAAGCTTTCAGTTGTCTAATCTTTTTCTATGAAAGGTGTCTTGTCGAGCCCTTGTTCATAATTAAATATAACATGATGATTTTCACCATCACCATCATTAGCATAAAAACAACAACAACAGCAATAACAAGAGGTTAACAAGAATCTCCGCTTTCCTATCTTGTGTGGAACGAAGCCTACAGAACTGACTATTGATTTAAGAACTAGAGGGGCACTCAGTAGAGCGCATACCTCGGCCTACGCTGGATTCGTGACAAAATATATTTAAATGCACAACTATCACACGACTGTCACAGCTGATCCGGATAGCCTCCTAAGTTGAACTACATTTTCCTTGGCGCATATCCTAGTTGCCACGATTTTTCGTGAAAATCGGTTCATAACTTCTGGATCGCCTTCTAAAATGAATAATTTCTTGTTTGCCACATATCCTATCTGCCCAGTAAATTTCGTGAACATCGGTTCATTACTTTGTGAGAAGTATTATTTACAGAGAAACAAGCAGACAGACTAACAAACGGAGGCGAAAAAATAACCTCCGTCCAACTTCCTTGGCGGAGGTAAATAGACTGAAATTTAATATAGCGATGATTTTAAGGCTTGTATTATATTTAGATAGGACTCGTCAGCCTTGGTCGGCAACCTGTCTAAGGAAGTAAACTTTATACAAAATCCCGAGGGGCGGCACACTCATCGGTGCCACTTGCAGGTGGCGAACAGTAGATATACTAGATAGATAGATAGATAAGTAGATTAATCATTAGACAAGAGGAGAGGTTTGACTGTAGCAAGATTCCAAACTATGGATGTGAGAATGAATAGTGGTCAAAGTAGTGTTTCCTCCTATAATCTCTTACCCTACTGTATACCCCGTTAACATGTTTGGCAGCCTCGATGTGTTCCTTGTCTCTCAATATCAATCTCTATAGTAACACTGAAATATAATACAATACTGTAAGATAAATAGCTGCCTCTCAATTTCCCTATAATAGAAAAAAAAAACATCCTTTCTCTCTCTCTCTCTCTCTCTCTCTCTCTCTCTCTCTCTCTCTCTCTCTCTCTCTCTCTCTCTCTCTCTCTCTCTCTCTCTCTCTCTCTCTCTCTCTCTCTCTCTCTCTCTCTCTCTCTCTCTCTCTCTCTCTCTCTCTCTCTCTCTCTCTCTCTCTCTCTCTCTCTCTCTCTCTCTCTCTCTCTCAGTAGCAGAACAGCATGAAGCAAGTGCAGCTCTGGGGTGGGGTGGGGGTGGGGGGGGTGAGGTATAGTGCATAATTAAGGGATAAAATGTGGCTTGGGTGTTATTATTACGAGCGCTAATGACGCCCACCGCTGGGTAATGGAGGGGAGAGAGAGAGAGCGAGAGCGAGAGCGAGCAATGGGACAATATATCTTCCCCATATTTGTGTTGGCAGAGATCCAACCTTAGCAATCATTGCCCACCATTCTTGTCCATATCTTGACACCGTCAGTAGTGATTTTTATGGTGTTCACTATTTTAATTTTGTATTATTATTATTATTTTATTATTATTATTATTGTATTATTTATGCGTTTCTCTATTGTCTTATGGGTAGCGCCAACCTAACATCAACTATGGTAGGCCTATTCCCATTAGTTACAATATTTGATGGTGAAAAGTAATGTATTTTATTTCAGTCCTGTAGGCTATTTTGTGTATTGCTACCCCCACCCCTTCCATTCTGTCCAGGAGATTATCGGATAAACACAAATATTCATGGAGCATATACTATTTTAGATGTAATAGGTACTATGCATTTGTGTAGTAGTTTCCTGTTATTTAAAGGTGCTGGACATTCTGAAGTACAAAGCGTTGTGTGTGTGTGTGTGTGTGTGTGTGTGTGTGTGTGTGTGTGTGTGTGTGTGTGTGTGTGTGTGTGTGTGTGTGTGTTCCTTCCTTTCTATGTAATGTAATAATTGTCATGGGATTGAGTGCCACTATTTCAGAGCATATATCCACTCACCCAAACACAATTAGAGAACACTAAGTAGAGATGCTAGCACACGACTAAGGTGCGCGTTCTTTAACATTTTCGTACTTGTAAAGCTATGGCCTGTTATTTAAAAATTGTCCCCCAGAAGAACACCAGGACCATATACTGCCACCAACCCACAAATTCCTCTTGTGGATAAGGTTGTTGTCCTCACAGAGAAAGACGTTCATCAAATTTTCCCCACCCTTTAATTCAATGGCCCAAGGCCATTGTAATAGTCTCCCAGCCAAGCACTGGTACCACACCACTACTATCGTTCTTGATTAAGAAGTACACGCGCGTGCGCATGCACGCATGCACAGATGCTGGTGAAAGCCAAACACAAACGTGAAACCTTGTGACAAAAATTGTAGTTGAATATGTTTGCTTGTCAGTCAGTCAGAATCTCTAGGAAGGGGTAAGGTAGTCTAACTATCCATAAGCTAGGGAAGATTAACGACAAAAAGGAGGGCAAAGAAAAAAACTCCCAAGAAAAGCAAGCAATTTGTCAAGCAGTCAGTGACCACTCATCCATTAGCCCCCGAAATTATTGGCTCCACCGCACATGCTATTAATATCCACAGTAAGGCTGCTTCTTGACATTATCCGGGGGAAGACCTTCCAAATTTGTCAGGTTAAAATTATATGGAACCTTCATTTATATATATTATTACTCAGCTCTTTTTGCTTCATCAATTCCTTTTTCATGTGTTGATCGACAAATGACACCATATCATACCATCTGTGTTCGGTCTTCCACGTAGTCTCCTACCTTCATATACCATTTTTTACCATTCCTTTTGTGGGTATTCTACTCGTGTAGCCATACCACCTGAGAGCACCTTCTACCTTGTAATCGACATATATTACTCCGCACATCTCTCGAATATCCCTAATCCTGACAAGTTCTGCTCAACATAATAATGTATACTGCTTTCATTCATGACTTTTCATTATTATGCCAGATCTGTGTTTCACTGGCATATGTATTGTCCAAAAATGCGTGATTCTCTTTACCTGGATATCTGTGACTTGAGTTGAATGATGGGGGTGGCCGTGAGCACCGCTGGTCCCACCGATGAACACACTACCTAAATGTGAGCGGAGGAGGGTACCCGGGGAAGTAAAGCCGTAACAATTAACCTCCTGCGGGACACACACCGCTTTATTGCACCCCTCGTTAAAAAAAGGGAAATTCTAAAAATTTTGATTTTCGGGTGATGGATTGGTTAGTGGCGTTGGAGGGGGGAGGGGGAGGGGCCATCCAGGAGGGGGAAGGGAGTCACCTAAGTCATCTATAGTGAAGCTTGCATATGAAACTAATAATTCATGCTTTCATATTTCTGATAAGGTTAAACATTTTCAATCCAGATATTAAAAGTTTCTCATGAATATAGAACACCTAATTAGGTGCGTGGATTTTTTGGCTGACATTGTTTCTCCTTGCTGTATTTTCTATGAACAAAACTCAATTACAGTTGAGTTACGAAGATGTTATTATATGTACGGCTGTAGGTGTGTTTGTGTCCAACTGTAGCAGAGCTTTTTATACTGTATTAATGTTATGACATTTTAACTGTTTATGAATACAGTACAGTATGTTATTTTAACTGTTTATGAATACAGTACAGTATGTTATTTCATACAAATATACAGCCGTAAATGTGTTTTTTTTTTTTTTTTTTTGGGGGGGGGGGATTTATATGTGTATGCTGATCTGAATTGTATAAGGTGAAAAACGTACTTATCATGGGCTATTCTAAAAAAGTGAGGGCTGACAATGAGAAAGTGAGAGTTATTTAAAATAACAAAGTATATGAGCAAGGTTGTCGGCGAACTATAGTTGCTGACTACATCTGAACTATCCTCCCGACACAGGTGTACAGTATATCGTAGCTACATATGCATATACCGTACATTATGTAGACTTGCAATAAATACAGTACTGTAGGCCTATGTAGGTATGTAATGAGCTATCCTGATACAGGTATGTAAAGAAGGAAAATGTTTGTTTTGATTTAATCTTCCTGTACATACATGACTTATATGGCACAATGGTAGCGATTTCGACTCACAATTGAAAGGTCCTGTTCGATTCCCGGATAGGGCGAGACGGAGGGGTAGTCTCCTTAGGGTGTGTTCACACCAAGGCCGCAACCAGACTTAATATGACGCAAAATGTATGTTACCTTAGGATGTTAATTGATATAATGTACCAGGTGTGAACAGGTATATAATATGGCTGTAGGGTTGTATCCTCTGTTCACCGTTCACCTTGAGCAATCCATGTTCGTTATAGGTAGGCCAGAATCCCCGCCCCTTTCATAACTCAAAAAGGACTTTAGTGATAGACATGACATGTCTATCATTTGGGAATAGTCAACCAGTAAGTAAGTGGTGAAAATTACAGCCTATTTGCTCCAGCCCTTCCTGAGTTCTAGAGGTTAAGGGTTACGATTTATATTTGTCTATTGCCAGACGACATGACCCCCGAAGGGATGGACACGAATGAATCGCCCCATGCACCTCTGTTCCCAGTCAGTCGACGCCCCTCCTTCTTAACTCCATCCTTCTAACTCTGTCAGTCTACCTCTCCCTCTCTGTCCTTCCACCTCACTCTCGTACACTCTCTTAGTCATTCTCTCACTTCCCATACGTTCCACATGGCCGAACCATCTCAAGGTGTTTCTTTTCACACTTGCCAGCACATGTACAGTTTGCCAGCACATGTACAGTTTGCCAGCACATGTACAGTTTGCCACCACATGTACAGTTTGCCAGCACATGTACAGTTTGCCACCACAACCCCCCAGTTTGCCAGCACATGTACAGTTTGCCAGCACATGTACAGTTTGCCACCACATGTACAGTTTGCCGCACATGTACAGTTTGCCAGCACATGTACAGTTTGCCAGCACATGTACAGTTTGCCAGCACATGTACAGTTTGCCAGCACATGTACAGTTTGCCGCATATATTTTATTCCGTTTGAGTCGTGATTTGACAGCGCCTGCACCCACCTCCCCAACCCCCCTCCCTCACTCCACCTCCTACCAATAGGAGGTGGAGTGAGGGAGGGGGGTTGGGGAAGTGGGTGCAGCTCTGCCAAATAACGACCCCAACGGCAAACTGTACATCCACACCACACCGCTCTCGTACTTCCTCATTCGTCTGTCTATCCCTACATGTAACTCTGCACGCACTTCTCAAGTACCGATAATCACACCCACCCCTCTCACTCTTGGTTTGTGTCTCTCCTCTCCATCAACGTCCATGCTTCGCTCCCGTACGTCAATGTTAGGATTACCACACTATCATGCAATGACTTCTTTACTTCCATGCTGACCACCCTATTTCTTGTTACTGCTTTTAGCGTTCCTACAACCCTCTTTCCCTGTTGCAACCTACCCTGGCCTACCTATTATGAGTCAACTATAGTCTATTCATTAGGACGAGCCTATAAATTGTGACCCCTAGCCTCTTGTAACTCAAGGAAGGCTGGAACAAGAGATCTGTAAATGGCTACACCTACTGTATTTATTGTTAGACTCTTCCTAAGCAGTAGAAATGTCAGCTCCATTACTAATTTAATAATTGTCATTTTAAGTTATGAGTGGTTGGGATTGGAATGTCTACAGTAGACTAGACATAATCAATAGACTGTAAGCGTTTTGTGTTAGTATATACAAGTAACATTCTGTAGTGTGTAAGGGGATGGGGGATAAATATTAATCTACTTATAACGAATAAAGTATAATGCAAGTAGATCAGGTGTCTTGTGAATCAGATATTACATATGTATGTGATGTATAGATATAGAATAGGTTGTAGAACATTAAAGTAATTTAGATTACGTTAGACTACTAATTTAGGTAAGCTTTGGCTGATATAGGCGTTGCAAAATAATGTATCTGCCGGGCTCAGGTGTGAACAGGTGCAGCAACCCCCCCTTCTGATCCCCCCCCCCCCCCCCCCCTCCCCTGGTCTGACCTATGGAGCTGACCTTCCTGTAATCTCTCACACCATTAATTACCAGGGGGTGATATGGCCTGGCAGGTGTGCTAACTCCCGATATTAACGACCCTACCTGCCATACACAAACTACACCTCACCTTTAAGGGGGGGTCACCGGATTTTTGTTTTATCTTTCTCTCCTTTTCTCTCTTTCCCTGGTTTGTATCCATTCGACCCCATTCAGCCAACTGTTTTAAAACGTTTATCCCCATCCAGGTGTCGATTTCTTCCTGGCGAGCGAAAGCGAGCCAGCATTATATGGAGAAATCCTGCTTCGCCGGAGACATTTTTCTATCGAAAAATTTACAAATTTAGCTTGCTGTCAAAACAAAAATATATATATGCTGGCTCGCTACCGCTCGCCAGGAAAATATTGACACCTGGATGGGGGTAAACGTCTTAAAACAGTAGGCCGAATGGGGCCGAATAGATACAAGCCAAAGAGAGAGGGAGAGAAAGAGAAAAAAAAAGCGAGGTGGGCTCCCTTAAAATGGCTACCATGTGTCGCTATCTGCACTGTCAAAATTAGCCTTAAATTTAACAGTAAACGATAGTCAATTATGACGTTCGATAACCGTATTCAATATTACGGGATTTTAACTGTATTATGTTCCTAAATGTCGGTAATAAGACAGTGAAGAACTAGAACTAGGGGGCTGGAAAGACAAAATAACTCTAGAGATGTATAGGAAAACAACGAGAAGCCAAGTTGGGAGTTATTTTATGAGGGGGATTGGGGTTAAGGGGGGTCACCTGCTTTTTTCTCTTTCTCTCCTGTTCTCTCTTTCTCTGGCTTGTATCCATTCGGCCCCATTCAGTCAACTGTTTTAAGACGTGTATCCCCATCCAGGTGTCGATTTCTACCTGGCGAGTGATAGCGAGCCAGCATTGTATGGAGAAATCCGGCTTCGCCGGAGAAATTTTTCTATCGAAAAATTTACAAATTTAGCTTGCTGTCAAAACAAAAATATATATATGCTGGCTCGCTACCGCTCGCCAGGAAAATATTGACACCTGGATGGGGGTATACGTCTTAAAACAGTAGGCTGAATGGGGCCGAATGGACACAAGCCAGAGAGAGAGGGAGAGAAAGAGAAAAAAAGCGAGGTGGGCTCCCTTAATTGTAGAGCAGGAGCAGTGGAAGTGAAGGTGAGATCATGGAGGTGGAACGGTGGAGTGAAGGTGAGATGGTGGAGGTGGAACGGTGGAGTGAAGGTGAGATCGTGGAGGTGGAACGGTGGAGTGAAAGAATGTGAGGAATGTTGGGTGGGGGGGGGGGGGGGTGAAAGAGTTGATGAGACAATAGAACATGTGAGGCGTATATGAGAGTGAAAGAGAGCTTGTGGAAAGGAAGATGTGTGAGAATATTCATTAAAATGTAAAACTTGCAAACTAAACAAACCAAAATTCGGACAAAGCCAATATACTGTAAAGGCAAAATAAATAATAAAAATCGCTATGTGGAAACAACGCTTACTAAAATAAAATGTATGAAATAAAAGAAGACAATCCAAGGTGATGAGGAGTGAAGACTAATGAGGACATACTGTACATGGGGGTGGCATACATCTTGGGTCTGGATGGTGTGGAGGAAGGAGACATGAGAGAGAAAATGGAATGTACCAAGGAATATATGAAGAGTTTATGGAGAGTAAGGGAGCGATATAGAAGAGTGAGAGAAAGGAGAGGGTAAGGGGGAACAAAGCCTTTCTTAAAGTATGTTGTGTGTAATCCTTTGATCGCCAGGAAAATATCAACGCCTATTGTAAATGGCACGAAAAGTCTTAAGATCACCCTACTAATGAAATGAATATATACAAATTTCAAAACTAATTAAGCAAACATGAGGGAGAAGGTGGTCCAGAACCCCCCCCCCCCCCCCCCCCCCCCTGACTGGGAGTAGTTTTGGTAGTTGAACTGTGGGTGTGGGGTAGTACAGTTACCAGCTGACACAAACAGGAACGATCACTAGGAACATGTTAACCCTATCTGGTGCAGGGTGGCTGTTTTTGGAACCTCCCTGTTTCATTCCATTAGTTTGGCTATTATAAAACATTTCGCCCCATTCAAGTGTCAGTTTCACGTGGGCGAGCGATAGCGTGCCTGCATTGCCAAAGGGACATTTTTATACCGGAAAATATACATGCTTATATTGAAGGGGGTCTGGGGAAAGTTGTTTTATTTATGTATTTATTTATTTATTTATTTATTTATGTATATATTTATCATTTATTTATTTATTTTTAATTTTTCTCCATTTTTTGTTTTTGTAGGAGTCGAACTAAAAACTCATTGCTCGAAAATGGCAATAGCAATGAACACTCTCAATAATGATTAAACAAAATATGTAATACCGTTGTACAGTCGCGCTAATAAGTGATGTCTCGGCACCAAGTATGTTTTGATCAATAATTGGTATCGACAATATCTAAGCTTGATTTCTTCATATCGAGTGAAATATACAAACATGTTCCTACACTTACCGACCCTATTCGACATCTGACAGACATTAATACAGCACAGAGCAAGCCAAACGTAATGACAGCTGGGACATGACTTATTAGCGCGACCGTACCAGAGAGTGTTCAGGTAGACCTTTGTTTGCAGTGGACTGATAATATATAAACCAATTCTATATTTTAGTATTTATTTATTTTGTGATACTTACCCCCGTGCAGGAGAACAGTAAACAAGTGCCTAGATTTACTGTTTCACATACACGTCCCTTAAAATCCCAAACGAATTCGCGCTAATATGCATAATTGTGTCCGTAGTGTCCCTGCATAATGATAGGCAAATGATGTTACCTGGTCTGAATGACAATATTGTTACACGGACGATATTGTCGCACGTACACACATACATATATACTCTCACACACACATACAGTACACACACACATATATATACTCACACACACACACACACACACACACACACACACACACACACATACAGCCTACAACAAGATCAACGTCCTCACCATGAAGCTGGAATCACTCCAAGAGTTTGTAACACTCAACGTTGGAGTGCCACAAACTTCAATTGTCACCGCAACTCCAGCAGCCACCAACGCCCCAACGTCAACTGCCAACAATTCAACGCCTACAGTAGCCATTTCAGCTGATGTTTCCGATACTCAAGATACAAATAGCGACTCTCTTCCCCCTCAAGACAACTTCCGTGTCGTGAGGAACAACGTTTGCCCCAAGACCAGGAAACACATACCGATTACCGAGTGTCAAAACCGTTTCCAGATATTCGCAGACTCAGATGACGAAGAGGAAATAGAAGAAGTCCGGCTCGTGGGAGACTCGATGATACGTGGTCAGCTCACAGAGTTTTGCGCCAGGGACCCTAAGACCAGGAAGCGTTTTTGTATCCCTGGTGGTGGTGTGGATGACGTAGTTGCAGCAGTTGACGAAGTATCAAAGCTGGCCCCTGCATTACAATGTACGTCATCCACGTTGGATCCAACGATATACAGCGAACCCGGTCGGAAGATTTGCTTTAAAAGTACCAGCAGCTGATCAAGTCGTTTAAGGAGAAGTCATCAAGGATCATCGTCTCAGGAATCGTCCCCCGGCTCGGTGTAGAGAGCCGATTTTACAACATAGCCACCAGCACAAATCGTTGTCTAGCAAACCTCTGCAGGAAGGAAAACGTGGGATTCGTCGACACCTGGGACAATTTCTACTACGATGACTATTTGTTTTCGGATGATGGAGTTCATCTGAACCAGGTGGGAGCAGCGCGTTTTGGGCGTCTTCTCAACGATGCGGTGAAGGATTTTCGGAGAAGAAATCGACTCAGCACAGGACAACCAGGAAGGAGGACCGAAGACAGCGAGGACGGCAATCTACAAAGGAATTAAATACTAATCCGTCAAGAACCGCGAATTTGGATAAAGCTCCACCAACACGACCCAAATTCAAAACCGTCAGGGATAACGACCGAGGACCGAGGACAGCCATGAATGTAAATGTAGATCCGACCAGAACCAAAAATTCGATGAAAGAACGATCTGCGAGTTCTAAAACCGCAACTTTAAAGGTTTTCTATGCAAACGCTCGTAGCATACGCAATAAATTTTCAGATTTAGAGGAACTAGTGTTTACAGAAAATTATGATGTGATTGGCATAACAGAATCTTGGCTCAATACACAAGATAGAGACTTTTTAGCAGAGTATTCACTTCCCGGTTATGTAATGTTTGAGAACAGCCGAATAAATAAAAATGGAGGTGGCGTTTTATTTTATCAAAGAAAGTCTTAACCCGACCCTCGTGTCAAAACCTCAAATTGTGAACGTCGACACATCTTTTGTGCTAATAAAGAATAATAAAGGTACAAAAATAATACTTGCGTTAATATACAGACCTCCAGCTCAATCAGTGCAAACTGACCGAGAAATTTACGAACAAATTGCAGATGTAAGTAACTCACACGATACCGTAATTTTTGGCGACTTTAATTTACCTGTGACCAAGTGGGGCGATACTCTTACTTCACACTCCGGACATGACTTGTATACGAACTTGCAAGAGAGTTCGCTTTATCAATTTGTTCGAATGCCGACCCGTGGTAATAACGTTCTTGACATTGTACTTGCAACAAAAGAAGAATTGATAGAGAATTTGAATGTTGGTGATGAATTCAGTAACAGCGACCATCGTACGATAACTTTCACTTTAAAGTTTACTAGTAACGAACCAAATAGTAGCATCGAAAAAGTCCCTAATTTCAAGAAAGCAAACTTCCATAAACTTAGAGCTATGTTTAAAGAAACTGACTGGAGCTTTTTAATTAACAATAACGACATAAATACATCTTGGAAGTTATTCGAAACCACTTACCTAAAAGCAGTGCAAGACTGCATACCATCGAAAATACGGCGTCCAGGCCATAATAATAAGCCCAAATGGTGGAATAAAGATATTTCAAACTGCCTGCTTGCTAAAAAATGTGCTAATGATAGATTAAAATCCTCACAAAATGACGAAGAACGGGTGAAATTTGTAGAGCTACGACGCAAAGCCAAAAAGTTAATTAAGCAAAGTAAAAAGACCTTAGAGTTACATATTGCGAATCAAAGTAAAACAAACCCGAAAGAATTCTATAGTTATATCAGAAAGAAAAAAGTAGTTACTTCAACTGTTGGACCGTTAGTCGATGAAAAAGGAGAATACACCAAAGACGAAGTACAAATGAGTAATGCCCTCAATACCTTCTTTGCATCAGTTTTTACAACAGAAGACCTCAGTGATATCCCTACACCATCGCCGATTCAGATTGATAATTCAGATGTTCTAAGCAATATCACCGTTACAGAGAGAGAAGTATTGAATTGTTTAGATAAACTCAAGGTAATAAAACGCCAGGACCTGATACAATCTCGCCTAGAGTTCTAAAGGAAGCTAAGAATGAGCTCTCCAAACCACTGACATTACTATTCAATAAATCCTTGCAGTCTGGAACTATGCCTGATCAGTGGAAGCTAGCCAACGTAACACCGATATTCAAAAAAGGCAGCAAATCCCTACCCAGTAACTATCGTCCAATTAGCTTAACCTCAGTTGTATGTAAAATGCTAGAAACGGTCATACGAGACAGACTCGTAAATCACTTGGAGGAAAATAACATACTTAAAGATACTCAACACGGCTTTCGTAAAAACGTTCCTGTTTAACAAACCTCTTAGACTTCTTCCACGATATCCTCAACCTCTACGATGAGAGTAAAGCTGTAGATATTATATACCTTGATTTTCAAAAGGCCTTTGACAAAGTTCCCCACAAACGTTTACTGCTAAAACTAAAAGCGCATGGAATACAAGACGGTGTGTTGAAATGGATAGACAATTGGCTCAGCAACAGAAAGCAAAGGGTAGTCATAAACGGTAAGGCATCTAAATGGACCAATGTAAGTAGCGGGGTACCCCAGGGATCGGTACTAGGACCAATTCTCTTTCTAATTTACATCAACGACATAGATGAGGGTCTCACCTGCACAATCTCAAAATTTGCTGACGATACAAAAATTGCAAATAGCGTACTCTCAAAAGAACAAGTTGACGATATGCAACACAATCTAGATAAATTGTCATGTTGGGCCCAAATTTGGCAAATGAGTTTCAATGCGGATAAATGTAAAGTACTACATGTCGGATACCTAAATGAGAAAGCAAACTATTCGATGAATGGCACTCAGCTTAAGAATGTAAACAGAGAAACTGATCTGGGAGTAACAATATCGAGTAACCTAAAACCGAGTCAACAATGTTCAGAAGTTGTTAAGAAGGCAAACAAAATAATTGGCTTTATAGGCAGGTCATTTGAGCATAAATCCAAAGAAGTTATCCTAACCCTTTACAATTCCTTAGTCCGCCCTCTTCTGGAATACTGCGTTCAATCCTGGTGCCCTTATTACCAAAAAGATATAAACAAGCTAGAACGAGTTCAACGTAGAGTTACCAAAATGATACCTAGCCTAAAGAACAAACCATACGAAGAGCGTCTTAGAGAATTAAATCTATTTCCTTTAACCCAGCGCAGATTAAGAGGCGACTTAATTCAAGTGTTCAAAATCATCAAAGGCATCGACAATATGAACTGTAGTAAGTACTTCACTATCGACCAATCTAATTACACGCGGGGAAACGGTTGCAAAATTATTGGTAAATCTTTTAACTCGCACGAATCTAAGAATTTCTTCTTCAATCGAGTTGTCAACTTGTGGAATGGGCTTCCCCGAGACATTATAGACTGCAGCACCGTTGATTCATTTAAATTCCGCCTAGACAAATATCTCGCATCAAACCCGCGACTGACTGCGTTTGTAAATGAATAACTTTATCCTCCCCTCAGTTACTAACCCATATGTCCCCTACTAACTTCCTAGTCCTGCCACGTTAGTGGCAGGGCAGTAGTTCCCTTTCCAATGTTCCCTTACCCACTCTAAACCACTGTTTGGACACTTGATCCTCAGTGTTTTGGAGGACAAGCAACCTAGAAGGGTCACTAGATCTGTTGTTGCTTGATTTCCTTTGTACTCCTTTGTACATACTGTACATACACACACATACTCACTAACTCTCTCACACATACACACACAAACACACACCCACTCACTCACTCACTCACACACACACACACACACACACACACACACACACACACACACACACACACACACACACACACACACACACACACACACACACACACACACACACACACACACACACACACACACGCAAACAAGAGCGAGAGAGTGTTGATAGTGATGTTAATATATCATTACAAGATACAAGGAATGATCACATGGTGTAATAGACTTGTGGGGAATAAGCAGTATTTGCTTGGTCAACCCTTTAGAGCACATTGATTTTTCACTGCGAGTATTTATATCTCGTTGTTTTGGTTTTGACTTACAATAACCATTTTATTGAAGTTTATGTCAGATAATTATAATGTAGTCTACGGGGTTATGGCCAAGGGGCGGTTTATGACAGATAATTATAATGTAGTCTACGGGGTTATGGCCAAGGGGCGGTTTATGACAGATAATTATAATGTAGTCTACGGGGTTATGGCCAAGGGGCGGTTTATGACAGATAATTATAATGTAGTCTACGGGGTTATGGCCAAGGGGCGGTTTTTTCTGGACCCCCTTCTCCCTCTTGTTTAGCTCCATTAGTTTTCAGATTTTAAGACGTTCGGCCCAGTTGTTTGGCAATTTTAAGACTTTTCGTGCTATTTAATTATCGTTTTTTTCTGGCGAGCGAAAGCAAGCCTGCAATTTAGGAGGAATCGGCATTCGCCTGGGTAATTTTTATACCTAAACATTTACAAATTTATCTCGAATGGGGTTTTGTGAGTATTATTTATTGTATGCTTGATGGAGGTCTAGGGAGCAAACTACAAACCTCCCCTTCATGAAGTATAAGAAAGATATCATGTAGTCAATGGGGTAGAAAGTTTATCAAGTCACTCATTTGATACCATATCGCTTTTAAGTATAATACGGCTAAACATAGACAATTTTATTTACCGTAATAGAAATAATCTTAATTCTCATCATAATTTTTTCTCTCTCTCTCTCTCTTTCTTTCTCTCTCAGTTCCGCATTGGCCTCAGCTCAACTCTTCTCAGGCATGCATAGACTCCTTAATAATGCCCCCCCCCCCCCCCCCAACAGCTATTGGTGATGCACACACTAATAATGTCAGAGGTATGGTGGCGTCTGAGGGAAGGAGTGAGAACGATCATCATTATTTCACACTCATTTCGCTCCTGACACCAAAGAAGTCGTAAAAAATTAGAATAAACCCAGGGATCTTGAACGAAATATCTTAACTACTACTACTACTACTACTACTACTACAGCTACTACTACTATTTCTACCACAACCACTACTACTACTAATCCTGGTTATAATGAAGGCCACAAATAATGATCTGATAATTACAAATTGTATGGTGTATTTGACCCTCTCAATAAACACAGTATAAATGCATATGAGGATCCTATTGTAATTTTTATTGGTTACCTAATTTTCCTAAATATTAGACGATACTTACTTTTATTACGATCGTCTAAATGCTGTGTCAACTGAGCAGGAATTGTGTTTAGAAAAATATGTTACGCCTTAATATTTCAAAAGTTATTGAATATTGTATAATGACATGGAATCACAAACTATCACCCATTTATCTTGAGTATATGAATCAATAAGATAAGTTAAAGGAATGCCCATGGATATTTATTGCAGGTTTTACTGGTCAAATTATGTTACAAGCAAGAAGATGTGCAGTAACTATGCCATAATAGGTGGTTAATTATTAGTATATATTGTACATGTATAATGCACGTCTTACCAAAAACAGTAATTCAACAAATGCCATAGATACAGTATATACAGTATATACTGTATATATATATATATATATATATATATAGAGAGAGAGAGAGAGAGCGTGTATTTAGAACAATATATATACACATTCATAATACCAATCACATGGTCAATTATCTACTTAACATTCAGTAAGTGTAGCAAATACGATAATACGCAGTAACTATCTAGCAATACAAGCTTAATTATCGTCCAAATACATCCCCCCCCCCCCAAGTCCCCTCCCTCCCGAGCCCTCCCTCCCCCACTCCATCCCCTACACATCCCAATAAAAAACATCATGAATAATTTCCAAATCAATTTTTCCCCCTTTAGCTGTTGGCTCGGTGGCCGCCAAGAGGTCTGAGATATGCATGAGCCTCTTAGCATTCACTACACCCACCAACTAATTCGGGAACACTCACTGAGGGACATGGAGTAAAAGGTCATACCTTAGATGTAATAATGTCTAGTACTTTGCTATTTGGGGAAGATTGTATTATTTCTCATTTTTGTTTTATTAAGCGTTATTTCCACATGGCGATCTGTATTAGTTCTTTTATTAAGCGTTATTTCCACATGGCGATCTGTATTAGTTCTTTTATTAAGCGTTATTTCCACATGGCGATCTGTATTAGTTCTTTTATTAAGCGTTATTTCCACATGGCGATCTGTATTAGTTCTTTTGCATTTATCTTCTGTCGTCCCAGTTTTGGTTTGTTTATTTTCCAAGTTTTACAATTTAAATAAAATAAAACATTATTGTTATTATTGTTGTTTGTTTATGATTTAGGAACACTGATTGAAGGTAATGTGCTAGGCGTGTTTTTCGGGACGCACTTTTCCCTCATGTTTAGCCCCATTAGTGTTGAGATTTTAAGACATTCGCCCCACTTGCTTGTCAATTTGTAGACATTTCGTGCCATATATGAGTCGATTTTAATGCAATTTCGGAGGAAGGTTTTCTACCGAAAATTGTAAAAATTTACCTCGAAGGGGGGTCTTGCGTGGCATACTGTATATTTAAGCTTGATGGAGGTCTAGGGAGCAAACTAAAAACCTCCCCTTAACTAATTCGGTACCTATCACACATACTATGAGGTAAAAGTCAATCACCTGGTTTAAACCATACAGTACCGGGGGACGTCCTTTTCATCACATTCTGGGGAAAATTAGACGATTATATTCAGCTTAGGAAGGAGCTCTAGCAATAATAAGACTTCAAACTATCTCAACCAACCCTCTTAACTACCACAGCTCCTCCCTAAGCTGCATAATATATGTGTATCATTATTACTGTTGTGGGGTATATAAGGCAAGTGTGGGATGATAGTGGTGTTATTGTTGTTGGTGTTGTTGGTGTTGTGGTGGTGGTGTGGTGCTTTAAGGGGAGGTATAGGGTTGTGGGGTATATAAGGCAAGTGTGGGATGATAGTGGTGTTATTGTTGTTGGTGTTGTTGGTGTTGTGGTGGTGGTGGTGGTGTGGTGCTTTAAGGGGAGGTATAGGGTTGTGGGGTATATAAGGCAAGTGTGGGATGATAGTGGTGTTATTGTTGTTGGTGTTGTTGGTGTTGTGGTGGTGGTGGTGGTGGTGTGTTGGTGCTTTAAAGGGGAGGTATAGGGTTGTGGGGTATATAAGGCAAGTGTGGGATGATAGTGGTGTTATTGTTGTTGGTGTTGTTGGTGTTGTGGTGGTGGTCGTGGTGGTGTGGTGCTTTAAGGGGAGGTATAGGGTTGTGGGGTATATAAGGCAAGTGTGGGATGATAGTGGTGTTATTGTTGTTGGTGTTGTTGGTGTTGTGGTGGTGGTGGTGGTGTGGTGCTTTAAGGGGAGGTATAGGGTTGTGGGGTATATAAGGCAAGTGTGGGATGATAGTGGTGTTATTGTTGTTGGTGTTGTTGGTGTTGTGGTGGTGGTCGTGGTGGTGTGGTGCTTTAAGGGGAGGTATAGGGTTGTGGGGTATATAAGGCAAGTGTGGGATGATAGTGGTGTTATTGTTGTTGGTGTTGTTGGTGTTGTGGTGGTGGTCGTGGGTGGTGTGGTGCTTTAAGGGAGGTATAGGGTTGTGGGGTATATAAGGCAAGTGTGGGATGATAGTGGTGTTATTGTTGTTGGTGTTGTTGGTGTTGTGGTGGTGGTGGTGGTGGTGTGGTGCTTTAAGGGGAGGTATAGGGTTGTGGGGTATATAAGGCAAGTGTGGGATGATAGTGGTGTTATTGTTGTTGGTGTTGTTGGTGTTGTGGTGGTGGTGGTGGTGTGGTGCTTTAAGGGGAGGTATAGGGTTTTTCGGGACCCCCATCTCCCTCATTTTTAGCCCCATTTGTTTTGAGGGTTAAAGACGTTCGTTCCGTTAGTTTGGCAATTTTACCACTGTCGTCCCATTTCCTTGTCAATTTGAAGACCTTTCGTGCCATTTAGGTGTCGATTTTTTCCTGGCGAGCGATAGCGAGCCTGTGTTTTTAAGAACAATTGGCCTTTGGCCGGGACATTTTTCTACCGAAAAATGTACAAATTTATCTTGAAAAGGGGTCTAGGGAGTGTTTTTGTTTAAGACTGATGGAGGTCTAGCCAGGAAACTAAAAAATATATGAATGAATAAATATATAGACCAAAAACTAAGCCCTACCCTCCCTTAACTAATTCTAGAACAATAAGTACGGGCCACGGAGGAAAGGTCATGCGCCAGATGTAATAATGGCGACTAGTTTGTTGTTTGCTAGTATTTGGGGGGGGAAGCGTAATGGTAATTGGAGGAGGTTGTTGTGGTGGTGGGGGGGGGGTTATTATGGGGGAAAGCGTAATGGTAATTGGAGGAGGTTGTTGTGGTGGTGGGGGGGGGGGGATTAATGGGGGGAAGCGTAATGGTAATTGGAGGAGAGGTTGTTGTGGTGGTGGTGGGGGGGGGGTATATGGGGGAAGCGGAAATGGTAATTGGAGGAGGTTGTTGTGGTGGTGGGGGGGGGGGGTTATTATGGGGGGAAGCGTAATGGTAATTGGAGGAGGGTGGTGGGGTGGTGGTGGTGGGGGGGGGGTTATTATGGGGGGAAGCGTAATGGTAATTGGAGGAGGTTGTTGTGGTGGTGGGGGGGGGGGGGTTATTATGGGGGGAAGCGTAATGGTAATTGGAGGAGGTTGTTGTGGTGGTGGGGTGTTATGGCTTAACTTAATTTGCTAACCCTCTACACAGTTAACCCCTTTTGTACCGAAGACGTCTTTTAACTTTATTTTGGCTACTATTAGATGATTTTATTCAGTTTAAAAAGGGCCATTATCAGGCTTGGAGACATCTCACTCAACCATTTTTACTACCACAGATCCTTCTTAAACTGCACAAAATCGTCTAAATATAGCTAGAATAAAGATCAAAAGACATCGCCGGTACAGAAGGGGTTAACTAAGTTGCTAACTCTCTACACAGTTAACCCCTTCAGTACCAGTGACGTCTTTTTAATTTATTCTAGCCACATATAAACGATTTCATGCAGCTGAGGAAGGATCTGTGGTAGTTAAAAGGGTTGTTTGAGATAGTTTGAAGCCATATTATTGCAAAAGATCATTCTTAAGCTGAAGAAAATCGTTTAATAATTGCCAGAATATGATGAAAAGGACGTCACCGGTACTGTACGGGTTAAGGGACCTGGTGTGAAAGTGAAGCAACAGTTACGGTATTGTTGTGTTTCTGGATTGTGTTGTGGTCTATCTAACTTGGCTAACACCAGTAAGAGACAAGATCTACGGCAATCGCCAGTTAAAATAGTTATATATACAGTACATATTTTTTTTTTTTTTTTTTGGGGGGGGTTATGTAAGAGAGTGGAAATTCGAGTATGTTATTGTGGTTATTGTTGTTGCTATTGTTATTGATGGTGTTGTGGTTATTGTTGTTGCTATTGTTATTGATAGTGTTGTGGTTATTGTTGTTGCTATTGTTATTGATGGTGTTGTGGTTATTGTTGTGCTATTGTTTGATAGTTGTGGTTATTGTTGTTGCTATTGTTATTGATGGTGTTGTGGTTATTGTTGTTGCTATTGTTATTGATGGTGTTGTGGTTATTGTTGTTGCTATTGTTATTGATGGTGTTGTGGTTATTGTTGTTGCTATTGTTATTGATGGTGTTGTGGTTATTGTTGTTGCTATGTTATTGATGGTTTGTGGTTATGTTGTTTGCTATTGTTATTGATGGTGTTACTGTTATTGTTGTTGCTATTGTTATTGATGGTGTTGTGGTTATTGTTGTTGCTATTGTTATTGATGGTGTTGTGGTTATTGATGGTGTTGTGGTTATGTTGTTGCTATTGTTTGATGGTGTTGTGGTCTTGTGTTGCCATGTTATGATGGTGTTGTGGTTATTCGTGTTACTATTGTTATTGATGGTGTTATTATTATTGTTGCTTTTATTATTGATGGTGTTGTGGTTATTGTTGTTGCTATTGTTATTGATGGTGTTTGTGGTTATTGTGTCGCTATTGTTATTGATGGTGTTGTGGTTATTGTTGTTGCTATTGTTATTGATGGTGTTGTGGTTATTGTTGTTGCTATTGTTATTGATGGTGTTGTGGTTATTGTTGTTGCTATTGTTATTGATGGTGTTGTGGTTATTGTTGTTGCTATTGTTATTGATGGTGTTGTGGTTATTGATGGTGTTGTGGTTATTGTTGTTGCTATTGTTATTGATGGTGTTGTGGTTATTGTTGTTGCTATTGTTATTGATGGTGTTGTGGTTATTGTTGTTGCTATTGTTATGATGGTGTTGTGGGTATTGATGGTGTTGTGGTTATTGTTGTTGCTATGTTATTGATGGTGTTACTGTTATTGATGGTGTTATTGTTATTGATGGTGTTTGTGGTTATTGTTGTGGCTATTGTTATGATGGTGTTGTGATTATTGTTGTTGCTATTGTTATTGATGGTGTTGTGGTTATTGTTGTTGCTATTGTTATTGATAGTGTTGTGGTTATTGTTGTTGCTATTGTTATTGATGGTGTTGTGGTTATTGTTGTTGCTATTGTTATTGATAGTGTTGTGGTTATTGTTGTTGCTATTGTTATATGATGTTTGTGGTATGTTGTTGCTATTGTATTGATGGTGTTGTGGTTATTGTTGTTGCTATTGTTATTGATGGTGTTGTGGTTATTGTTGTTGCTATTGTTATTGATAGTGTTGTGGTTATTGTTGTTGCTATTGTTATTGATAGTGTTGTGGTTAATCTCATTCAGAAACTCCCCTTAAAGGATGTGATGGACCTATTTCTGTGCATGTGTAGGGAGGTATATTAGAAAATAAAATATGCTCATATCGTGGTTACTATTCTCTCTCTCTCTCTCTCTCTCTATATATATATATATATATATATATATACAGTATATATAATAGGCTATGCAGTAATATGATATACTATAAGGTAATATAAAAAACACCCAAATTACAAAGCTGCACAACCAGACCATGAAAGTGTGGGTACAGGAACAATGACACCCCTCGTATCATTGTTGTTGTGTTATCTTCTTTTGACAGGAGTAGCTAGGTGAGGGGTGAGGGGTGAGGGGGTCGTGTACTCCTGTCATGCAGACCGCTTTATGTGCTGCTTTGGCTACTGAATTAGTGTTCTTCAGGGGCTAGTGCTTGGTTTGGGGGCTACTTATTAATTAGTGTTCTTCAGGGGCTAGTGCTTGGTTTTGGGGGCTACTTATTAATTAGTGTTCTTCAGGGGCTAGTGCTTGGTTTGGGGGCTACTTATTAATTAGTGTTCTTCAGGGGCTAGTGCTTGGTTTGGGGGCTACTTATTAATTAGTGTTCTTCAGGGGCTAGTGCTTGGTTTGGGGGCTACTTATTAATTAGTGTTCTTCAGGGGCTAGTGCTTGGTTTGGGGGCTACTTATTAATTAGTGTTCTTCAGGGGCTAGCGCTTGGTTTGGGGGCTACTTATTAATTAGTGTTCTTAGTGCTTGGTTTGGGGCTACTTATTAATTAGTGTTCTTCAGGGGCTAGTGCTTGGTTTGGGGCTACTTATTAATTAGTGTTCTTCAGGGGCTAGTGCTTGGTTTGGGGGCTACTTATTAATTAGTGTTCTTCAGGGCCTAGTGCTTGGTTTGGGGGCTACTTATAAATTAGTGTTCTTCAGGGGATAGTGCTTGGTTTGGGGGCTACTTATTAATTAGTGTTCTTCAGGGGCTAGTGCTTGGTTGGGGGCTACTTATTAATTAGTGTTCTTCAGGGCCTAGTGCTTGGTTTGGGGGCTACTTATTAATTAGTGTTCTTCAGGGGCTAGTGCTTGGTTTGGGGGCTACTTATTAATTAGTGTTCTTCAGGGGCTAGGTGCTTGTTTGGGGGCTACTTATTAATTAGTGTTCTTCAGGGGCTAGTGCTTGGTTTGGGGGCTACTTATTAATTAGTGTTCTTCAGGGCCTAGTGCTTGGTTTGGGGGCTACTTATTAATTAGTGTTCTTCAGGGGCTAGTGCTTGGTTTGGGGGCTACTTATTAATTAGTGTTCTTCAGGGGCTAGTGCTTGGTTTGGGGGCTATTATTATTAGTGTTCTTCAGGGGCTAGTGCTTGGTTTGGGGGCTACTTATTAATTAGTGTTCTTCAGGGGCTAGTGCTTGGTTTGGGGGCTACTTATTAATTAGTGTTCTTCAGGGGCTAGTGCTTGGTTTGGGGGCTACTTATTAATTAGTGTTCTTCAGGGGCTAGTGCTTGGTTTGGGGGCTACTTATTAATTAGTGTTCTTCAGGGGCTAGTGCTTGGTTTGGGGGCTACTTATTAATTAGTGTTCTTCAGGGGCTAGTGCGGTTTGGGGCTACTTATTAATTAGTGTTCTTCAGGGGCTAGTGCTTGGTTTGGGGGCTACTTATTAATTTATTGATTTAATTTTGAGTTTCCTCGTTAGACCTCCATCAAGCTTGAAAAAACACCCCCTATACCCCATTTCAAGATATATTTGTACATTTTTCAGTAGAACAATTTCCCGGCCGAAGGCCGGTTCCTTCTAAAAGTAGAGGCTCGCTATCGCTCGCTAGGAAAAAAATCGACACCTAAAGGACACGGAATGTCTTAATATTGACAAAGAAATGGAGCGAAAGGTCTTAAAATTTACAAAGTCATGGAACGAACGTCATAAATCTAAAAATCAATATGCTAAACCTGAGGGAGAAGGGGGTCCATAAAAAGCGAGTACTACCCCCTTAAGCATTGCCAATTTAGCATAGCATCGCACAAATATTGCATAATTATACTGTAGATGACAAATGCTACTTAGGATTAACTTTTTCATATAATATTTCTCGCTTGATCTTCTAGCTAACCCAGATGTTGTTGTTGTGGTAGTGGTGGTGTGCTTTGAGGGGAGGTATAGGGTTTTTCGGGACCCCCATCTCCCTCATGTTTAGCCCCATTAGTTTTGAGATTATAAGACGTTCCGCCCAATAGTTTGGCAATTCTTACCACTTTTCGTCCCATTTCCTTGTCAATTTGAAGACCTTTCGTGCCATTTAGGTGTCGATTTTTTCCTGGCGAGCGATAACAAGCCTGTATTTTACTAAATGTTGTGGCTTGTCCTCAATACTATCTATATTACGAATCAGAGCAATCATACCAACTTACTTGATTTAACCCGTTCAGTACCGGTGACATCCTTTTCATTATATTCTGGCAATGATTAGAGGATTTTATTAAGTTTAGGAAGGACCTCTAGCTACAATAAGACTTCAAAATGCCTAAACCAACCCATTTAACTACTACAGATCCTTCTTAAGCTGCATAATATCGTCTAAATATATCTATAATAAAACATAACACACGTCGCTGGTACTCCAAGGGTTAATGGCTCTTCAACAACCCCTCCATATGTCTTAAGGGGGGTGACCTGTTTTTGTTCTGTCCTTTTCTATCTTTCTCTGGCTTATTTCCATTTGGCCCCATTCAGCCTACTGTTTTAATACGTTTATCCCCATCCAGGTGTCAATTGTTTAATGGTGAGCGGTAGCGAGCCAGCATATTTTTAAAATGTTTTTGACAGTAGGCTAAATTTGTACATTTTTCGATAGAAAAATATCTCCGGCGAAGCCGGATCTCTTCATATAATGTTGACTCGCTATCGCTCGCCAGGAAGAAATCGACACCTAGATGGGGATAAACGTCTTAAAATAGTTGGCTGAATGGGGCCGAATGGATGCAAGCCAGAAAAAGAGAGAAAAGGAGAACAAAAAGTCACCCCCCCCTAATGGAGTGAAGTACAAACCATAGACTACTATAGCTTATAATGTAGGAATGGTATCCAATTTACTTTCAATAATCGGCTTTCTGCAGACTCCCATTTTCTTATGTTCTTATGTTCTTAATAATCCATGTACACTTTACAGACAATGTTTCGCCTGTAGCTGCTGCAGGTCAAAGCTACAGTATAGGCGATCATATGGTCAGTAAGCCGGTATCACACGAGCGTTTTTTCCCTGAACATTTATCCTCAACACTGGTCTGGCAGCTTATGAGGTCAACATTTAATCTTGTTCGGTCACTTAAGTTCGTCTACCACCAGTCTACTTTCCGATACCAATGCAAAATATTCCAGAAATGTTGCCAGAAGAATGTTGATCATCGAATGTTGACTATAAAATCTCTCGTGTGATACCGGCTTAAAGCGTTCCTCATTATTCGGTGTTTCCAGTGTAACTATTATATACAACTTATATTCGGTGTTTCCAGTGTAACTATTATATACAACTTATATTCGGTGTTTCCAGTGTAACTATTATATACAACTTATATTATTATTATTATATGAGATGCCGAAGTCTCCAACCAGGGTGCAGAAACACCATCAAGATCAATCCACACAAAACACCCGGAGGCACTGGAGAGAGACTATGGCAACTTAGGAAAAAATAAAAACATACACTGTATACTGTACTGTACATACACACATATTAAACACAGATAACATATTATTCAGTGGAGGATATCAAGCTTAAATATAATACAATAAAATAGAATAAAATAAGTTTAAAAATTAGAATTAATGCTGCAAAAAAGCATTAACTCTAGACTTAAAAATGGAGATATTAGCTGAATTGACTAGGTCATTTGGCAACTTATTCCACAAGTCAACCATGGCCGGCACAAAACACCGTGAAAACTGTGTAGTAGAAAAATTAACACGGCTCATGGCAAGATAATTAAGATTGCTTGTGAATCTAGTTGCACGAGCCCGGACATAGGGCCCAGGCAGAACCCCATGTAAGGGATGCTGAGGGTTGTTAAAAACTTTAAATAAAAGACTAAGGGCACCAACTTTACGTCGATGACACAGATCAAGAGACAAATTAGGTAGAATAAAACTGATGGAATTTAGCGACCTGTCAAGCAACTTGAGATGGCAGTCAGCTGCTGACAACCAGACAGGTGAGCAGTACTCGAAATGTGGCAAAATAAAAACATAAAAAGACTTGATAACTGTGGCGTCACAAGCAAATGTTTTATAAACCTTGCGAAGCAGACCAATTTTTTGGGAAATGGAAGGGGAGAAAGAACGAATATGCTTTTCAAAAGTAAGTTTGGGATCAAGAGTAACTCCTAACAAACGCAGAGTATCCACATTCTCAATTTGCTCGCCAGAAACTTGTAGATAAGGATGGGGAGGATCCAAGGTACGAGATCTGCTGATGATAATGGAGTGTGTTTTACTAGCATTAAGTTTCATGCCCCAAAGGTCACACCATGATGTAATTTTGGCTAAATCCCTATTCAGAGCAGTAGCAATTACGTGTCGATCTATTGGTGATGCAATTGACGCATATAAAGTTATATCGTCAGCATAAGAGATTAGTTTATTTTCAAGCTCGGAACACAGGTCAGCAGTAAAAATAATAAAACGCAAAGGCCCATATTCGGTGTTTCCAGTGTAACTATTATATACAACTTATATTCGGTGTTTCCAGTGTAACTATTATATACAACTTATATTCGGTGTTTCCAGTGTAACTATTATATACAACTTATATTCGGTGTTTCCAGTCTAACTATTATATACAACTTATATTCGGTGTTTCCAGTGTAACTATTATATACAACTTATATTCGGTGTTTCCAGTGTAACTATTATATACAACTTATATTCGGTGTTTCCAGTGTAACTATTATATACAACTTATATTCGGTGTTTCCAGTGTAACTATTATATACAACTTATATTCGGTGTTTCCAGTGTAACTATTATATACAACTTATATTCGGTGTTTCCAGTGTAACTATTATATACAACTTATATTCGGTGTTTCCAGTCTAACTATTATATACAACTTATATTCGGTGTTTCCAGTGTAACTATTATATACAACTTATATTCGGTGTTTCCAGTGTAACTATTATATACAACTTATATTCGGTGTTTCCAGTCTAACTATTATATACAACTTATATTCGGTGTTTCCAGTCTAACTATTATATACAACTTATATTGAAATTGTATTAAGAAGAGATTTACACTTCAGGGATTTTTTTTTCGAACCTCTTTCACCCTCATGTTTAGCCCCATTAATTTTGAGATGTTTAGACGTTCGCACCGTTACTTTGGCGATTTTAAGACATTTCGCACAATTTCTGTCAATTTCTAAACATTTCGTGCCATTTAGGTGTCGATTTGTTCCTGGCGAGCGATAACGAGCCTGTAATTTATTTTGAAAGGAGGTCAAGGGTGTGTAATTCTAAGCTTGATGGAGGTCTAGGGAACAAACTAAATACCTCCCCTTAACCTGTTCCACCTAGAATTAATATGCGGTTTGTGAGTTTATTTATATATTTATTTGTATTATTATTTATCTGTCGTATTAGAAATCTACATGTCGGTATTTATGATTAATTTCCCCTGGCTGACCTTTTCGAGAGTGAAATGTCACTTAATTGTTATTATATCGTAGTTGAAGCATCTGTTTACAAAACTATTAACACATATATATAATATGTATATGTATTTATAATTATGTAATATAGCAATATCGCCAATTAAGTTATAATATACAGATTGTTCAATATAGCCCAGCATATATATTATAGGCTAGTACGCATATATATTATATAAGATAATGCTTAGGGCTTAAACACATATACAAATAATAATCGATTTTCCTTGATGCATACATTAAAAAAATAAAAAAATAAAATAATGGGGACCAAGACACTTTGTTGAGCTTTTACACATGTCATAGAGCTTCTTTATATGCTATTGTCTTCTTCCACTATTCTTTATTTGGGGGCTCTGTCATCTTTATTAGAATAAAGTTCTGACCACCTCGCTTGGATCGTAAGGTTTGTGTGGTCAGTGTAACTATGTAACTATTCCCATGTAAAAGCAGATTTACACGAGTTCTTTTACACGCAACATTGGCGGGTAACTTCAGAATTGAAGGACTTCTATATGTTTATGTTATCGGCAATTAACCCCTTGAGCACGATGACGTAACTTTCGTCTTATTCTGGTTACTATTAGACGGTTATCTGTAGCTTAAATCTACCTAAAGGATTGACAGATGTAACTACTATCTTATATAACCAACTACAACAACATAACATACGGTAGGTTATTCTTAAACTGCATCATATGATACAATTTTAGCTTTTGTTCTTTTGTCTATGTGTTTGAAGGAGACAAGAGGCAAAGCTGCCTGTAAAACGTCCCCCCCCCCACCCCCCCCAAGAAAAAAAATGAAAGAGTGCTGTAGAGTCAAATTCAAGGTACGTTAGATTCATCATGTCTGGACACACGGAGCTTGAAGCAGTTTAAGGGGAGGTTTTTAGTTTGGTCTCTAGATATCCATCAAGCTTAAGATTACACCCCCTTGAGCCCCTTTCAAGATAAATTTGTACATTTTTCGGTAGAAAAATGTCCCGGCTGAAAGCCGGTTCCTCTTAAATTACAGGCTCGCTATCGCTCGCCAGGATAAAATCGACACCTAAATGGAACGAAAGGTCTTAAAATTGACAGAAATGGGTCGAAGGTTCTTAAAATCGTCAAAATAATGGGGCGAACGTCTTAACATTAGAAAAGCAATGGGGCTAAACATGAGGGAGAAAGGAGTCAAGAAAAAAATAGCTCAAGTGGAAATCTCCCCTTAAAGCATAGGATGAGAGAACTAGAGAACGGGAGAGAGAGAGAAAGAGAGGGGGAGAGGGGACTGTCTGTGTATGAGAGTGTGTGTGTATGTGATGTCTGAAGGTTGTCAAAACAGGCATCAGCACTATCACTGGCGACACCACTATTACTGCTGACCCACTGAATCACACACACACACACATTCACTCACTCACTCACATACACTCACTCACACACACTCACTCACTCACACTCACACACATACACACACACACACACTCACTCACTCACACACACTCACTCACTCACACACACACACACACACACACACACCTCATTACCAGTTTCATCTTCCTTATTATCCTCATTTTCATCTCATTATCTTCTTCATTATCAGCATTACTTTCATTATCTATCATGTCCTTCTCTTGCTCCTCCTCACCATCTTAGCCAAGGGTAAAGTGAGATAGTTCGAAGCCTGTTAATTGCTGGAGACCCTTTTTAAACTGACTTTAACACCGTCTAATAGTTGTCAGTGTATAATGAAAAGGATGTCCCCGGTCCAGAATAAGTTAATGTTTATGGTCCTTCACCTCGACCACCACCACCACCACCACCTCTGCTTCCTCCTCCTCCTTACCCTTCTGGTCCTCTTCCTCCTACCACCACCACCACCACCTCTGCTTCCTCCTCCTTACCCTCCTGGTCCTCTTCCTCCTACCACCACCACCACCACCACCACCTCTGCTTCCTCCTCCTCCTTACCCTCCTGGTCCTCTTCCTCCTACCACCACCACCACCACCACCACCTCCTCCTCCTTCCTCCTCCCTCTCCTCCTACCCTCCCTGGTCTCCCTCATCTTCCGCCTTTCACCACCACCACCACCACCTCCACCTCTGCTCCTTATCACCCACCACCACCTCCTCCTCCTTACCCTCCTGGTCCTCTTCCTCCTACCACCACCACATGTCTTCCCCCTTTTATTCTCCTCCCCTCATCTTTCTCCGCCTTCACAACCACCACCATCCACCACCTCCACCCTCTTCCTCCTTAATCACCACCACCACCACCACCACCTCTGCTTCCTCCTTCCTTACCCCCTGGTCCTCTTCCTCCTACCACCACCACATGTCTTCCCCTTTTATTCTCCTCCTCATCCCCTCATCTTTCTCCGCCTTCACAACCACCACCACCACCACCACCTCCACCTCTTCCTCCTTAATCACCACCACCACCACCACCACCTCTGCTTCCTCCTCCTCCTTTACCCCTCCTGGTCCTCTTATCCTCCTAACCACCACCACCACCAACCCACCACCTCTGCTTCCTCCTTCCTCCCCTTACCATCCTCTCTGGTCTCCCTCTTCCCTCATCTACCACCACCACATGTCTTCCCCCTTTTATTCTCCCTCCCCTCATCTTTCTCTTCTTCTCCGTCTTCACAACCACCACCACCTCCACCTCTTCCTCCTTAATCACTACCACCACCACCACCACCTCTGCTTCCTTACCCTCCTGGTCCTCTTCCTCCTATCACCACCACATGTCTTCCCCCTTTTATTCTCCTCCCCTCATCTTTCTCCGCCTTCACAACCACCACCACCTCCACCTCTTCCTCCTTAATTACCACCACCACCACCACCACCTCTGCTTCCTCCTCCTCCTTACCCTCCTGGTCCTCTTCCTCCTACCACCACCACCACCACCACCTCTGCTTCCTCCTCCTCCTTACCCTCCTGGTCCTCTTCCTCCTACCACCACCACCACCTCTGCTTCCTCCTCCTTACCCTCCTGGTCCTCTTCCTCCTACCACCACCACCACCACCACCACCTCTGCTTCCTCCTCCTCCTTACCCTCCTGGTCCTCTTCCTCCTACCACCACCTCTGCTTCCTCCTCCTCCTTACCCTCCTGGTCCTCTTCCTCCTACCACCACCACCACCACCACCTCTGCTTCCTCCTCCTCCTTACCCTCCTGGTCCTCTTCCTCCTACCACCACCACCACATGTCTTCCCCCTTTTATTCTCCTCCCCTCATCTTTCTCCGCCTTCACAACCACCACCACCACCTCTTCCTCCTTAATTACCACCACCACCACCACCACTTCTGCTTCCTCCTCCTCCTTACCCTCCTGGTCCTCTTCCTCCTACCACCACCACATGTCTTCCCCCTTTTATTCTCCTCCCCTCATCTTTCTCCGCCTTCACAACCACCACCACCACCACCTCCACCTCTTCCTCCTTAATTACCACCACCACCACCACCACTTCTGCTTCCTCCTCCTCCTCCTTACCCTCCTGGTCCTCTTCCTCCTACCACCACCACATGTCTTCCCCCTTTTATTCTCCTCCCCTCATCTTTCTCCGCCTTCACAACCACCACCACCACCACCTCCACCTCTTCCTCCTTAATTACCACCACCACCACCACCACTTCTGCTTCCTCCTCCTCCTTACCCTCCTGGTCCTCTTCCTCCTACCACCACCACATGTCTTCCCCCTTTTATTCTCCTCCCCTCATCTTTCTCCGCCTTCACAACCACCACCACCACCACCTCCACCTCTTCCTCCTTAATCACCACCACCACCACCACCACCTCTGCTTCCTCCTCCTCCTTACCCTCCTGGTCCTCTTCCTCCTACCACCACCACATGTCTTCCCCCTTTTATTCTCCTCCCCTCATCTTTCTCCGCCTTCACAACCACCACCACCACCACCTCCACCTCTTCCTCTTCCTCCTTAATCACCACCACCACCACCACCACCTCTGCTTCCTTACCCTCCTGGTCCTCTTCCTCCTACCACCACCACATGTGTTGCCCCTTTTATTCTGCTCCCCTCATCTTTCTCCGGCTTCACAACCACCACCACCACCACCTCCACCTCTTCCTCCTTAATCACCACCACCACCACCTCCACCTCTTCCTCCTTAATCACGACCACCACAACCACGACCACCACCACCTCTTCCCTCTTCATCACCACCACCACCACCACCACCACGACCTCTTCCTTCTTCATCACCACCTTCCTCCTTAATCACCACCACCACCACCACCACGTTTTCCTCCTTAATCACCACCACCATAACCACGACGATCACCACCACCACCACAACTACCTCCATCTCTTCCTCCTTAATCACCACCACCACCACAACTATAACCATCACCACCTCTTCCTTAATCATCACCACTACAACCACGACCACCACCACCTCCACCTCTTCCTTCTTCATCACCACCACAACCACCTCTTCCTTCTTCATCACCACCACTACAACCACGACCATCTCTTCCTCCTTAATCACCACCACCACAACCATGACGACCACCACCATCTCTATCCTTTTTCATCATCACCACCACCACAACCACGACGATCACCACCACCTCTTCTTTCATCACCTCCACCACCACCACTACCTCTCCCTTCTTCACCACCACAACCACGACCACCACTACCTCTTCCTTTTTCATCACAACCACCACCACCACTTCTTCCTTCATCACCACCACAACCACGACCACCACTACCTTTTCCTTTTTCATCACAACCACCACCACCACAACCACGACGATCACCACAACCACCACCACCACCTCTTCCTTCATCACCACCATAACCACGACCACCACTACCTTTTCCTTTTTCATCACAACCACCACCACCACAACCACGACGATCACCACAACCACCACCACCACCACAACCACAACCACAACCACGACCACCACCAACTCCTCCTCCTCTTTCTCGTGGGGTTCATTAGGAGTTGGTGAACTGTGAGCCAAACAAAGTAACGAATGCCTTAACGACAAATTATCCCGAGGCCGCCCCTAATCACGCTCATAATGAAGGCATCAAAAGGCCAGCCCGGGAGAGAGAGAGTGAGTGAGAGAGAGAGAGAGAGAGAGAGAGGGAGGGAGGGGGGGGGGGAGAGAGAGTGAGTTCAGAATATATTTATTTGCTAATGAAACTGTGTTGGTGGAGTCTGTTTTCTTGAGTCTAATTACTGATAAACAACAAACGAACTAAGAAATATTGGTAAAGCAGTTACAGTGGTTGTTTTAAACTTGTATAAAAAGCATTCACGCGCTATCATGAGAATTGGCATTGTTTAAAAGAAGAAGGATTGTCTGAGAGGTAATGGAATAAAAAACGGAAGGAATTTGAAACACTAAAAGGGTGATCCACACGAGCGTTCTTTACGACGACTATAATCTAGCATGCATATGTTGTAACTGTTTATGAGTCATACCAAGACAACACTCAAGGTACAATATTTTAGTGGACAGGTTTAAGGGAGCCCACCTCGCTTTTTTGTCTTTCTCTCCCTCTCCCTTTGGCTTGTATCCATTCGGCCCCATTCAGCCTACTGTTTTAAGACGTTTACCCCCATCCAGGTGTCAATATTTAACTGGTGAGCGGTAGCGAGCCAGCGTGTATATTTTGTTTGAGAGAAGCTAAATTTGTACATTTTTCGATAGAACAAATTCTCCGACGAAGCCGGATTTCTCCATACAATGTTGGCTTGCTGTCGCTCGCCAGGAAGATATTGACACCTGGATGGGGATAAACGTCTTAAAACAGTTGGTTGAATGAGGCAAAATGGATACAAGCCAGAGAAAGAGAGAAAAGGAGAGAAAGATAAAACAAATCAGGTGACCCCCCTTAAGCCTCTCGTATTTCAGAATCTGCCTGACCAAAGGTATTGGAAAAGAACAGAACAACGTATGGAAAATGTGTTCGTTTGCTTCCTCCTTTTTATGGAATGGTAAAAGACGACTACTTTTACCCATACATATGAGGCTGGCAAGAGTGTTCTATGACGAGATGAAGGATTAGGGATTGATGAAGAATGGGTGATGATGTAAGGATTTCATTAAGGGGGAATCACACGAGAGCTTTTATTGGCAATTTTCGATGGCCCAACATTTTTTCGCCAACATTTATGGGGCTTTTTGCTTTGGTATCGGAAACTAAACTAAAGGTAAATTATTTTAGGTAGTCGAATTCGTATGTAACTTTAATAGAAAACTGTCAGACCAGATTGCTGAAGGAAGAATTTCTCGTGTGAAGTTGAAGGTTCATTAGTATGGAAAAGGGATGGGAAACTGATGAGGGGAGAAAGATGTTGGTGAAATATTGGTAATTAATGGTGTAATGGGAAAGATGACTAAAATAGAATGTGGATTGTTAGCAGTAAAACACAAAAGGCGGCTAATAAAATATGTGGCAATCCGGTACAGCTGTAAATCTCTCTCTCTCTCTCTCCAAAATATCGTCGGTACAGCCGAAATAAAGCACCTTCGAAACCTTCACTATTTTTTTCCCCCCTGAGAAGGATTTTGTTTGGGTGGAAATAGTGGATGGCGCGGGTGTGGGAGTTCTCGGTCTCTGTAAAGATTTTGTCGATGGCTGGATAGATGTAGAGGGTGTGTGGGTGAGTCTGGACAGGTAGGAGGACAGGTGTGTTAGGAAGGTGGGTGGACAGAAGGATGGGCGTCGGTGAGGTTTGTTAGTGTGTCGGTGAGGGGGGTTGTGTGTAAGGTGTAGGTGATAGTCTCTCTACTGCATACATTTTTAAAAAACAACAAAGGGCAGTGCGCTGCTCGGTGCCACTAGCAGAGTGGCGAACTTCACATAGGTGACAAGATTGACAAAGTGACTGGGTTTTTATTGTTGTGGTACGCCATGACGGCTGTTCCTACCTACGGCTGCTATGTACCTCTCTGATAACACGGCAAAATCAACGTCAATTTAAAAAAAAAAAAATAATAATAATTCCTCGGCACTCAAAAACAATATTTCCGCGGACGAGCCAACACAGCACAGCGCTGGGGAGGTCGTCATCATTCTCCTTTTTTCGGAAATTCATGCTAATCCATTTTTGTGATGCGCATCCCGGATTTGGGTAACAAATATCCCCGACGAAGTTTTGAGTTGTGGTGGCGGTGTTTCGTTGCTGTCATGGTGAAGTCCTTGGGGGAACACTTTCAGGGAGAATATGTGATGGGTTAGCAGAGTTGGAGAGTCACTTTGCTTTACTTGATTGTTAGTGGGTTAGCAGAGTTGGAGAGTCACTTTGATTGACTTAATTGTTGATGGGTTAGCAGAGTTGGAGAGTCACTTTGCTTTACTTGATTGTTAGTGGGTTAGCAGAGTTGGAGAGTCACTTTGCTTTACTTGATTGTTAGTGGGTTAGCAGAGTTGGAGAGTCACTTTGATTGACTTATTGTTGATGGGTTAGCAGAGTTGGAGAGTCACTTTGCTTTACTTGATTGTTAGTGGGTTAGCAGAGTTGGAGAGTCACTTTGATTGACTTAATTGTTGATGGGTTAGCAGAGTTGGAGAGTCACTTTGCTTTACTTGATTGTTAGTGGGTTAGCAGAGTTGGAGAGTCACTTTGCTTTACTTGATTGTTAGTGGGTTAGCAGAGTTGGAGAGTCACTTTGATTGACTTAATTGTTGATGGGTTAGCAGAGTTGGAGAGTCACTTTGCTTTACTTGATTGTTAGTGGGTTAGCAGATTTGGAGAGTCACTTTGCTTTACTTGATTGTTAGTGGGTTAGCAGAGTTGGAGAGTCACTTTGCTTTACTTGATTGTTAGTGGGTTAGCAGAGTTGGAGAGTCACTTTGATTGACTTAATTGTTGATGGGTTAGCAGAGTTGGAGAGTCACTTTGCTTTACTTGATTGTTAGTGGGTTAGCAGAGTTGGAGAGTCACTTTGATTGACTTAATTGTTGATGGGTTAGCAGAGTTGGAGAGTCACTTTGCTTTACTTGATTGTTAGTGGGTTAGCAGAGTTGGAGAGTCACTTTGCTTTACTTGATTGTTAGTGGGTTAGCAGAGTTGGAGAGTCACTTTGATTGACTTAATTGTTGATGGGTTATCAGAGTTGGAGAGTCACTTTGCTTTACTTGATTGTTAGTGGGTTAGCAGAGTTGGAGAGTCACTTTGCTTTACTTGATTGTTAGTGGGTTAGCAGAGTTGGAGAGTCACTTTGATTGACTTAATTGTTGATGGGTTAGCAGAGTTGGAGAGTCACTTTGCTTTACTTGATTGTTAGTGGGTTAGCAGAGTTGGAGAGTCACTTTGATTGACTTAATTGTTGATGGGTTAGCAGAGTTGGAGAGTCACTTTGCTTTACTTGATTGTTAGTGGGTTAGCAGATTTGGAGAGTCACTTTGCTTTACTTGATTGTTAGTGGGTTAGCAGAGTTGGAGAGTCACTTTTCTTTACTTGATTGTTAGTGGGTTAGCAGAGTTGGAGAGTCACTTTGATTGACTTAATTGTTGATGGGTTAGCAGAGTTGGAGAGTCACTTTGCTTTACTTGATTGTTAGTGGGTTAGCAGAGTTGGAGAGTCACTTTGCTTTACTTGATTGTTAGTGGGTTAGCAGAGTTGGAGAGTCACTTTGATTGACTTAATTGTTGATGGGTTAGCAGAGTTGGAGAGTCACTTTGCTTTACTTGATTGTTAGTGGGTTAGCAGAGTTGGAGAGTCACTTTGCTTTACTTGATTGTTAGTGGGTTAGCAGAGTTGGAGAGTCACTTTGATTGACTTAATTGTTGATGGGTTAGCAGAGTTGGAGAGTCACTTTGCTTTACTTGATTGTTAGTGGGTTAGCAGAGTTGGAGAGTCACTTTGATTGACTTAATTGTTGATGGGTTAGCAGAGTTGGAGAGTCACTTTGATTGACTTAATTGTTGATGGGTTAGCAGAGTTGGAGAGTCACTTTGCTTTACTTGATTGTTAGTGGGTTAGCAGAGTTGGAGAGTCACTTTGCTTTACTTGATTGTTAGTGGGTTAGCAGAGTTGGAGAGTCACTTTGCTTTACTTGATTGTTGATGGGTTAGCAGAGTTGGAGAGTCACTTTGATTGACTTAATTGTTGATGGGTTAGGAGAATTGGTAAATCACATTTGATTTGGATGGCAGTTTTTGTTTCCAGATTGCTTTGATTTTAGATGTTAGGTCATGGAGGTGTCCGAGATTTATTTGATGAATAAGGTACTGGTACTATTTTTGTCTTCCTTCCATTTCAAGAAAATTCACACACGCGAGCGCGCGCACACACACACCCACACACACGTATTCGCGTGTGCATGTGTATGTTTAAGTAAAGATAAGTAACATACTCCAAGCAATCTGAAGCAGCCTAACCTGACCTAAGGAATAAACTGCATAAATCTTATATGGTATTTAAAGAGGACAAGCTGGATGGATTGATACACATGTGCATGCATTCATAAATACATGCTTATTGAAACAAACATACATGCATACGTACATACACATATACAGTACGTACATATAATTTGAAACATATACTATTTACGTCTATATACAGTATACTGCACATACATACAAACATACATGCATGCAAATTTATTCGTACATACCTGCCACGCTGTATGCATATTCACACGGGTGTTTAGCCAAAAAAGCTTATGCTAAATTGTTTGGTAATCTGTGTGTTTATGTGCGAGTGTAAATTAATTTGGTGCGACTATAAATTGTTTAAATTGTAAATGGTTTGTGTTATGGTCATGCAATTTATGTCCTGGCAAATCAGCGTGTATTATAAGGACGTTTTGTATTGGATTATTTTGTGATTATTGCGGTTTTATATTTTTGCGTGTAATTATAGTATCATAATCGATTTGTGATGATTATTTTGTTTAGTTCGTGTATTATTTACTAAAGATCACGCGCGTGTGTGTGTGTGTGTGTTTCAAATTCTACATCTGAAGAATTTCTTCGAAATTATTATGTTATTGGTATTGGTATTGTTTATAATTATCAATATTATTATTAAATAATTATGGTAATATATCTATTACACATATACAGTATAAGGCTTGAGCGTTTTATTATTGTAAATTTGTCCCCACTTTTACCAGTTGAATATGTGTATTATGTGATAATTGGTCCTCTCTCCCCTCCCCTCCCCTTTCCTTTCTCTCTCTGCCCCAATCTCATTTACCCCCACTGTCATTCATCATTATCATCTTTATCGTCTCCTTTGCCATTTATGTTATTATGATATGCCTATCATCATTACCCGTGTATCTCCCTATCTTATCTAAACTACTTTTCATCCTCGTTAATGTATACAATTTGTCTTTACTTATAAGTTGTATGTTTTGTGTCCTTCTGACTCACTTGTTATTTGGTGTTGTTTTACAGTCACCTTTGAGTTTTTAGTACAAGAAAAAACGTATTTCTAAAAATGACAATAATTATTTGATCGTCAATCGTAGCATTGCTTGGCTGTTTTGCATTGTTATCCTCAAGTAAACTGAAAACATTCTATTAGGCTAAGAATCAACTTTATTTCAGACACAAGCACCAGGAAAAATTCGTATAACGTTGACTTTATAGAAGCTGCTGTCATACAATAATATACAGATTTGGAAAGACCTTTAGAAGGTAACATTTTGAAAATATTGTTTTTTATATTCCTGAGAAAATGAGTTCCCCTAATTCAAGAAGTTAATCGGACTCATTATTCATTCACCTTCCATCATCAATTAACCCTTTCCTTCACTCAGGGATTGAGAGAGAGAGAAGAGAGAGAGAGAGAAAGAGAGAGAGAGAGAGAGAGAGAGAGAGAGAGAGAGAGAGAGAGAGAGAGAGAGAAGGGGGGGGGAGGGGAGGGGAGGGAGAGAGAGAGAGCGAGAGCGAGCGCAAGAGAGGGGAAGGGAGGGAAGGAGAAGGGGAAGAAGAGTGGAGAGCGGTAAAATCCGTAAATGGTACAAGAAGAACAGAATGAAAGACTAAAGACGGAGATAGAAGATAAAATAAAACCTAAAGCTAATCACTGGTAGCAAGTGAGTGACAATACCGGATAATATCCACCGAGTCACACCAACACTTTCTCTGCCTTTATTTACCCCTCACCGGCTTTTTTTCTCTTTCTCTCCTTTTCTCCCTTTCTCTGGCTTGTATCCATTCGGCCCCATTCAACCAACTGTTTTAAGACGTTTATCCCCATCCAGGTGTCGATTTTTTCCTGGCGAGCGATAGCGAGCCAGCATTGTATGGAGAAATCTGGCTTCGCGGGAGAAATTTTTCTATCGAAAAATGTACAAATTTAGCTAGCTGTCAACACAAATATATATATATGCTGGCTTGCTACCGCTCACCAGGAAAATAATGACACTTGGATGGGGGTAAACGTCTTACAACATTAGGCTGAATGGTGCCGAATGGATAAAAGCCAGAGAAAGAGAGAAAAGGAGAGGAAAAAAGCAGGTGACCCCCCTTACGTCTGACAGCCTTGGAAGTCAAATTGTATAGGAATTATTTTTAGTAAACTATGATGTGTTCTGCTCTCATTATATTCTAGCGATTACTTGACGATTGTAAGCAGTTTAATAAGAACTGTTGCATTTCCCTAGCGAGTACAAAGAATATATTTCTCACATGTACTATATTTGTGATTATTTATCCATCTATCTACTGTATATCTAATCATGTGCCTATTAATCTGTATCTCTTTATATATATACCGGTGATATACTGTATATTTATATACTGTATATATATATATATATATATATATATATATATATATATATGTATATGTATATATATATATATATTTGTATATATACATATATATGTCTTTATCTTCTTATATCCAGCTCATTTAGCTACCTCCATTTTCCCTTTTTTCTACCCATTACCTCTCCACCACCATCTCTCCCCCTCCCTCCCTCCCACCCCCCGCCCTCGTTCCTCGGAACACGAGAACTGCATCACCCGCCACTGCCGCCCCCGTGTCCAGGCTTATTAGACCTAATTCAATATTTCTTACAAACCCGTGGGGGCCAGGGCGACGAAAGGCGTTAAAACAAGGGAGGGGCTCAGGGAGTTTTGTCAAGTTTTTTGTTTAATTAGGTTTGTTTTTACTCTATGAAATAAGCTTTAAAATGTATTTCTTTATTTTGTCTGATTATAATATATAATTATGTGATTGTATTGCTAATATATTTAGGAGCAGTGATAAGCATGGACACAGGTAGTGTGTGGGGGAAAGAAAGTTTTCGGAGCAATGGGAAGTATGTGGAAGGTGAGAAATCTCGGAATGGAAGCTAAAAGTGCAATATATCAAGGGATAGTTGTACCAACAGTAATGTATGGGGCTGAGACTTGGGGTCTGAATGTGCAAGATAAAAGAAGGTTGGATCATTGGATGTGATGGAGATGAGCTGCTTGACGAGTATGTGCGGAGTGACACGTAGACAGATTGAGGAATGAAGAGTTGCTTAGGAAAGTGGGACAACAGGAACCCTTATCGGCCAGAGTGGAAAGAAGGGTGCTATGCTGGTATAGACATGCTGAACGAATGAATGATGAAAGGCATAAAGAGAATATATGAGTCAGAAACAAGGGGAAATAGATTGAGAGGAAGACCTCGGGTGAGATGGAGAGACGGTGTGAAAAAAGAGTTGGAAGAGCGAGATGACTGAAGAACAGGCAAGAGAAGTGGTAATGAATAGGAATGAATGGAGAATGCTTGTGAATAGGAATGAATGGAGAATGCTTGTGAATAGATGAGTGATGAAGCAGTCGTAGGAAGTGAAGGTCATTCGCCAGTTGAACTAGATAATAATCCGTCAGTTTGTATATGAAGGGCCATGCCTGGAAGTATGTGGGCAGGCATTGTGCTGTGGTTCCGCTGCATGTCTGCCTGCTGTGACTGGAACCTCTCCGGGAGATCTGGGCCCTGGGTGTCTTTTGCTGGGGACCCCTCATGGTTCTTGGTCTCTGGGTCTTCTTATGGGCGACCTAATTGTGTGTGAATTGTTTATATTATTTTTATTTTGTTGCTTCTGCTTGGGCTCTGTCTCGAGTCGGCCACCCCCAGCTATGGGGTATGTGCCTGAATATATACATACTGTACATTCATTATTTTCATTATTATTATTATTTTTATTTTTTATTTTTTATTTATTTTTTTATTGTTAGTAGTATTATTATTATTATTTGCAATATTTGTATTATTAATGTATTGATATATACAGTATATCCCATTACTCCTAACAAGCCTGGACTAGTGAACCATTCAAATTACTACCCCTTCCCCCCATAACTATCTGTGTTGTTTTATGCGATAATAATACCTACAAACTCTCTAAACTTCTAATTTCTCTCCTCAACAGGTAAACATCTGCGGAGTTAAGGGTGGAGTGGTGGGTGAGAGTGACGGAGGTGGCGAGTTGGTGTAGTATTAAGTGAGTAAAGGTGTGACGAATTGGTGGAGTATTGGGTGAGTAAGGTGTGACGAGTTGGTGGAGTATTGGGTGAGTAAAGGGGTGACGAGTTGGTGGAGTATTGATTAATAAAGGGGTGACGAGTTGGTGGAGTATTGGGTGAGTAAAGGGGTGACGAGTTGGTGGAGAATTGAGTGAGTAAAGGAGTGACGAGTTGGTGGAGTATTGAGTGAGTAAAAGAGTGACGAGTTGGTGGAATATTGAGTGAGTAAAGGAGTGACGAGTTGGTGGAGTATTGAGTGAGTAAAAAGGTGACGAGTTGGTGGAGTATTGAGTGAGTAAAGGTGTGACGAATTGGTGGAGTATTGGGTGAGTAAAGGGGTGACGAGGTGGTGGAGTATTGAGTGAGTAAAGGAGTGACGAGTTGGTGGAGTATTGAGTGAGTAAAGGTGTGACGAGGTGGTGGAATAACAGTGAGTAGGGAGCCTTTATCGTCACCTTCCGATCGTCAACATATTCCCGGCAACATTTCTGGGATCTTTTGCACTGGCATCGGAAGCGCCAGAGTATATACACACATACAGCGGAAACTAGACTGATGATAGATTAACTTAGGTAGTTAATTATTTGTTAAAAGGTTTACCTAATAAGCTGTCAGACCAGTGTTATGATACAATTTGAATGAAACTACTCCTGTTATACCGGGCAAATATAAGAGTGACCTTTAGTCTGTGGTGCAATGTTTAGCTCTTGGACTGTAGGGATAGACAAATGGGCAGTCTTGTCTTACTTAGTGCTTATGTTCATATAGAAGTAAATATTTACTTTGTGGAAGTGGACAATGTAACATTCCAATAAGGGAAGTAAACTGTGGTAACCTGAATTAATAGCTCATAAGCCGCGTTGATAGTCAGTACGTCAGAGAAAGTAAATCGGTACAAGACAAAAGTCATATTGTTGTTGAGATATTATTTCGATATGAAAACTTTGGTATATTAATTCCCATACCGCTTATTAGTCGTTCATTGATGATTATACTCAAAGTTTGACACCTTTGAAGGAGAGAGAATCGTGTGATTTAAGGTTCTGGCTCAACCACTATGATATGCAGCAATAGTCCCTGTGTATTAGCTCAGGTTCAATAAGGTAATGTCACGGAAATTAACACCGTGGCAATCCGCAGCCCAGCGTATACGCCTTCAACTTACCTTTGACCAGTATGAACCAGAGAGAGAGAGAGAGAGAGAGAGAGAGAATACTAAGAATATTGAACACAGTACAAGTAAAACAAATTATTATCAAAACACAAAACAACAAACACTAGCTTAGGATAATATCTTAATAATGTTACAAAAACATTGCCACACTGAGTGAACCTGGACCTATAAACTGGTGGAGTCTTACAACGGGTAGACTGGGGACTACCTGCGGTGCGTAATACAACGGGTAGACTGGGGACTACCTGCGGTGCGTAATACAACGGGTAGACTGGGGACTACCTGCGGTGCGTAATACAACGGGTAGACTGGGGACTACCTGCGGTGCGTAATACAACGGGTAGACTGGGGACTACCTGCGGTGCGTAATACAACGGGTAGACTGGGGACTACCTGCGGTGCGTAATACAACGGGTAGACTGGGGACTACCTGCGGTGCGTAATACAACGGGTAGACTGGGGACTACCTGCGGTGCGTAATACAACGGGTAGACTGGGGACTACCTGCGGTGCGTAATACAACGGGTAGACTGGGGACTACCTGCGGTGCGTAATACAACGGGTAGACTGGGGACTACCTGCGGTGCGTAATACAACGGGTAGACTGGGGACTACCTGCGGTGCGTAATACAACGGGTAGACTGGGGACTACCTGCGGTGCGTAATACAACGGGTAGACTGGGGACTACCTGCGGTGCGTTAATACAACGGGTAGACTGGGGACTACCTGCGGTGCGTAATACAACGGGTAGACTGGGGACTACCTGCGGTGCGTAATACAACGGGTAGACTGGGGACTACCTGCGGTGCGTAATACAACGGGTAGACTGGGGACTACCTGCGGTGCGTAATACAACGGGTAGACTGGGGACTACCTGCGGTGCGTAATACAACGGGTAGACTGGGGACTACCTGCGGTGCGTAATACAACGGGTAGACTGGGGACTACCTGCGGTGCGTAATACAACGGGTAGACTGGGGACTACCTGCGGTGCGTAATACAACGGGTAGACTGGGGACTACCTGCGGTGCGTAATACAACGGGTAGACTGGGGACTACCTGCGGTGCGTAATACAACGGGTAGACTGGGGACTACCTGCGGTGCGTAATACAACGGGTAGACTGGGACTACCTGCGGTGCGTAATACAACGGGTAGACTGGGGACTACCTGCGGTGCGTAATACAACGGGTAGACTGGGGACTACCTGCGGTGCGTAATACAACGGGTAGACTGGGGACTACCTGCGGTGCGTAATACAACGGGTAGACTGGGGACTACCTGCGGTGCGTAATACAACGGGTAGACTGGGGACTACCTGCGGTGCGTAATACAACGGGTAGACTGGGGACTACCTGCGGTGCGTAATACAACGGGTAGACTGGGGACTACCTGCGGTGCGTAATACAACGGGTAGACTGGGGACTACCTGCGGTGCGTAATACAACGGGTAGACTGGGGACTACCCTGCGGTGCGTAATACAACGGGTAGACTGGGGACTACCTGCGGTGCGTAATACAACGGGTAGACTGGGACTACCTGCGGTGCGTAATACAACGGGTAGACTGGGGACTACCTGCGGTGCGTAATACAACGGGTAGACTGGGGACTACCTGCGGTGCGTAATACAACGGGTAGACTGGGGACTACCTGCGGTGCGTAATACAACGGGTAGACTGGGGACTACCTGCGGTGCGTAATACAACGGGTAGACTGGGGGCTACCTGCGGTGCGTAATACAACGGGTAGACTGGGGACTACCTGCGGTGCGTAATACAACGGGTAGACTGGGGACTACCTGCGGTGCGTAATACAACGGGTAGACTGGGGACTACCTGCGGTGCGTAATACAACGGGTAGACTGGGGACTACCTGCGGTGCGTAATACAAACGGGTAGACTGGGGACTACCTGCGGTGCGTAATACAACGGGTAGACTGGGGACTACCTGCGGTGCGTAATACAACGGGTAGACTGGGGACTACCTGCGGTGCGTAATACAACGGGTAGACTGGGGACTACCTGCGGTGCGTAATACAACGGGTAGACTGGGGACTACCTGCGGTGCGTAATACAACGGGTAGACTGGGGACTACCTGCGGTGCGTAATACAACGGGTAGACTGGGGACTACCTGCGGTGGCGTAATACAACGGGTAGACTGGGGACTACCTGCGGTGCGTAATACAACGGGTAGACTGGGGACTACCTGCGGTGCGTAATACAACGGGTAGACTGGGGACTACCTGCGGTGCGTAATACAAGTTTGTTCTCTTAAGGGGGGTCACCGGCTTTTTTTTTATCTTTCTCTCCTTTTCTCTCCTTTTCTCTCTTTTCCTGGCTTGTATCCATTCGGCCCTATTCAGCCAACTGTTTTAAGACGTTTATCCCCATCCAGGCGTCGATTTCTTCCTGGCGAGCGATAGCCAGCCAGCATTGTATGGAGAAATGTTTCTATCGAAAAATGTACAAATTTAGCTTGCTGTCAAAAACAAAAAATATGTATGCTGGCTCGCTACCACTCGCCAGGAAAATATTGACACCTGGATGGGGTAAACGTCTTAAAACCGTAGGCTGAATGGGGCCGAATGGATACAAGCTAAAGAGAGGGAGAAAAAGATAAAAAAAAGCGAGGTGGGCTCCCTTAACCCCTTCCGACATATGACGCTATTTTGAGCCTATTAGGGATACTTTAAAGCCTTTGTTACCATCAGGGGTATTTAGAAACCTTTAGTTTAGTTACTTCAACCTCTGCAGTTGTCTTTGAGTTAGCTGTGGGCAGAAAACTAATTTTGGAGAGGTAATTATAAGAGTGAGAGTGAGTGGCGAACGATAGCGAGTCTGTAGGATTGGAGGAATCAGCCTTCGGTCGGAACATAAATCGAAGGGGGGTCTTTGGGATTTATTTTTTTATTTTTTATGCTTGATAGAGGTGTACGGAGCAAACTAAAACATATATATATATATATATATATATATATATACCGGTATATATACAGTATATATATATATATACATATATATATATACAGTATATATATATATATACATATATATATATATTTATATATATATACGGTATATATTGGTAATAACAAAATAACAAATTAATAAAAAAACGTCCCCTTAAACACTGTTGCTTAATAATCGTTCATTACCTATAACTAAGCCTTCAAAAATCGTGTGTTTTGTATCCAAAGAGTACTGGTATATGTAATTGATCTTGGCAGAAGGGTTTATTACGGTCATTTGGTGGTAGTGGTGGTGGTGGTGTGTGTGTGTGTGTGTGTGTGTGTGTGTGTGTGTGTGTGTGTGATAGAGTGTGTGTGTGTGTGTGTGTGTGATATAGAGTGTGTGAAAGAGTGTGTGTGTGTGTGATAGAGTGTGTGTATGTGTGTGATAAAGTGTGTGTGTGTGTGATAGAGTGTGTGTATGTGTGTGATAAAGTGTGTGTGTGTGTGATAGAGTGTGTGTGTGTGTGATAGAGTGTGTGTGTGTGTGATAGAGTGTCTGTGTGTGATAGAGTGTGTGTGTGTGATAGTGTGTGTGTGTGTGTGTGTGTGTGTGTGTGTGTGTGTGTGTGTGTGTGATAGAGTGTGTGTGTGTGTGTGATAAAGTATATGTGTGTGTGTGATAAAGTATGTGTGTGTGTGATAAAGTATATGTGTGTGTGTGATAAAGTATGTGTGTGTGTGATAGAGTGTGTGTGTGTGTGTGTGATAGAGTGTGTGTGTGTGTGTGATAGAGTGTGTGTGTGTGTGTGTGTTTCAAGGTCACGACGCATTATACACATGCCCAGTTTTAGGATCTTGGGGAAGGAGGGTGGTGGTGGGGTTTATGTGTGAGTGTATGTGTGTGCTGTGTAGTGTAGTGTAGTGTAACGTATTGTAGTGAAGTGTGTGTGTGTGGTGTAGTGTAGTGTGTGTGTGTGGTGCAGTCTGTGTGTAGTGTAGTATGTGTGTGTGTGTGTGTGTTGTAGTGTATGTGTGTGGTGTAGTTTACTTTGTGTAGTGTAGTGTGTGTGTGGGGTAGTGTGTGTATGGTGTAGTGTGTGTGTGGTGTAGTGTAGTGGGTGTGTGTGGTGTAGTGTAGTGTAGTGTAGTGTAGTGTAGTGTGTGTATGGTGTAGTGTGTGTGTGTGTGTGTGTGTGTGTGTGTGTTGTAGTGTATATGTGTGGTGTAGTGTGTGTGTGGTGTAGTTTACTTTGTGTAGTGTAGTGTGTGTGTGGGTTAGTGTGTGTATGGTGTAGTGTGTGTGTGGTGTAGTGTAGTGTGTGTGTGGTGTAGTGTAGTGTAGTGTAGTGTAGTGTGTGTATGGTGTAGTGTGTGTGTGTGGTGTAGTGTAGTGTAGTGTAGTGTAGTGTGTGTGTGGGGTAGTGTGTGTGTGGGGTAGTGTGTGTCTGGTGTAGTGTGTGTGTGGTGTAGTGTAGTGTGTGTGTGGTGTAGTGTAGTGTGTGTGTGTGTGGGGTAGTGTGTGTATGGTGTAGTGTGTGTGTGGTGTAGTGTAGTGTGTGTGTGTGTGTGTGTGTGTGTTGTAGTGTAGTGTGTCATACCAGTGGTTGTAACGTGTTGTGGTACGTTGTGAGTGTGTGTGTTTTGTGCAAGTGTATATTGTGGTGATGTTGTCTAGTGTGTGTGTGTATGTGTTGGTGTGTTTTGCCAGTGAGTGTGTTAGCGTACAATCGTGAGTCATGATAAGTAGACATCCATTTGAATCTTAAAACATTTAAGGGGGGTCACCGGCTTTTTTTAAATCTTTCTCTCCTTTTTTTCTCTTTCCCTGGCCTGTATCCATTCGGCCCCATTCAGCCAACAGTTTTAAGACGTTTATCCCTATCCAAATGTCGATTTCTTCCTAGCATTGTATGGAAAAATCCGGCTTTGCCGGAGACATTTTTCTATCGAAAAATGTACAAATTTAGCTTGCTGTCAAAACAAATATATACTGTATATATATGCTGGCTCGCTACCGCTCGCCAGTAAACTATTGACACGTGGATGGGGGTAAACGTCTTAAAACAGTAGGCTGAATGGGGCCGAATGGATACATGTCAAAGAGAGAGGGAAAGAAAGAGAAAAAAAGCGAGGTGGGCTCCCTTAACTAACCCTCTCAGTGTATGAGCTGGGTTTTTTTCCAGTTTATTCTAGGTAGCATTAAACGATTGTATTCAATTTAGGAAGACATTGTAGAAGTCAAAGGGTTAATCGATTTAATTGTAACTTTTCGGAGCCCATAAATTCCTACTTAAGCTACATGTAATCGTTTAAAGGTAGACAAAATAACATAAAGAAACGCGTCTTTGTTATACTGAGAAGGTTGAAGTGAGTGATAAAGTGTGTGGTGTTTAGATAAATGTGTGGTGTTGATAAAGTGTGGTGTTGATTGTTGTGTGTGGTGTTGATAAAGTGTGTGGTGTTGATAAAGTGTGTGGTGTTGATAAAGTGTGTGGTGTTGATAAAGTGTGTGGTGTTGTGAGTGATAAAGTGTGTGGTGTTGATAAAGTGTGTGGTGTTGATAAAGTGTGTGGTGTTGATAAAGTGTGTGGTGTTGATAAAGTGTGTGGTGTTGATAAAGTGTGTGGTGTTGATAATGTGTGTGGTGTTGATAAAGTGTGTGGTGTTGATAAAACAGTGGTTTGGTGTGGTTTGAAATAAAGTGTGTGTGGTGTGATAAGTGTGTGTGGTGGTGTTGTTGCTGTCTGTTCCTTGTGGTTTGTGTTGTGTGTTGGTCAAGTGGTTTGGTGTAGGTGTGGTAGCGGGAAATAAAAGTGAAAAAGGTGGGAGGCGTTGTTGGTTATGTTTTTAAGGGAAGGTGGTAGCTCTTGAGAGGTGCCACCAGACAAAACTTATATATTTGAGAGAGAGAGAGAGAGAGAGAGAGAGAGAGAGAGAGAGAGAGGAGAGGAGAGGAGGGAGAGAGAGAGAGGTTGGGGGGGGGGGGGGACGGACATGTACGGGTGTGTGGTGTTGAAGGATGACTATGTTAGTAGATAGACAAACAATGGTGTATGGAGTGGTTGTGGTGATATGGGTGGTGAAAGGTGGTAAAGAGTGAGGTGGGTGGGGTATGGGTCTGAGGGGCACGGTGGCAGGTATAGGTGTGTGTGAGGGGGGACGCGGGGGGGGGGAATGGGAGGGGGAGCACGGCGTCAGAGATAATTACATGGGGAGTACACCAAACTCCCACACAGAAAAGATAACTACAGGGACAAATTGAAACAGGGGGATTTTCATAGACTAGTATTCAAATGTGTTTTACGGTATCTTTCCTAGGCTAGGGGGGATAGCGTTTTGTTACAGATCCCAGTGAGGTGGTCACAGGACATAGTTCTAGTACAGAGAGACACCCCCAAACATAGAACAGTTTAATAAATTAATACAAAGGAGGAGGGGATGGAGAGAAGAGAGGAGGGGAAGAGAGAGTGAGAGGAGGAGAGGAGAGAGAGAAGAGCGGAGAAGGATGAGAGAGAGAGAGAGGAGAGAGGAGGAAGCGAAAGCGAGGCGGGAATCGAGTAGCGAGACGAGGAGATGTAGAGGTCTGTAGAAGGGAAAGTGACTTAGGGGCTGGGCAAGGCTCCAAATTGCAAACGGAATGCGTCCAGAGGAGTCACAGTATCATGGAAAGAGCAGGGAGGAGAGAGAAGAGAGATGTGGGGTGAGGAGAGTTGGGTAAAGGAGAAGAATGAGTGAAGATGTGAGGAGAGATGTGGAATGAGTAGAGATGTGCAACGAGTGGGTAATACATGGATGTGTAAGAGAAAGGGCAGGAGGTAAGGAGAGTTGTTTTATGGGGGCCCACCTCGCTTTTTTTCTTTTTCTCTCACTCTCTCATTGGCTTGTATCCATTCGGCCCCATTCAGCCAACTGTTTTAAGACGTTTATCCCCATCCAGGTGTAGATTTCTTCCTGGCGATCGATAGCGAGCCAGCATTGTATGGAGAAATCCGGCTTCGCCGGAGAAATTTTTCTATCGAAAAATGTACAAATTTAGCTTGCTGTCAAAACAAAAATATATATATGCTGGCTCGCTACCTCTCGCCAGGAAAATATTGACACCTGGATGGGGGTAAACGTCTTAAAACAGTAGGCTGAATGGGGTGGAATGGATACAAGCCAAAGAGAGAGGGAGAGAAAGAGAAAACAAACGAGGTGGGCTCCCTTAAGGAAGAGAATGAGGCCAGGAGATAGGTAAGGCAAGAAGAGACGAGTGAGCAATAGATGTGAGGTGAATGAAGAGAGATGTGAGTTATGAGAGCTGTGAAGAGAATGAGACGAGTGAGGAGATCTTTGAAATAGTGAGACAAATGAGTGATCAATAAATACGTAAAAGGAGTCACAGTATCATGGAGAAAGCAGGGAGAAGAGAGGAGAGGTATGTGGAGTGAGGAGAGACGTGAAGCGAGTGAGTGATGAATAGATATATATAATAGAAGTCACAGTACCATGGTGAGAGCAGGGAGGAGAGGT
>CM064562.1:19461476-19473976 GCA_032716605.1 Paralithodes platypus | reverse complement strand
CCTCCCTAGCCGAGCGGAGAGGGACAAGACGTGGGAACGATAGTGTGGGAAATTTTGTTATGGGGTTGTGGGGAATGATGTTGTAGGGAATGGGGCTGTAGGGAAATCTAGGACATGGACGGTATAGTCAGAGATGCTAAATATATACAATACTGTATTAAAGTACCGGTGGGTAAGTAGTGTTGTTCCCGGCCCTATAGTGGCTGAACGTGTGATGATAATAATGAAAGCTTGAGGGAGAGATATAATAATATACTAGGCTATGTATAGAACTGCAGTTATATGATGACCAAGAAAGGTATTGTGGAAGGGCTGTGGAGTCGCAAGTTAAGGGGGTCTCTCCTTTTCTCTCTTTCCCTGGCTTGTATCCATTCGGCCCCATTCAGCCAACTGTTTTAAGACGTTTATCCCCATCCAGGTATCGATTTCTTCCTGGCGAGCGATAGCGAGCCAGCATTGAATGGAGAAATCAGGCTTCGCCGGAGACATTTTTCTATCGAAAAATGTACAAATTTAGCTTGCTGTCAAAACAGAAATATATATATGCTGGCTCGCTACCGCTCGCCAGGAAAATATTGACACCTGGATTGGGGTAAACGTCTTATAACAGTAGGCTGAATGGGGCCGAATGGATACAAGCCAAAGAGAGAGGGAGAGAAAGAGAAAAAAAAAAGCGAGGTGGGGCCCCTTACAGAGAACTATTAGAGAAGTTGTGAAAATATTGTAGGAGCCAAGATACGAAGCCTAGCCCGAAATACAAAATACAAACATAAATCCACTATTTAACTTATAAAGGTGAAGATGAAGTGCAGAATACTAAAGGTCAAGATGAAGTGCAGAATACATTACATCGCCAAGAAACGTGGTGAACTATAATATAAGCAAAGACGCCAAGTATAAAGGTCGGTACCAGAAGTAACCATAGCTTGGATACGTTTGAGAAAAGTAAAGAAATATTTGGAAGCCGGGAGTTGTGGAAGAGTTTTAGTGGAGTTATTGTGATGTAGAGGGTAGTTACCTTGGGCTAAGTTAAGGGGGGTCACCTGCTTTTGTTCTCTTCTTTTATATTTCTTTCTTTTCCTGGCTTGTATCCATTCGGCCCCATTCAGCCTACTGTTTTAAGACGTTTAACCCCATCCAGGTGTCGATTTCTTTCTGGCGAGCGATAGCGTAGCCAGCATTTTATGGAGAAATCCGGCTGTGCCGGAGAAATTTTTCTATCGAAAAATTTACAAATTTAGCCTGCTGTCAAAAACATTTTAATAAATATGTTGGCTCGCTACCGCTCGCCAGGAAAAACCGACACCTGGATGGGGATAAACGTCTTAAAACAGTAGGCTAAATGGGGCCAAATGGATACAACCCAGAGAGAGAGAGAGGGAGAGAGAGAAGAAAACACGAGGTGGGCCCCCATAAGGTTTGGCCAATGTAGGTGGTTGTACACTCTAAAAAGTCCGTGATTTATAGAAGGTATGAACAAGTATATAAGTTCATTGGGGATATTGATTGTGATATACCTTTCTAACTGGTATAAGATGGTTTATTACCAACAATGCATGTTTATAGGGGTATAATATTATGGACACTTTACTGGGGTGGTTGTGATGGAGGTTTTTTGTGTAATAGTTGAGGTTTTGATCGAAATATTGTGGTTAATGGTTAAATACGTTTGGCTAAGTTCTGGTTGTATTATAAGCGTTACATTGTGGTGTAGGAGTAGTTACGTACTGCTAAGTGGTTGCTTTGTAAGTTATTTTAACTTAACGGCATGGTGTAAAGATAGTTAATTAAGTTGTGTTAAGTTATGGTTTGGCCAGCAAGGGTAGTTATGCTGGAGGTAGTTAGGTAAGCTGGGTAGTTAGTTGAGTTTTGAGACATTTTAGTGTAAGGTTAGTTACGTTTGGCTAAGTTGTGGTTTTATTATGTTGTGGTAAATCATGGTGTGACTGTGAGGGTAGTTATGTATTGTACAGCTTAGCATGGTAGTGGCTTTGTTAACGGGAGATCTTTATTTATAGCTTTGTTTATTTATAGGAGATTGTAGGCGGCAATCGAGCAGGGCACTTCCTAGGGGAGGCCACATAGGCATATGATGAGTTGCTGGAACTCCTGTTTAATTTACCTGGTTTCCCCCACTGTTTCTATTTGTGCCTCACCTACACAGAGAGTAATCCAGCTAACTCTCACAAACTCCTCCTCTTCCTATTCATTCCAATACACTTAACAAGCACACCACACTTCTTTCCAACACACCTAAATTACCTCTAACGCACCTTCATTTTGGCTCTTATCACTCCTAATAACCTTGGGGGGACACTTGTTACAGGCAGCTGTGCCTTCTGTCTCCTTCATGTAAACATATACAAAAATCTCTCTCCATGGTGAAACAAAAGATAGTGGTCACTGGTAATTTGGAATATGTCATGGTTTAGGTGGTTTGTTTTAGTTACGAACTAGGCGTAAGTGAGAATCCACCTCCCAGATTCAATTGACTGTAAACAGGATTCGAACCCAACTAATCCCAAACTCATAACCTAGACTAGAGCAGAAAGCCCAACCAGCCATGGAGTTATCTCTCATCTTTCCTGCATCCATCATTATCCTAATCATCATAATAATAGTTTTTCTCACTCTCTCTCTCTCTCTCTCTCTCTCTGCACCTGCATTATCTAAGAGTTCCCCCTGCGAGCAACCACATAGACCCTTTATAAAGAGACTAGACAACTGCCCTCATTTTGGCCGTGTTCTAGTCTAGTTAGCACTCGACGATTTTATTCGTCCTAGGTGTTATCTCCAGAAATCAAAGGGGTACTATTTATATCTATTTACCTTTCCTCCCACAGATCCTTCCAAAAACTACACAAAATCGTCTAATGAGAGCCTGAATGTCATGCCAAAAGTGGTTATTGTACTGAGAGGGTCATAAGTGATAGTGTAGTAGTGGTTCTATACCAATACTTGGGACCCCTTCAGTACGATGCAAGCATTTTCATTATATTTTGTCTAACAAGGGAGAATAAGATACTCATAACTTGCATCGTTACCATCAAAAACATTGCCACAGCCCATTGGTGTCTCTTAATATATTTACAGATTCTCCCTGAAGATTTTAGACGGCCTCGATGAGCATATGTAAGCTGTCGAATGTCCTCGATGAGCATCTGGGCCTCATTTCACACCATTAATCACATGATTAATCACCATTAATCACATGATTGGGTGCAAGCCAATTACTGTGGATACATGACATATTTTTGCCAGGCTAAGATAAACGGAGTATAGAGTTGTCCTGGGTCTGTATGCTAAAGTCACCATTTCCCTACCCCCACCCCCCCTCCCAGTGAACCCCGACGTTCCTGAGGTGTTCATTATGTACTCTTGCGGTGACCGGACGAGGGGCTATTCGTTATATAATATTGTGCCGGAAAATGAAGGAGCTGTGAGAACGGACGGTGTAACGAACCTGCTGGCGTTAAATTACGGCTCTCGGATATCAGTTAACGCTAGTTGTATTTTTCAGTTAACTTGTATTTTCAGTTAACGCTATAACTGGTTGTATTTTCAGTTAACGCTATAACTGGTTGTATTTTTCAGTTAACGCTATAACTGGTTGTATTTTTCAGTTAACGCTATAACTGGTTGTATTTTCAGTTAACGCTATAACTGGTTGTATTTTTCAGTTAACGCTATAACTGGTTGTATTTTTCAGTTAACGCTATAACTGGTTGTATTTTTCAGTTAACGCTATAACTGGTTGTATTTTTCAGTTAACGCTATAACTGGTTGTATTTTTCAGTTAACGCTATAACTGGTTGTATTTTTCAGTTAACGCTATAACTGGTTGTATTTTTCAGTTAACGCTATAACTGGTTGTATTTTTCAGTTAACGCTATAACTGGTTGTATTTTTCAGTTAACGCTATAACTGGTTGTATTTTTCAGTTAACGCTATAACTGGTTGTATTTTTCAGTTAACGCTATAACTGGTTGTATTTTTCAGTTAACGCTATAACTGGTTGTAGTTTTCAGTTAACGCTATAACTGGTTGTATTTTTCAGTTAACGCTATAACTGGTTGTAGTTTGTCTCACATGGCGTTATATTACACAAGGTTTCAATGTAAGGACTTTAGTAAGGCGTTGGGCTTCGTCTTTATGTACAAAGGATTACAAAGGAGTAACATTGTAGGAAAGCAACAGATATGTCAATGCTCTCTTGCCTGCCCCCCCCCCCCCCCCCCACTACCTAAGGGGGGTCACCTGTTTTTTTGTTTTATCTTTCTCTCCTTTTCTCTCTTGCCCTGGCTTGTATCCATTCGGCCCCATTCAGCCAACTGTTTTAAGACGTTTATCCCCATCCAGGTGTCGATTTTTTCCTGGCGAGCGATTACGAGCCAGCATTGTATGGAGAAATCCAGATTCGCCGGAGACATTTTTCTATCGAAAAATGTACAAATTTAGCTTGCTGTCAAAACAAAAATATATTATTCTGGCTCACTACCGCTCGCCACGAAAATATTGACACCTGGATGGGGGTAAACGTCTTAAAACAGTAGGCTGAATGGGGCCGAATGGATACAAGACAAAGAGAGAGGAAGAGAAAGAGAAAAAAAGCGAGGTGGGCTCCCTTAAGGCAGTAGAAAGGTTACTAGTAAAGATGTGTGAAACGATTACCTTGCAAAGCCATGGGGTTATAATAATATAAATTAATTATTTAGAAATTGCAATATACTGTATGCTGCTCTCAATACTAGAAACAATGGACACAGCTAACCAGTGAGAGCCGGGACACATTGATCAACAGACACACTTGCTCCAGCGGTATTGCTTGATTTAAGGATTAGGTTGTCTGTGTTAGTTTACTGTAGTTTGGGCAGGTTGGGTTAGTTTAGCTTAGGATATATTAGTTTAGTTTAGGTTTTGTTTACAAAGGATAACAAAGGAAAGCAAGCAACAATAGCTTCTTGAAAGTCGGTGATTAAGAAAGAAATGACTACCACAGATGGCAGCAAGTGGAAGGCTTCAACTCCAGAGTAACAAGGGGAATATACAGTATATTACTCGATCACTAATGGGCGAGGTCACACAGGTGGATCTTGTGTTCGAATTATGTGATGCGTGGCTTTAAATGTGGCACAGATACTTGTCGAACTCATTCAAAAGCTTACATTTGCTCAATCACGCCATCCATATCAAGAGGTAGACACAGTATGGATTTTAAATGACATTGACGAACCCAGGCAAGACTTGTGGAGTGTCCGCTATGGCAAGCCAGTTATCAAACGAATAATACCAAAAACTGTGGACATGGGCTTCGTGTGAGCTCACCCATTCACTATGGGATTCAAGGCGAAATGTTTAGATTAGTTGGGGGATGCATGCAGAGTAGGTTATGTTTCGTTAATTGTTACTTTAGTAATGTAAATTAGGTTACCGGTAAATTAGCCGAGATTCGGCTGTTGCCTGAGGCGATGTTATATGGCGTATTTTCATTCAATTATTCACTAGTAAGGTTTGTAACGCAATATTTCGGGACCCTTCCGCACTGGTACCGGAATTAGAATGGAGGTAAATTATTTTAAGAGCTTGAGTGTCTGAATTATCATAAAACTACAATTTTGAAGCGTCCTGACCATAATTGCTGGAAAAATTGCTAATGTGACTGCATTTATAAGAGTTCTTTTTCAGTGCAGAGGCCAGACAACTTTTCACCAAAGCGTCATAGTTAAGCACTCGTACACTTAAAATAATAGGTGATGATTAAGCAAAAGAAATGTTCAGTCAGGGGCAAAGGTCGTGAATCGTCTAGAATTTCGAATTCAATGCCCCAATGTTTGCCAAAATATAATGGAAAAGAGGTCACTAAAACGTCAAAATGACTGAATTGGGCGATAATTGATTTGAAGCTCACTAAAGGCACTAAATCGGGGGTTGTCCCGGCTCTGTTGACTGCAGGGTGTCTCACCACCACAGTAAATTAGACCTAGGCACAAATTGCCACCCGCGGGTCAGCAAGGAAAAAAGTATAAAGTAGCGGGTCTTCAGTGGACAGTTAAATTACGAGGTGGCGGTCGGTGGCGCGTTCACGGTAAGTCTTTGATATATCCCCTTACTGCGGACTACAAGATTTATGGCAGTAATGATTGTGGGAGAGAAGGGGTTAGGGGTTTGTATTCTTTGAGAGCTTATTATTTCACTCAACGAACTAAAGGAGATTTGTTTTAGTGGTGTATGTCGGATTTTCTTTCTATTCTACAGTGGTCAGAGATAGAAAGAGGAGAAAATAGTGATTTCAAGGGTTAGAGAGAAGAAAGAGTAGACTAGAAGAATGAAGTAAATGAGTGAAAGGTGTGGTTAGTTTCGCTAACTATTTGATATATCTCCTTACTGTTGACTCCAATATTTATGGCAGGAATGATGTGGGATAAAAGAGGTTAGGAGTTTGTATTCGCTGAGAGCGTATTATCTCAATCCAGCTGGCTTGAGGAAATATGTATTCAGTGGTGCCTGTTTGTTTTTCTTTCTATGTACAGGATAATTGGTTGTAGGAGTAAATTGAGGGATGGAAAGGAGAGAAAATATTGATTTCAGAGGTTAGAGAGAAGAACAGTGTAGCAAAGATTTGTTCATGGAAACTGTTATCTCCCCTTGGAGTTCTGCGAACTCCAAGATTTATGGCGAAAATAATTGTGGGAGAGAAGGGGTTAGGGATTTGTATTCATTGAGAGCTTATTTGTTCATGCAATGGTTTTGAGAGTATATGTTTCAGGGGTACCGGTACCTCTGTGTCTGTTTGTTGTATACAGGATTAAGTTGCACATTTTGCTGTACCTCTGTGATATATCCCCTGACTGCCATTTGAAGATTTATGTGTGTAATGATTGTGGACAAGAAGGGATTCTTCGTTTGTCTTCTTTGAAAATGTGTATAATCCATCTGGCTGTCCTTTTGTTTCTTGGTTGTTTACTCTAGTTATATAATTCAGTGTAACTCTGAATATCCTTATACTGCTTAGTTGAATATATACATGCAGTATACTGTATGTATAATATATACATGCAGTATACTGTATGTATAATATATACATGCAGTATACTGTATGTATAATTATTGTGAAAGAAAAAATGGTATAGAACTATGCTATTGTCTTCATTAAAGGTAATTATTTGGATTTGTGCTCTTTTTAATCTTGGCTGTCACAGTCTGCTTTTACATCTAAAGGATAAGGTCACTCGATATGATATGGATATAGAAAAGATAAATTTAATCACATTAATGTTTGGAAGCAAGGAAGGGAGCAGAGGAAGTAGTAGTGAGCTGGAGGACATGAGGGCGCCGGGGCTTGGCCTACCGTGTGTGAGTTGTATCTTTTTTAGAGTCTCACCCCAAATGGGAATCGAACCCCGATCCTCTTGGCTGTTAAACAACCGCACTACGTTTTTCATTATAACTCTTTAATATATTCTCTTAAGTGAAAAATGATTGCGAGTGAAAAGGATATATGTTGTCTTCTTTGAGAGCTTGTTATCTTATTCAACGGAATTAATAGCAACACCATTTGAGAAGGAGCACTGTATTGACAATGTTCATCTTCAGAGGGTGTTTCTGTTCATCTTCAGAGGGTGTTTCTGTTCATCTTCAGAGGGTGTTTCTGTTCATCTTCAGAGGGTGTTTCTGTTCATTCTGTCAACTTTTCAAAGGACTTGAGATTTGTTTTCATTTTATTTTATTTTTATTTTTTTATTGTTTTGGCTAGCAGAGCCAACACTCCCATTATTGACATACACAACCCTCCTCCACCGTTTAAAAAGAATATATATATATATATATATATATATATATATATATATATATATATATATATATATATATATATATATATATATTATTATTTTTTTTTTTTTTTTTTTTTTTTTTTTTTTTCTTGAAGGCATGTGAGATTAAATAAAGCAGCATATTTAGCATTTATATGTTTTTTATTCAGAGATTCAATGTCTCGTGCAATTTTGCGTTGTCGGTCATTCCCTTCTGTACCTATTGAAAGACCGACAACGCAAAATTGTACGAGACATTGAATCTCTGAATAAAAAACATACAAATGCTAAATATGCTGGTTTATTTAATCTCACATATCTTCAAGAAAATATACTACCTGGCTACACTAACTTCTAAATATATATATATATATATATATATATATATATATACCGGTATATATATATATATATATACACTGTAGCGAAATTCCCCTGCCCAAACTACTCCTGGGCTACCTGTACCAATTTTGCCTTGTGCGCCGGAAGCATGAGCACTCCAAGGATATTGTAATCATTACATTGCCTCTCGGTGTATGAGAAAGATTGAAAAGATTGTAATGAAAATAGGTCTGTACCTCCAAATTATAACCACAATCATTAATGATCTCCTTGTTACCCCCCCCCCCCTCCTCCTCTTCCTTTCTCTCTCTCACGGCCGCAAACTCCCAAAAGTTTAATCACACGAAAATGTTGCCTCTGACCAAAAACTGCAATCAGCTCTTAATTTGTATACATCCTCCTTGGATGCGCTTTCATTAAGCATTGTATTGCCACCCATAGTCGACCAACCCTCACTCCCGCCCTCCTCCTCCACCTCCTATTTCTCAGCTCTCCCCCCCCCCCCCCCTCCTCTTCCTCAACTCCCCCCCCCCTCTTCCTCACCTTTCTCCTTCTCCTATTCCTCAGTTTCCCCCCTCCTCCTCCTCCTATTCGTCAAATTCCCCCCTCCTCTTCCTATTCCTCACCTTTCTCCTCCTCCTATTCCTCAACTTCCCTGCCCTCCCCCTTCTCATTCTCGTAGTCCGCACCAATCTTCTCTTCTCCTCCTCCTATTCCTCACCCATTTTGTCTTTCTCCTACTCCTCTTCCCCCTCCGCCTCTTCTTCTTCCTCCTCCTCCTCCTACTTCTCTTTACAATTTCCCATCATATTTTTTTCATTTCTGTAGGGTAGGTTAATTGTATAGATAATTTTGCTATAATAATCAGCTTAGGTTCTTTGTGTGAGTATTATGAGGAGGTGATTACCAGTTATTACAATCTCTCTCTCTCTCTCATCACCACCACCTTCTTTTTCTCCCTAAACGTAACCCTTTCAGTATTAGGGAACGCCTTTTCCAGCTGTGACGTCACTCTGATTCTACTTAACTCACAATCAGATGGCGACAAGTCAGTTTTATTGGGGTTCCTTCCTGGGGATTTTATTCAATATGGGAAGAACCTGTGAATGTTAGAAGACAAAGATTAATTGAGATATTTTTTAATCCTCGATCCCCAGGAGTGCTCCTGATGCTGAATTTAATCATTGTTCTGCAGTACTGTACATAGCAATCGTGGTCTGACTAAAGGGAAGTAAGAGGATTATTACGGTAAATGAAACCTAGAGGTTCCCATGGGTTATTGTTTTAGCCCGCTTCCCACCACCACCACTACCGCTGTGTTGAGGGTACACCTGGATCATTGTGGGAAGGAGCAATTTATAGATCAGTACCTTATTTATAAATCATCTTTATAAGCTAACAACAGCCATTAAAGTACATTAAAATATAATAGATCAGAACAATTTGTTACCGGTATTAAGCACAATTTGCAAAGTGTTTTGGTGGTTATTTATACATGTCTAAAATAGAGTAACACATAAAGTATTTATATTCTATATGAGACCAATAGAAAGTGATAATTTTAACTTACAGTGAGTCTTTTTATAAGAAAGAGCAGTTTGAATGTAGAACAAGCAGATTATGTGCCAATGAAGTAAATTACAAACATTACTTATTAAATTATTATTTTTTAGATTGCTTTCAGATTTCATTCTACAACAAACTTATGAACTATTATGGTTGAATAAGTTGTCTAGTTCAGTTCGCTGGTGGATCTGCACAGGGTTGCTCTTGGGTATCGTGATGTTCTCCTATCCATCACCCCTTGTTCTCTGGGACGCAATAAACGCTCCTTCCAGATTATGGTAGCACAGCCAGGAGCAGGAGGTCGGGAGGTGGTGGGGGGAACGACAAGGGTGGAGGGAGGAGGAAAAGAGGAAGCAGATCAAGAGAAGAAGGAAGAAGCAGTTGAATTAGGAAGAAGGTATAGAAGGATATGAAAGAGGATGAACTAAGGATAGAAGGGACATTAGGCGTAGGAAGAATAGAAGGAGGAAGAGGAAGACAAATAAAAAGGGACGAGGAAAAGAAAGTCGAAGAAAATAATGTTGAAAAGGAGAAGATGAAGGAAGAAGGGGAAAGTGGGAGGGTTGAAGGAGAAGTTTTTTATCCCCCCCCCTCAACCCCCCCCCCCATGATTAATGAATGCCTTTACGTTGATGATACGATTAATTAAAAGAATAGGGGTGGCGGGGTGGTACCTTTCACTGGCCATTCACAGGTCCAGCCCTGAAAAATGGTCTCCACTTGGCCGCTGCTGCCGGCTGGGTGGGTCCACAGTTTTAGGTCCCAGCTCCCCTCCCTCCCTCCTTGCCTCGGCCCTTCACACCTTAACTTTCCTTTTTATTTATATATCTTTGCATGGATATATCTATTTTTGCACTGCCTTTTTTTATGTGTTGCACTTTAGAACCCCTTCGTCCCCTCCCCATGACTTTAGTTTGTGTGTTTGTTTATTCATATTTTAAGTTACCCTCTATCCCTCTCTTTTATTAAAATATAATTTATGATGTATAAAATATAAAACCAAGCTATATAAAAAAAACGTCAAATGAGCTATAAAGGGAGCATATTATACAAAATCAAATATGAAATGTAGCCTAACACCCACCCATCTTAAAACTAACTGTTCTAAATATACCGGTATAAACCAAATTATGCTCCGATGCATTCTATTATTTTGCATAATTTGTCCATGCAGTTATATATGTTATAATTTGTCCATGCAGTTATATATGTTATAATTTGTCCATGCAGTTATATATGTTATAATTTGTCCATGCAGTTATATATGTTATAATTTGTCCATGCAGTTGTATATGTTATAATTTGTCCATGCAGTTATATATGTTATAATTTGTCCATGCAGTTATATATTATGTTATAATTTCATTTTACGCTTTATTTTGTTATCAATCTATAAGTTGAAGTTCATATCAGAGACCAGAGGAAAATTGTTTAGAAAGTGAAGGAAAAAGTCATATATGAAGTAACCATACAATACTATGAGCAAGACGGAATTTAAAGGGGCTTTGGTTAAGGAGAGATCTTTATTTATTTGTTTATTCATTATTTGTGTTTAGTTTCCTTCCTAGACCTCTATCATACTTAAAGAAATACCGCCCTTCGAGATAAATTTTTGCATTTTTCGGTAGAAAAATGTGGCGCCCCGGCCAAAGTCCAGTTCCTCTTCAATTGCAGGTTCGCTATTGCTAGCCAGGATAAAATCGACACCTAAATTGAATTAAGATTTTATTATTGCCAAACTAATTTAAACCTGAAAACTAATGGGGCTAAACATACGTGAAAAAGGGGTCCAGAATTCCGCCCCTCATTAAGTTGAGGGAGCGAATAGATATATACAGTAGAGGTAGCCTAGTGTACAGTTACCAATACATGAACCTGGGACAATAGATATATACAGTAGAGGTAGCCTAGTGTACAGTTACCAATACATGAACCTGGGACAATAGATATATACAGTAGAGGTAGCCTAGTGCACAGTTACCAATACATGAACCTGGGACAATATATATATACAGTAGAGGTAGCCTAGTGTACAGTTACCAATACATGAACCTGGGACAATAGATATATACAGTAGAGGTAGCCTAGTGTACAGTTACCAATACATGAACCTGGGACAATAGATATATACAGTAGAGGTAGCCTAGTGTACAGTTACCAATACATGAACCTGGGACAATAGATATATAGAGGTAGAGTACATTTTTTTTCCAACCCCCTTCTCCCTCATGTTTAGCCCCATTAGTTTTTGAGATTTAAGACGTTCACCCTAATAGTTTGGACATTTTAAGACCTTTCGCCCCATTTCATTGCCAATATTATGACCTTTCGTGCCATTTAGGTGTTGATTATTTCCTGGTGAGCGATAGCGAGCCTGTAATAAGAAATAGGATTATTTTATGCAGTTTATGAATTCCTTAAGATATTCATATGGTTTATTAAGGGGAGATGGTTCACTTTGTGGGCATTGTTTGCATGTATTCATTATTTTTCTAGTTTCCTCCCTAGACCTCCATCAAATTAAAAAAAAACAAAAAATAACCATTAGATCCCCCTTCTAGATTAATTTGTACATTTTTCGGTAGAAAAATTTCCCGGCCGAAGGCCGGTTCTTCAAATATTACAGGCTCACTATCGTTCGCCAGGAAAAAAATCGACACCTAAATAGCACGAAAGGTCTAAATATTGACGAAGAAATGGGGCAAAAGGTCTTAAAATCGACTAACTAATGGGGCAAACATCTTAACATCTGAATACTAATGGGGCTAAACATGAGGGAGA
>CM064562.1:19443976-19458976 GCA_032716605.1 Paralithodes platypus | reverse complement strand
TAATAGCCTATGACTACGGTAGTACCGTACTATTTGTTTCACGTCATAGTAATGTCGAGTTACTGTCCCTCTCTCTAGATACACACACATTCTCATCAAGGGTTTGGTCTAACTATTTTGACCATTCAACAGTCTTTTCTAATTATTGTTTTAGTTGTATTTGTTTTTGTTTGTTTCGGCAAGCTTGACAATTTTGGTCTGGCAACTTCTGACATAAAGTATTATATGAACTGAATCACCTAGGTTACAATATTGCATCTTAACACTTCCAATCAGATGCAACCAGTTTAGTACGTATTTTCGTTATCTACAGACGATTTAATTGCATTTAGAAAACCCATATCAGAGTAAGAGGGTTAATGTATATATTCCTGAATCCTTCCATTCCTAAAGGTTCTTCCAAAGGTGACTAAAATAATCTGACAGTAGCATTAATATTGTAAACGAATCGTTTTTCGATTGAAGAGTTTAATTCATGATGCTTAGCGCTCTCTCTCTCTCACACACACACACACACACACACACACACACACACACACACACACACACACACACACACACACACACACACACACACACACACACACACACACACACACACACACACACACACACACACACACACACACACACAGAGAGTTCGGTCACGGTGGCCTAGCGCACTAAGTCACCATAATCTAGTCACTTTGCTCTGATATCGCAGGTTCGATCCCAGCTACCTGCCGGTGAGGATTCTGTCAAAAACTTTCCGGGATGTGGAGGTTAGGTTCCACCTGGTTCCCTGCCCACATCCTACCCCTTCTGAGAGTATGTAGGCGTTCTTGTGGCAACCAGAGTCAACCTGTTGATTATTTAGGATACATTTGGTTTAAGAATTGTGTATTTTCAGTCTCATTGGCTGGCGGCTCGAAATAAACCGAGTAATTATTTATTATTAAACACACGAAATGTTGCCTGAAAAAGGGTTAGCTGAAACCAGAGTTCGAGTGTGTGAAGTTATCTGGTCTTCAATATGCAGGGGTATTGAGTTTGCAAGAAATTGGAATTATACAAAGGAAGAGTGCGAAGTATAGACATATATAGAGCGAAGAAGAAGAGGGGAAACCATAATATGAAATATACATGGAAGAGTAGTAGGAGTTAGAGTAAGTAAAGGGGGATGATGCAGAGAAGAAAAGCGCAGAACAAAAGAAGACATACAAACCAATGAAGAAGACCAGAAAACAATAAGAAACGACGGGAAGAGGATAATGATGACGATAACATAAACGGAAGATGAAGTGGAAAAGAATAGATTGGTTGACAATTATGTTCTTATAGTTCTGTAACAGGGCTTATTATGGTATGTGTAGTGTTTGTACGTGTGTGTGTGTGTGTGTGTGCCTTCGATTATATATACGTGTACTAGTGGTCTGTATTTCTGTTGTTATATTTGTTTTATTTAATTTTTGTTTGCTATTATTTGTCTGTCTACCTATACTGTATATATATTTGCCTCAATTTTCCTTGATATCGGTGCCAGTGCCAATGCTTTTCTACTGTTGTACCTTTATTTCATGTTTGTGTGCGTCTCCCCTCCAAGTGGTCATCATCTCCTCCGTACTGAACGCTAGGACCTCAATTATTCAGGCCACTTCTAAATTGGCGACTGTTTTCGACTTTGGTCCGGGGCTTATATGCTATTAACCCCAAGCCCGGTGCTGGAATAAGGTCCATGGTTTACTAATAAAGCTCATTTTTTTCTGACAACAAGGGTGGTGCTGTGAGAGTAGTGACACGTCTCTCTTTCTATGTGGCTGTACTGTATGTCTGTCTATCTGCTCTCGTTCTCATTCTTTCTCTCTTTATCGTATCTCGCCTTATTTATCTTGCAACTTTTACACACACACACACACACACCTTTTAATATCCCCTCTAAGCTCCTACACACACACACACACACACACACACACACACACACACACACACACACACACACACACACACACACACACACACACACACACACACACACACACACACACATACTACACACCCACATACACACACACACACACACACACACACACACACACACACACACACACACACACACACACACACACACACACACACACACACACACACACACACACACACACACACACACACACACACACACACACACACACACACACACACACACACACACACACACACACACACACACACACACACACACACACACACACACATTCACATTCACACACATCCTTTCTTCCCTACTGGTCTGTCCCTCTTTCTCCATTACCTCATTCCAACATCACTTTCCCACTCCTCTTCCTCTTTTCTATTCTCCTCCTTCCCTTCTCTCTCTTACTTCTAGTTATCTACCCCCTCCTTTCCCTTCTCTGTATCCCCCCCCCTTCTCCCTCTCACACGCCCCTCCTATCCTATCTAGCCTACCTTTCTCCCTCCTTCCACACTCACGCCCTCTCTCCAACACTCCTACTCTCCCACCCGCCCTACCTGGCTTCCTTCCCCTCTCCTGTAATGCAGTCCTCCACCATATACCCGTCTCCCTCACTCCCCTCCCCTCTCTCCTTCACCCACACCAATATCTCCCCCTATATCTCTACCTGTCTCGATCACCCCCGCCCTTTTCCCCTTCACCCACACCAGTATCTTCTCCCCCTCCCCCCCCCCCCCCCCCCCCGCCCATCTACAACCCATCCTCCCTAACTGTCTCCCTACCCCCTCCCATCTGCAACCCATCCACCCCTAACTGTCTCCCTCCCCCCTCCCTTCTGCCACCCCCCTCCGCCCCCCTCCCCTTACGTGCGACTGGTGGTCAAAGTGCGGCAATAATTCATGGCCGCGAGATGGGGGTCAGGCGGCCATGACTACTGATGAGGGGGGTGAGGGGGGCACCATCACTTATTCTCCCTCACCTCCCCCCTCCCCCCCACCACCTACCTCTCTCCTGCACCTCACCTCATCTCGTTTCCCCTCTCCCCCCCCCCTCCTCTTCTCACTGTACTCTTCTCGCTCTAGCCTCCCCTCTCTCTCCCCCCCCCCCATTATTCTACCTCTCTCTCTCCCCTACCCTTACCTATCGTTCACCTCTAAACTCCCCCCCCCCTTTACTCCTCTTCTCTCACTTATCTCCACGCTCTCCCTCACTTCCCCTCTCTCGCACTCTTCCCCTTTCTCTTCTCTCCCCTCCCTGCTTCTTTCCCTCCCCCTTAGTCTATGTACACTACCTCTCTCCCTTCCTGCCTCCCTATCTCTCGCTTCCTCTCAAGTTTGACCTCGCCTCTCTGTATCCCTTATTCTTCCTTTCTCCTTTCTTTTGTCATCCCTTTGTCTCTGTTCTTTCTATTCTCCTTCCTCTTTGCTCTTTACTCCCATCTTTATTTACTCCTATCACTCTCACTCTCACTCTCTCTCATTATCTGTATTATGACCATTAACGTCATTAGTAGTTTTACCTTATAATATATTCTTCTTGACGTCCTCGCCCACCCCTCCCTCTCTATATATCAATCTATCTATCTCCTTTGTTCGGGCCTTCTTTTCCACTATACATATTCTAATTATTTCCGAAGTTTAGTAACTGTTTTCCTCATCACCAATAGTTTTTGTCTAGCATTTTCGTAATCATTGTAACTATCTTCATCAACTTCATATTTTACATCATAGTTGTAACCATATTCACCATTAGCAGTAACTTCAAGAATCCTCCTCTTCCTCACCATTATCATCACCACCTTCATCACCATGATCATTAGCAGCCACCACTCTAAGCCACACCAATCAAATTACTCGCGGGGAAATGGTTGCAAAATCATTGGTAAATCTTTAGCTCGCACGAGTCTAAGAATGTCTTTATTAATCGAGTTTGAACTTGTGGAATGGGATTTCCCGAGATGTTATTGACTGCAGCACCGATGATTACTTTAAACAGACAAACACCTCGCCATAAATCCGCGTCTGATTGCATTTGTAAAAACAAAAAAAAACATCTTTCTGAGATACATCGACAATCACTATTTGTATATATACTGTAGATAACTGAGATGCAATTCACTTTTCCTTAGATACATGAAGGATCAATTATAGCTGTATTGTGTTATTAACCCAAATTGTCCCCTACTAACATCTTCTAACCCTGCCAGGAACATTAATTAGTCCTAGGGCAGTACTTCCCTTTCCAAATGTCCCTTACCCACTCAGAACTACTGTTGGAAACTTTTAACAGCAGTGATTTAGAGGGCAAGCAACCTCGATGGGTCGCTAGACCTGTTGTTGCTCTACTTCCTGTATACTTCTTTGTACCCCCACTCCCTTAACCCACATCACCCACACATTCACCGCCACCACCATAATCACCATCATTATTACCACCACCACCACCACCACCATCATCACCATCAGTCACCGTTCTAAGCCTCACTTGAACAACATCAACAAATGGCAACTCTGGTCTCGGGCTGTATTATCAATATATCCATTATATATTAGTATCACCACTATCATCATTCTCACAGCACCCATCATCACCACCTTCACCATCACCACTTCTGTCATTACCACCTCCACCTCCATTATCATCATCATCATCATCATCAGTCATCATCATTATTACCACCACCACCAGTCACCATGCTAAGCCTCACCTGGCCAGACATCAACAAATGGCATCCATGGTCTCGGCTGCATTATCAATATATCCATTATTTATTCATCATCTATCTTCCTTGTCATTCTCTGCTGTATCTTCGTCCCCTTTCTGCCTTTTGCTTGTTTCTTATATATTATATTTGCACTGTGTTCTACCTCGTGTTATTATATTCAAATGTCACCTTATAATTATATACATATTTAACGCATTTTTTCTCTTACATAGATATTATTGTCTTCAGTTTTATTGGCAACATTTTGCACCTGTGTGACATTTCGTTGACATTTCTTTAAGTAACTGTACCAACTTGTTAGTGTTAATGTTTTTTTTTTTTTACTTTATTTATACATTTATTTGTATTTATTATTTATTATGTATTATTTATTATGTATTATTTATTATGTATTATTTATGATTTATTATGTATTATTTATTATGTATTATTTATGATTTATTATGTATTATTTATTATGTATTATTTATTATGTATTACTTATTATGTATTATTTATTATGTATTATTTATGATTTATTATGTATTATTTATTATGTATTATTTATTATGTATTATTTATTATGTATTATTTATTATGTATTATTTATTATGTATTATTTATGATTTATTATGTATTATTTATTATGTATTATTTATTATGTATTATTTATGATTTATTATGTATTATTTATTATGTATTATTTATTATGTATTATTTATTATGTATTATTTATTATGTATTATTTATTATGTATTATTTATGATTTATTATGTATTATTTATTATGTATTATTTATTATGTATTATTTATTATGTATTACTTATTATGTATTATTTATGATTTATTATGTATTATTTATTATGTATTATTTATTATGTATTATTTATTATTTGTTATGTATTATTTATTATGTATTATTTATTATTTATTATTTATTATGTATTATTTATTATGTATTATTTATTATTTATTTATTTATTATTTATATTATTTATAATTATTAGTTATTTTACGTTTATTCGGATTATTAGTTTATACAAAATGTACAGTACATACACCTGTATATCACAAATGTACAGTACATACACCTGTATATCACAAATGTACAGTACATACACCTGTATATCACAAATGTACAGTACATACACCTGTATATCACAAATGTACAGTACATACACCTGTATATCACAAATGTACAGTACATACACCTGTATATCACAAATGTACAGTACATACACCTGTATATCACAAATGTACAGTACATACACCTGTATATCACAAATGTACAGTACATACACCTGTATATCACAAATGTACAGTACATACACCTGTATATCACAAATGCAAATGCATGAGGGTATAGACATTTACATTCGTATGTTGGTGTGTTTGTTTAATTAACATACAGTCCGTGTTTCTTCGGAGTGATAGGACTTTATTGTTTGTTTATGTTGATGTTGTTATTGATGGTGGTTTTGGTGTTTATGTTGTTGTTATTGATGGTGGTTTTGGTGTTTATGTTGTTAATAATGGTGGTTTGGTGGTTTTGGTGTTGTTGATGTTGTTGTTATTGATGGTGATTTTGGTGTTTATGATGTTATTAATGGTGGTTTGGTGGTTTTGGTGTTTATGTTGTTATTGATGGTGGTTTGGTGGTTTTGGTGTTGTTGATGTTGTTGTTATTGATGGTGGTTTGGTGATTTTGGTGTTTATGATGTTATTAATGGTGGTTTTGGTGTTTATGATGTTATTAATGGTGGTTTTGGTGTTTATGTTGTTATTAATGGTGGTTTTGGTGTTTATGTTGTTATTAATGGTGGTTTGGTGGTTTTGGTTTTGTTATTGATGGTTGACTGGTAGTTTTGGTGTTGTTGTTGTTATTGTTATTGATGGTGGACTGGTGGTTTTGGTGTTGTTAATGATGGTGGACTGGAAGTTTTGGTGTTGTTGATGTTGTTGTTATTGATGGTGGTTTGGTGATTTTGGTGTTTATGATGTTATTGATGGTGGTTTGGTGGTTTTGGTGTTTATGTTGTTATTAATGGTGGTTTGGTGGTTTTGGTTTTGTTATTGATGGTTGACTGGTAGTTTTGGTGTTGTTGATGTTGTTATTGTTATTGATGGTGGACTGATGGTTTTGATGTTGTTATTGATGGTGGACTGGTGGTTTTGATGTTGTTAATGATGGTGGACTGGTAGTTTTGGTGTTGTTATTGATGGTGGACTGGTGGTTTTGGTGTTGTTATTGATGGTGGACTGGTGGTTTTGATGTTGTTAATGATGGTGGACTGGGGGCTTTGGTGTTGTTGACGTTGTGTGTAAGTAATTATGAGAGTGTGAATAAGTGCGCGCGCATGTGCGAGTGTGACTAAGTGATGTATGTGTGTGAGTGTGAGGGGAAGGGGATTAAGTGTTTGAGAGTGAGTGAATGTACTGTTTGTGTGTGTGTGTGTGTGTGTGCGGGGTATATTTGACCTTACCCTGCGTCAACATTCCCATGACCTCACCTGACCCGAACCAGTCTTTGACCCTGTGGGAATTTACATACAGTTGGAATAAAGCTAATACCAATCGAAAATAATGCGCCATTCATCAGCAGATGAAGGTCCTCTTGGCCTGATCTTTTGGTGTCCTTCTGGCATGGTGTTTTTGGTGGTGCTGATTGTTGCAATGTTTATCGTGGACATAACACTATCCCTTCTCTCCCTCCCTCCCTTCCTCTCCCTTCTCTCCCTCCCTCCCTCCCTTCCTATCCCTTCTCTCCCTCCTTCCCCTCATCCCCCTCTCCCCCTCCACCCTTTTCCCAATCTTAATGTGGTGGCAAATTTCGTCCTCTTCTGCAAAGTTCATGAATCAATTATATGGATGAATCATATTTTTCTTTTTAACTTATATGGCGTGTGTGAGATATGGCCTGCATGACACACACACACACACACACACACACACACACACACACACACACACACACACACACACACACACACACACACACACTACGGTCACGGTGGCCGAGCGCGCTTAGTACTCTGTATTGGGAGCACTAGCTCTGGTGTCGGGGGTTCAATCCCACGCGCCGGCAGGGGAAGTTCTCTCAAAAACTTTCCCTGGCCGTGAAGGCAAGGTCTGGACGGACCGCCTCGGGGGGCCCACAAAGTCTCCTGCCCACGTCCTACTCCTTCGGGAGTATGTAGGCGCTCTCGTTAGCAGCCAGGATCAGTCTATTGATCCCTTAGGATAAGATCTAGGTTAAGTCTGTGTATTTTCAGCCCCATTGGCTGCCGGCTTGAATTAAACCGATTATTATTATTATTATTATTATTACACTAAAGCACACATATACACACATTGGTATATACAGTACTTGCACACACTAATGTACACAAATGTAAGTCTACACAAGTAGTCAATATATATTCCATAGCACATATTAAATAATACGGTATATAACTCACACACACACACGCACGCACGCACGCATACACACGCACACACACACAGAGGCAAAGACGTAGATTTTTTTTAATAGAAAGTGAATCATTTTTAGCAGAGGGTGAGATTGATTTGAAAGAAAATTTATAGAGGACAAAGGGGTTGGAATAAGAAAGTAGTGGGGGATGGGGGGTGGAAGAGGAAGGTGAGGGGAGGAGAGAAGAGGAAATGAGAGAGGAGTAGAAGGAAGGAAAGAGGGAGGATAGAAGGGGAGACGATGATAGTAGGAACGAAAATAAAGGAGATGAGAAAGGAAACAGTGAGGGAACATGTGAAAGTATGGAGAGAAATTGTCATGGGAAATGGAGAGTAGAAATTAGAGATCATGAGAGAAAGTAGAAAGGAGTAGAAGGAAGGGCAGACAAGAAGGGAGGATACATATGAAAAGAGTAGGAAGAGAGGAGGGGCGAGGATATGAGGAGAAGGGATTGGAAATATATGAATTCATGAAGTAAAAAGGAGTAGGAGGGGGGAGGAAGGGAGGGTCTGGGAATATAAGGAGAGAATAAATGAAGGAGGAGGAAGGAAATGTAAAATATTATAAAGAAACTAGCAGACAAGAAAACAGAGAGAGAGAGAGGGGGAAAGTGTGTGTATTTGTGTTTTGAAATATATGGGAGATCAATAGGTAGAAGGTTATATAATGACATATATACAACTGAGAACAGTGTGGCAGGTACGTGTATCTCTCTCTCTCTCTCTCTCTCTCTCTCTCTCTCTCTCTCTCTCTCTCTCTCTCTCTCTCTCTCTCTCTCTCTCTCTGATACATATAGTGATATTATTTATGCCGTATTTTATATTTCTCTATTTTATTAAAGCTTATATTGCCGTATATTTTTATCTTCATATTTAATCTCGTAGTTTACGTCTTTTTATTTGTGTAGTCTTTGAAGGCATTCATCATATATGTACTCTATAATATAACACCCCATTGTAATATTTATTTTACTATTTATTTGTTATAACAAATAAGTAGGAGTGTTTTTACGTCGCTCATATTTAACCCTTCCGGACTGTTAATTCTTGTAATATATCTTATAGTGTGCGCCTCGAATTGTATCTTGTGAATTGAATTATGCAGGTAAGGAAACAGATATTTTGAGTTTCTCCTTCAGTTACGATTATAAGATTGGTTTTCATGCTCTCCAATTTCATGTTTTTCTTCATGTTTATAGAAACGTTACTTTTGAGTCAACCTTTTGCTGGTCCACCTTTGGTCACTACCTCAAAATTGCTTGTCTGGCTGAGCGAAATTACAGGCTTATGCATTTATATTATATTTAGTTTACAGTTCGTCAATCTTCATATACAGATCATGCTTCGGTTAACATTTGTATAAGTATCCCTCTATTAGTTTTCTACATTTGATCGGAGTTTCACAACAACAATTGTTGTCCTTTCTATCAAATCTTACTCTCAATAGCCTTTTTTAAATTGGCCTTCTAGGCGAGTGAAGTAGAGCGTAATAATATTATTTCATATTCATTTCAATCAGATGACACCATTTGTGTTTTATTGTAGCTACCTTCAGACGACTTTATTCAACAGTATCTGTCAGATTTAGATGGTTAAATAGAATAATCTTTAAACCTTCAATTCCTAGAGTTCCTTTCTAAGCCTAGTAGTATCATCTGGCAGTAGCGTAAATATAGTAGAGGAAACGTGTGTTTGATTGAAGCGGGTAACTCATGATGGCCAAGATCTTAAATTACCTGGAACATCGATAATATAGTATAACCAACTCGGGATAACGAAGACATTTATGATAAATCATGATAAAGCAAACATTCTAAAGAATGATGAGCACATACTTGCTTAGTTTAAACAAAGCATTATGAAACTAAATTGTTTTCTTCTATAGGCCGTTTGTCACCTTTAATTATTGCATGAAGAGCGACAAATTTAACTCGTCCTTATATTTTTCGATCAGATAATGTGTTTTCTAATATTTTCTAGCTAGCCACAGACGATTTCATGCACCTTTGGAAACCCAGTGTCTAGTGTGCCCTCATAAATATAGAGCAGAACACTCTGTGTTGGTCTATGGTGCTGCTATCCCTTTTTGTTGTGAAAGTTATTGGTAATATGGAGGAGAGTTGTTGTTGTTGTTGTTCCCCAAGCTGCCTGGCCGAACAGCCCCAAGGCCATAATCGAGCGCCCCCACAGAACCCTCCCCGCCGACCACAATAAAGCCTGGGTGACCGAAGCCACTCCATGGCGGGGAGCTGAGGAGGGTGCGGAAACGCCCGGGAAACCAAAGCCCCACCCAGGGCCCTGTGCCCCTCAGCAATTAAGAAGAGAAAGTTGAGGGGCAAGGGAAAAATGTGACGCTTTGGCTTCCAGTCTTGGTAGATTGGGAGGTCAATCCACGGAAGAGACGCCGTCACTTGAGATCCAGAAAACACACAAGCTAAAGGAACAGTCAGAGTAAGCTATGGGTATGGCAGAGATCGCTCAGTTCTCACTCTGAAAGACCAGCCCATCACCACATGACTAGAACCCAATCCTCTCAGCAACAGCTAGGAAAGGCCCTAGAAAGCCGCCTTTGGCGGGGGGATAGCTCCCCTATTTCAACCCCTTTCGGGGTTGGGCACCCGCCGGAGGAGAGTAGACATTTCTACCAACCCTTCCACTAGGTTGATTTTCTCAAATTATACATTATCATCCGCCACATTCTTTTCAACAATATAAGAAGAATGTCTGAGCTAATGAATTGCCCTTTTTAAATTATCTTGGTTGTGAACAATGATTCTGTCTTCCCTTGTGGGTTAAGAATTGATCGTTTGAGCCAGTGACTGAGAGGGACGAAACAAATATTCAATCAGCATATTAGAATCTTGTGTCTTCAGAACTGATCTTCTAAGCGAGCGAGTGAGAGAGGCCAATTCATTTTTTAATCAGCCTTTTAGAATGGTCTCTCTGTTCTAGCAAAGTCGATGTTCACTTGTGTCTTCAGAATTGATCGTCTAAGTGAGCGAACGACAAGGGAGGTTTAGTCACACAATTGATTTTTAACGACAATTTTCGACGGGCAAATTTTCCCCGGCAACATTCCGTGTCTTATAATAATTGGTATCGGCGAGTTTACTGAATGCAGATTATTATAGAATTAGGCGTTCGTAATAGAGCTTTAATTCAGACGCTCGAAGGCCATAATCGACAAGAAAACTTGTGGTAAAGGCGCTCATGTGACCCTCCAATATCGTCTTGCCTCAGAGGACTGATGCGCGAGGGTCGGATGAAATTTTTAGCGTTTCGTGTCTCTCTTTTGTTCCCAAACATGTAAATAAACAATGGGGGTTAAATACGCTTAGCTGGCCCCGTGTTTTGATCTGGGGGGAAGAAGGGGGGGGGGGGGAGGAGGGAAGGGGAGAGAGGGGGAGAGGAGAGGAAGGGATGGAGAAGGGAGATAGGAGAGGAGGGAATGTCAGGGGTAAGAGATGGGAAGGGGAGAGAGAGGAGGAGAGGGGATATAGATAGGATGTGATGGCGAGATTAGGAAAGGATTTTAAGGGCAAGGAAGAAAGGGAAGATGGGAGGAGGAAGAGCGAAGGGGAAGGAAATGGGAGAGGGAGAGGAAGATTCGTTGTCGTTACACTTTATTCATGAATAGGAGTACAAAGGAAGCCTGGCAGCATCATGTCTATTGATCCTTACGAAACTGGTTGCCGCAAGTCTAACCAATCTAAGATAGAAAAGGTACTTAAAGCCACACACACACACACACACACACACACACACACACACGGCATGGAACATTTTTCCGCGACTGTGCATTTTGCGGATCGTTAAGGCAGGTGAGTCTGGTCACGGGAGCATTCAATATTAACATGACCTGTAATTAGTGAGTGTGGCGGCCAAGCCAGGGTCACAGTATGGAGAGTGAGAGTGAGTGAGTGAGTGAGTGAGTGAGAGAGTGAGTGAGACAGACATACATAGAGGCAGACAGACAGACAGAGATGGGGGGAGGGTTTGAATACAGTACGTAGAGTACATACATCATATTGTTATACCTTCATTACAAAGTTGTGTATATTAGTTTAGGATGATACAACGGGTGAATGTCTCTGTAAAGTAGTAATGGAAGTAGTAATTGTAGTAATAATAGTAATGGTAGAAGCAGGTTTAGACAGGATATGATGGACAAGACGCACTACAATAGATATGTCTTCTCTTTAGTTGCGGTAGTAGTAGCAGTAGTAGTAGGAGTAGGAGTAGTAGTAGTAGGAGTAGGAGTAGTAGTAGTAGTAGTAGTAGTAGTAGTAGAAGTAGTAGAAGTAGATGAGGCAAGATATGCTGGATGTATTGACTCCCACCACAAAACACCCCTACACTGGACGTGTCTTCATTGATAGTATTAAGTAGTAGTAGTAGTAGTAGTAGTAGTTGTTGTTGTTGTTGTTGTTGTTGTTAGATAATGATGGTTGCAGTCGTAGTATTAGAAATAGTAGTCGTATTAGTAGTAGTAGATGAGACAGGATGTGATGGATGTATTTACCCAGAGCAGACACCCCCTACAATGGATGTGTCTCTTCATTAGATTAAAAGTCCCCTGGTCGGCCGCCGTCAGTGTCCACAATCACACCGTTTGTTATGTTACCTTCCTGTACACTTCATTCACTTCTACCTGCCTGTACAGTGCACTAATTAAAAGTATAGACACATATGATTCTTTACGGTATATTGATTCGGTCATACTAGGTAGGCAGTTTTTGTATTAGAGTTCAGATACCTAGCATAATGTACGATCAGTTTAATAGCCGTTGTCTATTCAGATGATGTACATTTTATCATAAAAGACGCTCACAAATATTCGGTACAGTGTGCGAAGAGATTAATTCCCTATTCTCAAAAGTGGGGGAAATAAATCTAGTGTGTATCTTTGTTTTGAAAGACGCAACACAACGAGACGCATCGTCGATCAGAAATACGATGAATAATTTACGTAAAGCGTTTCCAAACATATTAATGCTATTTTTACCCACCCTCTCGAACCAACATTTTCCATTGCTCTGGTTTCCTCGCAGGCCTGGGATACTTACGGAAGGGGTTTATCTTTCTCTGTTTTGCTTCTTTTTTCAGTGAAGAAGGAGAGAGTGAACCTCTTCCCATTTATACATATTATATTCATGATAAATTAGTCTCAATGGAATTATTTGTTTCAATAAGATACCTTCTTATTCTGGCTACTTTCACATGTTTTTGTATTACTTAGGATAGACTTATGTAAGCCATAGGGTCAACTAAAGTCGTATTTAAGCATTTGTACTGTTATCCTTTGGTGTGCAGTATAACATAGACCATATATTATTTTATCAACTTGGACTTATTCCGTGACGGCGCGACGCACAAATATTCTATTTTCCATGGGTAAAAACCATTACGATAATAATGCGCAATATTCTGTTTGTATCAATATTTTACTATATGAATGTGTTACTTGCCATGTTCTTTGAATACATACTTTATGAAGCGTGGATGTCAAATGTGTTAGGAATTAATTCCTTGAATTGAAACATTCATAAGATGTTTAATTAAATAATCATATACTGGGTACCAGTTGTTACAGCCTATGTGTTATCAAATATTGTACAAAGCAAATACACACTGAATACATTATTCCTAAGCTGAATACGTTATTCCTAAACCGAATAAAGTCGTCACCGCATCAATAATAAAATAATGTATTACAATTATTTGTCATCTGGCTGATTATTATGGAGGTGAATTGCCAATTGTTTAGCATGTGATGGATCGATTGGTTACCATGACAACTGACTGGGACAGTATTCCAACCATTTCTGGCAGATTCTACACTACATAACCCAATCTTAGCAGAGGTATTGGTGTGATTTTAACCTTATTTGCAGGTTTATAGACAGCCAGTTTTTGGTGTTCCACCACGGTTTGATATAGAGATATTTAGTAGTTGAGGTAACGTGTTATATACTGTAGAGGTGTCAGTTACCGGAATAAAATTGTGTCTCCATTGGGAGTAAAATTGAAGAGACCTTATCAGGATTATGGCGTTTAGTGTGTAGATTAATGGAAAGATAGTTAATTAGCACTATTTTTCTACAGTGGTGTTCGGCTAGTCCATCCACTAACCTGCTTCACCCTTATGTCAGCAGTACCGATTTGTATCAGGTTTACTCCCCTAGACAGGTTACCGACCAAGGCTGACGAGTCCCATCCACCCGGATTTTTATAAGGTTGTCTCCCCTAGATGGGTTGCCAACCAAGGCTAACGAGTCCCATCCACCCGATACATCATAATATATTTTAATATATAATTTGTTGTATTCAAGGATAAGAGAATCATGTAGATGGAACTATGGATTTAAAAAAAAAAAAAAAAAAAAAAAAAGTATGAGGGAGAGGGATAGAGGGTAACTTAAAATATGAATAAACAAACACACAAACTATCGTCCTGGTGAGGGGAGGAAGACATCTGGTACTTCTACCAATATTTGTCCCCAACAACACTCGAGTGGGCGATAGTACCAGAGTTCTCCTTTTAACCATCGCAGTGGTAATGGTGATAGACCTCCTCCCTGTAGAGGTTCGAATCCTAGCCCTGGCTATTAAATTTGTCATCAAATAAACAACTTGTCATGCTTAGGGGAGCCACATTTCGATTAAAACACTGTCTCGAGTGTGGTTGGGGAGAATACTGGTAGAAGTACCAGATTTCTCCTTTTACGCATAACAGTGGTAATGGTGATAGACCTCCTGCCCGTAGAGGTTCGAACCCTAGCCCTGGTTATTATATATATATATATATATATAATATATTTGTTTTTACTCCCAAGCACTAATTGCTCTACTTTATCCTTTGCTGTCATTAAAT
>CM064562.1:19426476-19438976 GCA_032716605.1 Paralithodes platypus | reverse complement strand
TTTACAGCTTGATGGAGGTTTAGCGAGGAAACTAAAAAATAAATGAATATATAAATAAATTGACCCAAAAATACCCACTGTCCCTTTAACAATCTAATTCTACTAATTAGTGAAGGATATCGCGCAGCGCACTAATTGGCCCACCGCATTTGTATTGGCTATAGTGTACCCGAACCACGCGTCCTATCAGTAAACGGAGATCATTCCCGGTGTTCTGGGAGTCTGTCTAGGAGTTGTATGGTTCATTATCCAAAAAAAATTGTACCTGTAGTATATTTTGGATGTTTGTTCTCTCTCTCTCTCTCTCTCTCTCTCTCTCTCTCTCTCTCTCTCTCTCTCTCTCTCTCTCTCTCTCTCTCTCTCCTCTCTCTCTCTCTCTCTCTCTCTCTCTCTCTCTCTCTCTCTCTCTCTCTCTCTCTCTCTCTCTCTCTCTCTCTCTCTCTCTCTCTCTCTCTCTCTCTCTCTCTCTCTCTCTCTCTCTCTTAAAGAAATTACCTTCAGAAGCTCGCCCCAGGTCTCTAATTAAATACAATGAATGTGTTAACAATGAGAGTCAACTGGTCGATGTACGGTTGTGTTGGATGTTATAATAGGTCCTGCGCTTTGGAGGTACAGTTGCTTGCAGGAGTTCTACTACCCGTATAAATAACTCTCCGATCTTAACATTAATCATCAATTACAAACCCCAATGTACTTGAATAAACTAATGAAAGCATATGGTCCTCCTGGGATTCGAACTCGGGACACCACCCAGAACAAAGCACCAAGGAAAGTCAGTTCGTTGTGGATCCGCAGAGGGCTTATCTCGGACGTTATGTGTGTGTGTGTGTGTGTAATAATAATAATAATAAACGGTTTATTAAAGAATGGCAGCCTCATGAGCTGAAAATACACATTTTACAATTTAGTGGATGAACATGAGATGTACAGATATGAGGATGGTAAGCTCAGTTTACAAACAAAATAAATAAATACAATAATGATGCATGTGCAGAATACAAATTATCATAAAATAACCATGAGAGTAAGTGATATACAGTACATATACACATTTATTTACTTACTCATATACAGAACATACGTATATACACGTACGTGCGCACATACATATACATACATATATAGGAACATAAGAACATGCAGTAAGTGTGCACATGTCCGTATACACAAACGCTCACGTATGCACACAAACATACATACATACAGAAACTGTTTTGGTAGGGTCAGGGTAAAGAGGGTGCAGCAATTCAAGTCCGTACAGGTATGGTCAGGTACAGCCTACTACAATGGGAGGTTAATCCTCGGTAGTGTAGGTGTACAAAGGAGTACAAAGGAAATCAAGCAACAACAGAACTAGTGACCCTTCTAGGTTGCTTGTCCTCCAAAACACTGAGGATCAAGTGTCCAAACAGTGGTTTAGAGTGGGTAAGGAAACATTGGAAAGGGAATTACTGCCCTGGAACTAATGTCCGTGGCAGGATTAGGAAGTTAGTAGGGGACAGAGGGGTTAGTAACTGAGGGGGGGATAAAATAAAGTTATTCATTTACAAACGCAGTCAGTCGCGGGTTTGATGCGAGATATTTGTCTAGGCGGAGTTTAAATGAATCAACGGTGATGCAGTCTATAACGTTTCGGGGAAGCCCATTCCACAAGTTGACAACTCGATTGAAGAAGAAATTCTTAGATTCGTGTGAGTTAAAAGATTTACCAATAATTTTGCAACCGTTTCCCCGCGTGTAATTAGATTGGTCGATAGTGAAGTACTTACTACAGTTCATATTGTCGATGCCTTTGATGATTTTGAACACTTGAATTAAGTCACCTCTTAATCTGCGCTGGGTTAAAGGAAATAGATTTAATTCTCTAAGATGCTCTTCGTATGGTTTGTTCTTTAGGCTAGGTATCATTTTGGGAACTCTACGTTGAACTCGTTCTAGCTTGTTTATATCTTTTTGGTAATAAGGGCACCAGGATTGAACGCAGTATTCCAGAAGAGGGCGGACTAAGGAATTGTAAAGGGTTAGGATAATGTCTTTGGATTTATGCTCAAATGACCTGCCTATAAAGCCAATTATTTTGTTTGCCTTCTTAACAACTTCTGAACATTGTTGACTCGGTTTTAGGTTACTCGATATTGTTACTCCCAGATCGGTTTCTCTGTTTACATTCTTAAGCTGAGTGCCATTCATCGAATAGTTTGCTTTCTCATTTAGGTATCCGATATGTAGTACTTTACATTTATCCGCATTGAAACTCATTTGCCAAATTTTGGCCCAACATGACAATTTATCTAGATTGTGTTGCATATCGTCAACTTGTTCTTTTGAGAGTACGCTATTTGCAATTTTTGTATCGTCAGCAAATTTTGAGATTGTGCAGGTGAGACCCTCATCTATGTCGTTGACGTAAATTAGAAAGAGAATTGGTCCTAGTACCGATCCCTGGGGTACCCCGCTACTTACATTGGTCCATTTAGATGCCTTACCGTTTATGACTACTCTTTGCTTTCTGTCGCTGAGCCAATTTTCTATCCATTTCAACACACCGTCTTGTATTCCATGCGCTTTTAGTTTTAGCAGTAAACATTTGTGGGGAACTTTGTCAAAGGCCTTTTGAAAATCAAGGTATATAATATCTACAGCTTTACTCTCATCGTAGAGGTTGAGGATATCGTGGAAGAAGTCTAAGAGGTTTGTTAAACAGGAACGTTTTTTACGAAAGCCGTGTTGAGTATCTTTAAGTATGTTATTTTCCTCTAAGTGATTTACGAGTCTGTCTCGTATGACCGTTTCTAGCATTTTACATACAACTGAGGTTAAGCTAATTGGACGATAGTTACTGGGTAGGGATTTGCTGCCTTTTTTGAATATCGGTGTTACGTTGGCTAGCTTCCACTGATCAGGCATAGTTCCAGACTGCAAGGATTTATTGAATAGTAATGTCAGTGGTTTGGAGAGCTCATCCTTAGCTTCCTTTAGAACTCTAGGCGAGATTGTATCAGGTCCAGGCGTTTTATTTACCTTGAGTTTATCTAAACAATTCAATACTTCTCTCTCTGTAACGGTGATATTGCTTAAAACATCTGAATTATCAATCTGAATCGGCGATGGTGTAGGGATATCACTGAGGTCTTCTGTTGTAAAAACTGATGCAAAAAAGGTATTGAGGGCATTACTCATTTGTACTTCGTCTTTGGTGTAGTCTCCATTTTCATCGACTAATGGTCCAACAGTTGAAGTAACTACTTTTTTCTTTCTGATATAACTATAGAATTCTTTCGGGTTTGTTTTACTTTGATTCGCAATATGTAACTCTAAGGTCTTTTTACTTTGCTTAATTAACTTTTTGGCTTTGCGTCGTAGCTCTACAAATTTCACCCGTTCTTCGTCATTTTGTGAAGATTTTAATCTATCATTAGCAAATTTTTTAGCAAGCAGGCAGTTTGAAATATCTTTATTCCACCATTTGGGCTTATTATTATGGCCTGGACGCCGTATTTTCGATGGTATGCAGTCTTGCACTGCTTTAGGTAAGTGGTTTCGAATAACTTCCAAGATGTATTTATGTCGTTATTGTTAATTAAAAAGCTCCAGTCAGTTTCTTTAAACATAGCTCTAAGTTTATGGAAGTTTGCTTTCTTGAAATTAGGGACTTTTTCGATGCTACTATTTGGTTCGTTACTAGTAAAATTTAAAGTGAAAGTTATCGTACGATGGTCGCTGTTACTGAATTCATCACCAACATTCAAATTCTCTATTAATTCTTCTTTTGTTGCAAGTACAATGTCAAGAACGTTATTACCACGGGTTGGCGTTCGAACAAATTGATAAAGCGAACTCTCTTGCAAGTTCGTATACAAGTCATGTCCGGAGTGTGAAGTAAGGGTATCGCCCCACTTGGTCACAGGTAAATTAAAGTCGCCGAAAATTACGGTATCTTGTGAGTTACTTATATCTGCAATTTGTTCGTAAATTTCTCGGTCAGTTTGCAGTGATTGAGCTGGAGGTCTGTATATTAATGCAAGTATTATTTTTGTACCTTTATTATTCTTTATTAGCACAAAAGATGCGTCGACGTTCACAATTTGAGGTTTTGACAAGAGGGTAGGGTTAAGACTTTCTTTGATATAAAGTAAAACGCCACCTCCATTTCGATTTATTCGGCTTTTCTCAAACATTATATAACCAGGAAGTGAATACTCTGCTAAAAAGTCTCTATCTTCTGTATTGAGCCAAGATTCTGTTATGCCAATCACATCATAATTTTCTGTAAACACTAGCGCCTCTAAATCTGAAAATTTATTGCGTATGCTACGAGCGTTTGCATAGAAAACCTTTCAATTTGTTATTTTAGAACTCACGGAACGCTCTTTAATAATATTTTTGGTTCTTGTCGGATCTACATTCATGTTCATGGCTGTCCTCGGTCCTCGCTGTCTTCGGTCCTTATCGCTGGTGGTCCTCGGTTGCCTCTGTTTTTTTCTTGGCGTTGGATGATTTATGTCACTGCTGCTTCTTCTCGGATGGCGTTTTTTGATCCATGGCTGCGGACTGCTTCGTGTAGGAGACGACCCATGCGTGCTGAACCCACAGGGTTTAGATGAGTGCCATCCTTGCGGAACAGAGTAGGCTGGTTGTAGAAGTTGTCCCAGAGGTTGATGAATTCAACTTCTTCCCTCAGACACAAATATTTTAGTCGGCTATTTGTGCTGAAGGCCTTGTCGTAGAATTTGTCAGGTGCGTCGATCTTGGGGAGAATGCCTGAGATGATATTCCTTGACTTGTTTTTGTAGTGCTGGATCATCTTGCGATATTTCTCCATCAACTCTTCGGATCTGGTGCGCATGACGTCATTTGAACCAGCATGGATGACAAAAAGGGTATTTTCATTTGCATCCTTTGTGGTATCTTTGAAGGCTTCCACAATGTCGTCCAGTCCAGCTCCTGGGATGCAAAATCTTTTCCGTTGATTTGGGACTCTGTCGCAGAACTCTTCGACCTGTCCTCGTAGGATGGAATCCCCAACGAGCCTGGTCTCTTCTGGTTCGTCTTCCATCTCTACCAATATCTCAAATCTGTTTGACATTGTGACTGGTAGATGAGACCTTTTCTGCGTTGGCCGTGCACCGTTCGTCACTGGTGTAAATCCGGAAACCTGTGGTGGCGGGACTCTACGTACAGAACTGGGGCGAGGGGTTGGTACTGTTCGTGCTAGCAGGCTTCTTGCACGAGGAGTGGGGGAGAGACTAAGGTGAACAGGGCGGCTGTCCTGGTTTGATGTCGGCTCAGGTTCGTCAGAAGTATCTGCTGCAGTGTCTACTGCAGGTGTTGGATTGTTGGCAGATGACGTTGGGGCGGTGGTGGATACTGGAGTTGAAACAATTGGAGTTAGTGATACTCCAACATTGAGTGTTACAAACTCTTGGAGTGATTCCAGCTTCCTGGTGAGGGCGTTGATCTTGTTGTGGGCTTCATCCAATTTTGCTGTCAAATCTTCTCGTTGCTGGCAGAGTCGGCAGACTTGTGATCGGCAGGAGCAAACATGGAAGCACCAAACCTTCCGGCGCAGTTCGTACAGGCACGAGGCATGGTGACGATCACTTTCTTCAGATCACTTCACTCACTTAAAAACACTTAACTCACTTTAAAAACACTAAACTCACTTTAAAAACACTTCACTCCCTTCAGGTCGCTTCACTTACTTAAATAGGCCTAACCGAAAACAAAAATTTTGAAATACACACAAATAGGTTATCAGCGGTGATAGCCTAACCGAAAATTAAAACAAAACAAAATTTAATTTGAATACGCAGTGATAGTCGAACCGAAAACAATTTTATGTTTATTTAAACAGAAATAGGCCACCAGGGGTTATAGCCTATCCTAAACGAAAACAAAAATTATGAAATACCGGTACGCAGAAATAGGCCACCAGCGGTGATAGCCTAACTGAAAATTTAAAAATTGAAATACGCAGAAATAGGCCACCAGGGATGATAGCCTAGACTAACCGAAAACAAAAATTATGAAATACCGGTACGCAGAAATAGGCCACCAGCGGTGATAGCCTAGACTAACCGAAAACAAAAATAACCGAAAACAAAAATTATGAAATACCGGTACGCAGAAATAGGCCACCAGCGGTGATAGCCTAACTGAAAATTTAAAAATTGAAGTACGCAGAAATAGGCCACCAGGGATGATAGCCTAGACTAACCGAAAACAAAAATAACCGAAAACAAAAATTATGAAATACCGGTACGCAGAAATAGGCCACCAGCGGTGATAGCCTAACTTAAAATTTAAAAATTGAAGTACCTTATGCAGAAATAGGCCACCAGGGATGATAGCCTAGACTAACCGAAAACAAAAATAACCAAAAACAAAAAAGTATGAAATATGCAGAAGTAGGCTACCAGGGGTGATAACCTACCTAAAAAAAGCAAAACAAATATATATATATAATAGAATATGTAACTAAATATACAATTCACCAAATAGAGATTATATAAGAATAAAGTGTAACTGCACACAAGGGGTTAATATACTGTATCAACAGATGGCGCTGGTTTCACTGTAGGCTAGTCAAGCAGGATTATATTTAGATAAACAAAGTTATCAGTCAAAGGTTACTACAAGATCATGCAAGCAACAACTAAAATTACAGATATATATAGCTACAGTAGGATACTGAATACGATAACTACTAGAGTTAATAAGAAAATACAAAGCTAGGTCGATTAGAGGTGCGCGTGCGTCGTCTGCTAGAAGCTAGGATAACAAATTTAAACAACAATGTTTATCAGTCAGAAAAGCAATAAAATAACATGCACGGCAACTACAGAACTATGTGGAGGATAAACAAGCACTTAACTACTGTTCATGCAATGAATAAAGGGAATTGGGATATGAAATACTCAAATTAGGATCGAGTTTTCTCAGTGGCGGTGCGGAGCTGTAGGCGGTGCTAAAGCCGGCGTGTGTGTGTTTGTGTGTGTGTGTGCGCTATGGGTACCTATGGAAATTATAATAATTGAAGTGTAAAATGATGTCTTGGTCTTTGCGCCGTATTTGTTAATAGCATGTTAAACATATATTGTCAACGCATGTTACCGGAAGAACAACTTAGGGAAAAAATATACTTATATGTATATATATATACTTATATGTATATAAAGTGTATATAATTATATACTTATATGTATATAAAGTGTATAGATGAGTATACACTTAGGCAAGTTAATGGGAGGTTGATTCATTTATCATACTATTATTATGTAGTTTTGTCTAAATATTAATAATTTATCATATTTTCCACAATATTCCTCCCTAAATTTCTGGAATTTTATGTAAGCCTTTTACATTTGGGCCTTATTTTGCGGTATAACATATATCTATTATTTACAAGTTCCCCCCGACTTTTCACTCAGCGAGATGGGTATTCGTGGTCGAGCCGGAATCAGCTATTTAGTCGCTGTTTTTAGAAATGTGTCCCACGGCCCCCCAATTAGGGACATTTAGGGGGCGCATTAGGGACATTTAGGGACACATGCGAACCCCATTCAACCTGGTAGGGGTGGGTGTGAGGGGGAGTGGGGATGGTTGTGATTGTGGTAGTGATGAGGGTTTATTTATTCAAGGTTATAGATTGTTTGTGGTTGTGGAGGCTGGTGGTGATGATGATGGTTGTGGTGATGATACTACCAGAATCACTTTAGGAGATGGTGTTGTTAATATGGAAGGGCTTGTAGTGTTGATAGTGGTTGGTAGTGTATTTTGAGAGGGTTGTGGTTGTGGTGGTGGTAGTGATTGTGGAGTTGATGACGGTAGTGATTGTATTTGTGATGATGGTGGTGGCAGAGGAAGCATGGTGTGGTGCTGGTAAGGGAGGATGTAGTGACTGTGATGATCATAATGCTGTATAATGAATGTAGTGATTGGGGTTTGATACTGTAGAGATACTTAACCCCTTCAGTACCGGTGCCATTCTTTTAACTTTATTTTAGCTACTGTTAGACGATTTTATTCAATTTAAAAAGGGCCTCCAGCAATTAACAGGCTTTGAACTATTTCACTAATCCCCTTTTGCTACCACAGTCCCTTCTAAAGCTGGACACAATCTTCTAAATATAGCTAGAATAACATGAAAAGCACGTCGTGGGTACAGAAGGGGTTAATATTATATGTTGGGTTGACGACAACATTGGATCAGGTAAGGAATAATAACAGGTGTAATACTGTAAACTATAGTCTATTTATTATAATTAGGCCAGAAATCGTGACCATAAACTTCTATAACTAAAATATGACCCGAGTAATCGAGCTAATATTTGCGAAGAGCCAGCCAGCGAATAGGTATGAAAATGTGCAGCTCATTTGTTCTAGCCCTTTTCGAGTTAATTATCAACTTTTGGCTTACTTATAATGAATGTACTATATGATACGCGACATTTGAGGTTGGCAATAACATTAAGGGGGGGGGGGGGGTCACGTTTTTTTATCTTTCTCTCTTTTTTCCTCTTTCTCGGGCTTGTATCCATTCGGCCCCATTCAGCCAACTGTTTTAAGACGTTTATCCCCATCCAGGTGTCGATTTCTTCCTGGCGAGCGATAGCGAGCCAACATTGTATGGAGAAATCCGGCTTCGCCGGAGAAATTTTTCTATCGATAAATGTACAAATTTAGCTAGCTGTAAAGAAATATATATATATATATATATATATATATATATATATATATATATATATATATATATGGTGGCTCGCTACCGCCCGCCAGGAAAATATTGACACCTGAATGGGGGTAAACGTCTTAAAACAGTAGGCTGAATGGGGCCGAATAGATACAAGCCAAAGAGAGAGGGATAGAAAGAGAAAACAAGCGAGGTGGGCTCCCTTAAGTACGGTGTTACCTGTAACTGTTCCTATTATAATTCTTCCCCAACAACCCCCGCACATCAGGCGGCCCGGTAACTGCCCTCTGAATAACTCAACTGAATCAAGACTAGTGCTGGCATTAAGAATAAATACAATAGATGAAGAAGGAAAAAATCAAAGTTGAGAATGGAAACACAAACAATTAGAGACCACTATAAAGTATTAATAGCTAAGAATAGTCAAGAAAACATTGAGAAGTAGACATAGACGGGGGAATAGTCAGCTGCAGAGGAGGAAATAGTCAAAGAAAGGTCCAACATGTGTGAGATATAAGATGCACAATATTTATAGACAATATAAGAATTGGGTGAAATTATATGTGGGATAATACTAATGGACGGAATGGTGGTGTTTAAGGGGAGGTAGTTGGTTTTTCGAGTCCTCCTCCCTCATGTTTAGCCCTATTAGTTATGAGATTTCAAGACATTCGCCCCATTAGTTGGGCGTTTTCAGACCTTTTGCCCCATTTCTTTGCCATTATTAAGACCTTTCGTGCCATTTAGGTGTCGATTTTTTTCCTGGCGAGCGATAGCGAGCCTGTATTTTAAGAGGAATCGGCCTTTTGCCGGGACATTTTTCTACCGAAAAATTTACAAATTTATATCGAAGGGGGGCTTGTGAGTGTTTGTTTAAGTTTGATAGAGGTTTAGAAAACAAACTAAACACCCTCCTTAAACCATTGAGCCGAACCAGTAAATTATGCTGCACAAAACCGTCTTGAGCTCTCTTAAGTCAAAGAAAAGTTGAACATTACGTGTAAATTGTTGAAAAGGGAACACAGTTTAAACTAGTGTAAAGGAAGAAGTGTAACATTGTGTACCGGTAAGTGAAAAGATGTAAATTAGTGAAAGAGAAAGGGTGTAAATAAGTGAAAGATAATTTTTTTAAATTAGTGAAAGAGAAAGGGGGTAAATTAGTGAAAGAAAAGAATAAATTAGTGAAAGAGGAAATGTGTAAATTAGTGAAAGAGAAGGTATACATTAGTGAAAGAGGAAAGGTGTAAATTGGTAAAAGAGAAGGTATAAATTAGTGAAAGAGGAAAGGTGTAAATTAGACCTAGTGAAAGAAAAGGTATACATTTGCGAAAGAGGAAAGGTGTAAATTAGTGAAAGAAAGGGTACAAATAATTAAAGAGAAAAGATGTAAATCAGTGAAAGAGAAAAGGTGCAGATTAGTGAAAGAAAATGTATAAATAGTTAAAAAGAAAATGTGTAAATTAGGGAAAGAGAAAAGGTGTAAATTAGTGAAAGACAACAAAAGAGTGTAAATTAGTGAAAGACAAAAAGTGTAAATTCGTGAAAGAAAAGGTACAAATAGTTAAAGAGAAAAGGTGTCAATTAGTGAAAGGGAAAAGGTGTAGATTAGTGAAAGGGAGAAATTGTATAATAGTGAAATATAAGGTGGAAAATAGTGAAGGAAAAGCTGGGAAACAGTGACAGAACAGGAAATAAGGGAAGGTGCTGATAAGAGGAAGGAAAGTAAACAGTAATACTCGGGGGAAAGGAAAGCAGGGAAAATAAAATAAATTAACAAGAAAAAAGGGTCCAAATAAAGGTACAGCGAAATGAAATCTAACTTAAAAAATAAAAAATAAAATAAATAAAACAATAATATAATAGAATAGAATGTAAACTGAAAATAAAGGGAAATAGAAGAACATAATAGAACCAAACACAGGAAGCATATAATAAAGACAGCAAAACTATGCATAAAGAAGAAGTAAGGGGGATAACGAACATTAATTGTAAAAGAAACTTGAAGATACACAAACGAAACAAAAAATATAGACATTGGGAAATAAATAATGCTAATAACAAATCGAGAAAAGAACGGGAAAGGATACATAAGAAGAAAAACACCCGGAGGAGGAAGAATAATGGGAAGAAAGAAGAAAACAGTAGTTGCACTAAAGGAAGTAAGAAAAAAAGAGGGAGAAGGAGAAGAGAAAGAAAGTAAGCCCAAGAAAAGAAGAAAAGTAGTTGCCGTCGAGGAAGTAAGCAAAGGAAAAGGAAGAAGAAGTAAAGTACGACGAGGAAAGTAAGACTGTGGAGGAGGTAGAAGAAAACAAAGAGGGAAAATCAAATCAACGGATAAAATAATGTAAAGAATGTGAAAAATGAGGCGATCCAGAAGAATGCGCCGCGTCAATTTCCTGTTGGGTTCGCTTGATACAATATAACCTGTTGAAGAAAATTATAGAACGAATGGAAATATATAAACTACAGCAAAACCAATGAATACAAAGTGAAACAAATATAACTAAATAAGGAGGAAGGGCGTGAAAGAAGACAAGTAGAGGAGGAGGACACAGTAGACGATAAGAAGAAGAGGAGAAGGGAGACAAGAAGGAAGAGAAGATAAGAACAAGAGAAAGAAGGAGAAAAGGAAGACAGGAAAGGAAGAGAAGTGGATTAGAAATAAAAGGAATGTGTAAAATAAGACGAAGGTGAAGAATGTATCGCCTCGTCTTTCCTGCTGCGCTAAAACCTGACTTCTCTGATAAAGGATAATACATGACAGGATAAGGAGCAGTGAAGGAGAAGTTGAATGAAAGAAAACAATGATATAACATTAATGGATGAACATTTAAAGAGGTAGAGCAGGAAGAGGATAAACGGAAGAAAGGGGAAACAAAGTGAAGAAGTGGAAGATGAAGAAGTAAAAGGAGAAGAAGAGGAGGTGGAAAGGGAGAAGAAAAAACAAGAAGAAGCAGAAGAAGAAGATTATGATAATGAAGAAAGAATAAGGAAAATAAAGAGGAGAAGAACAAATGGAAAAAGAACAAAAAGATTAAATGTGAAAAAACAGACTAAGCAAAAGAATGCAGTCTTGTCTTTCCATTTGCGCTCGCTCGCTAAAACCCAACTTCATCCAATAAAAGAAAGAGCAAAGAAAATGTGAAAGCGAAGAAGAAGAAATATCCAAACCTAAAATGTAAGATAAGCATGACAGTGCAAAACAAATAGAGGAGGAAGAATCAGAAGAAGAGGAAGTAGTAAAGAAGAGACAACTAAAGATAATGAAAAGAGGAGGAATAAGGAGAAGGAAGACATAACGATGAACATGGGAAATATGAATAAGTAATACATCGAAAATATAACTATAGATAGAGCTGGGTAAAATATAACTATAGATAGAGCTGGGTAAAATATAACTATAGATAGAGCTGGGTAAAATATAATTATAGATAGAGCTGGGTAAAATATAACTATAGATAGAGCTGGGTAAAATATAACTATAGATAGAGCTGGGTAAAATATAACTATAGATAGAGCTGGGTAAAATATAACTATAGATAGAGCTGGGTAAAATATAACTATAGATAGAGCTGGGTAAATATAACTATAGATAGAGCTGGGTAAAATATAACTATAGATAGAGCTGGGTAAAATATAACTATAGATAGAGCTGGGTAAAATATAACTATAGATAGAACTGGGTAAAATATAACTATAGATAGAGCTGGGTAAAATATAACTATAGATAGAGCTGGGTAAAATATAACTATAGATAGAGCTGGGTAAAATATAACTATAGATAGAGCTGGGTAAAATATAACTATAG
>CM064562.1:19403976-19421476 GCA_032716605.1 Paralithodes platypus | reverse complement strand
CTCAACACAGCTCTGGTAGCTTATGAGGTCAACTTTTAAACTAATTATGTTGAGTAAATTATATCTTCACTCCAGATTCAGATACAAATGCAAAATATTCCAGAAATGTTGCCACAGAAATCTTAACCATTGTAGATTCAGGATAAAGCTCTCGTATGATACTCCTTCAATAATAATATCTGGTAGGGGTTTGCTATTAATGGGATGACAGAAGGTGGTGGGTGGCTTTATGGATGAGATATGTATGGTAGATGATAGGGTGATCAGAATGGTGGTTGGGATGGCTGAGATATATGGTAGGTGGTTGGATAGAGAGGTTTAATGGTTGGGATGGCTGAGAGATATGGTAGATGGTTGGATAGAGAGGTGTAGTGGTTGGGATGGATGAGATATATGGTAGATGGTTGGATAGAGAGGTGTAATGGTTGGGATGGCTGAGAGATATGGTAGATGGTTGGATAGAGAGGTGTAATGGTTGGGATGGATGAGATATATGGTAGATGGCTGGATAGAGAGGTTTAATGGTTGGGATGGATGAGATATATGGTAGATGGTTGGATAGAGAGGTGTAATGGTTGGGATGGATGAGAGATATGGTAGATGGTTGGATAGAGAGGTTTAATGGTTGTGATGGATGAGAGATAGGTAGGTGGTTGGCTAGAGAGGTTTAATGGTTGGGATGGCTGAGAGATATGGTAGGTGGTTGGATAGAGAGGTTTAATGGTTGTGATGGCTGAGAGATAGGTAGGTGGTTGGCTAGAGAGGTTTAATGGTTGGGATGGCTGAGAGATATGGTAGATGGTTGAATAGAGAGGTTTAATGGTTGTGATGGCTGAGATATATGGTAGATGGTTGGATAGAGAGGTTTAATGGTTGGGATGGCTGAGAGATAGGTAGGTGGTTGGATAGAGAGGTTTAATGGTTGGGATGGATGAGAGATAGGTAGGTGGTTGTATAGAGAGGTTTAATGGTTGGGGTGGCTGAGAGATAGGTAGGTGGTTGGATAGAGAGGTTTAATGGTTGGGATGGCTGAGAGATAGGTAGGTGGTTGGATAGAGAGGTTTAATGGTTGGGATGGCTGAGAGATAGGTAGATGGTTGGATAGAGAGGTTTAATGGTTGGGATGGATGAGAGATAGGTAGGTGGTTGGATAGAGAGGTTTAATGGTTGGGGTGGCTGAGAGATAGGTACTGTAGGTGGTTGGATAGAGGTTTAATGGTTGGGATGGCTGAGAGATAGGTAGGTGGTTGGATAGAGAGGTTTAATGGTTGGGATGGCTGAGAGATATGGTAGATGGTTGAATAGAGAGGTTTAATGGTTGGGATGGATGAGATATATGGTAGATGGTTGGATAGAGAGGTTTAATGGTTGGGATGGCTGAGAGATAGGTAGGTGGTTGGATAGAGAGGTTTAATGGTTGGGATGGATGAGAGATAGGTAGGTGGTTGGATAGAGAGGTTTAATGGTTGGGGTGGCTGAGAGATAGGTAGGTGGTTGGATAGAGAGGTTTAATGGTTGGGATGGCTGAGAGATAGGTAGATGGTTGGATAGAGAGGTTTAATGGTTGGGATGGATGAGAGATAGGTAGATGGTTGGATAGAGAGGTTTAATGGTTGGGATGGATGAGAGATAGGTAGGTGGTTGGATAGAGAGGTTTAATGGTTGGGATGGCTGAGAGATAGGTAGATGGTTGGATAGAGAGGTTTAATGGTTGGGATGGATGAGAGATAGGTAGATGGTTGGATAGAGAGGTTTAATGGTTGGGATGGATGAGAGATAGGTAGGTAGATGGTTGGATAGAGAGGTTTAATGGTTGGGATGGATGAGAGATAGGTAGGTGGTTGGATAGAGAGGTTTAATGGTTGGGATGGCTGAGAGATAGGTAGATGGTTGGATAGAGAGGTTTAATGGTTGGGATGGATGAGAGATAGGTAGATGGTTGGATAGAGAGGTTTAATGGTTGGGATGGATGAGAGATAGGTAGGTGGTTGGATAGAGAGGTTTAATGGTTGGGATGGATGAGAGATAGGTAGGTGGTTGGATAGAGAGGTTTAATGGTTGGGATGGATGAGAGATAGGTAGATGGTTGGATAGAGAGGTTTAATGGTTGGGATGGATGAGATATAGGTATGTGGTTGGATAGAGAGGTTTAATGGTTGGGATGGCTGAGAGATAGGTAGATGGTTGGATAGAGAGGTTTAATGGTTGGGATGGATGAGAGATAGGTAGATGGTTGGATAGAGAGGTTTAATGGTTGGGATGGATGAGAGATAGGTAGATGGTTGGATAGAGAGGTTTAATGGTTGGGATGGATGAGAGATAGGTAGATGGTTGGATAGAGAGGTTTAATGGTTGGGATGGATGAGAGATAGGTAGATGGTTGGATAGAGAGGTTTAATGGTTGGGATGGATGAGAGATAGGTAGATGGTTGGATAGAGAGGTTTAATGGTTGGGATGGATGAGAGATAGGTAGGTGGATGGATAGAGAGGTTTAATGGTTGGGATGGATGAGAGATAGGTAGATGGTTGGATAGAGAGGTTTAATGGTTGGGATGGATGAGAGATAGGTAGGTGGATGGATAGAGAGGTTTAATGGTTGGGATGGATGAGAGATAGGTAGATGGTTGGATAGAGAGGTTTAATGGTTGGGATGGATGAGAGATAGGTAGGTGGATGGCATGTGTGTTGAATAGGAGGTCGGTGGTTGGATAACAAAATGGCTCGTGATCCTTAAGGGGAGATTTTTTTTTTTCTTTTTTTTTTAGTCCTCCTCCCTCATGTTTAGCCCTATTAGTTATGAGATTTCAAGGCATTTGCCTTATTAGTTTGGTGATTTTCAGACCTTTTGCGCCATTCCTTTGCCAATATTAAGACCTGTCGTGCCATTTAGGTGTCAATTTGTTTTCTTTGCGAGCAATAGCGAGCCTGTATTTGAAGAGGAATCGGCCTTCGGCCGGGACATTTTTCAACCGAAAAATGTACAAATTTATATCGAAGCGGGGTCTTCTGGGTGTTTTTTAAAAGTTTGATAGAGGTTTAGAGAGCAAACTAAAACCCCTCCTTAAACCATTGAGCCGAACCAGTAAATTATGTTGTACAATACCGTCTGAGCTCCCTTAAATGGTGAGAGGGGTGTGTGGAATGAGTTGTAAGTGGGGTGGCTGGGGTGGATGTAAAGTGGGGTTGTAGGTTTGATGGTGATAAACGGGGAGGGCAATGGTTGGTTTGGTTAGTGTGGTGGTGGGAGGATGGATGGATGGGAGGGGATGGAGAGTTAGTGAAGTAGGAGGTGAGGGGAGGGGAGTGAAGGGGGTGCTTGGTATGGGTGGGGGTGGAGAGTTAGTGAAGTAGGAGGTGAAGGGAGGAGGGTGAAGGGGGTGCTTGGAGGTGGAGAGTTAGTGAAGTAGGAGGTGAGGGGAGGAGGGTGAAGGGTGTCCTTGGAATGGTTGGGGGTGGAGAGTTGTGAAGTAGGAGGTGAGGGGAGGAGGGTGAAGGGGGTGGTTGGAATGGTTGGGGTGGAGAGTTAGTGAAGTAGGAGGTGAGGGGAGGAGGGTGAAGGGGGTGCTTGGCATGGTTGGGGGTGGAGAGTTAGTAGAGTAGGAGGTGAGAGGAGGAGGGTGAAGGGGGTGCTTGGAATGGTTGGGGGTGGAGAGTTAGTAGAGTAGGAGGAGGTGAGGGGAGGAGGGTGAAGGGGGTGCTTGGAATGGATGGGAGTGGAGAGTTAGTGAAGTAGGAGGTGAGGGAAGGGGAGGGGGTGAGGGGGGTGTTGGGAAGGGTGGGGGGTGGAGAGTAAGTGAAGTAGGTGAGGGGAGGGGGGTGAAGGGGGTGCTTGGAATGAGTGGGGGTGGAGAGTTAGTGAAGTAGGTGAGGGGACGGGGGTGAAGGGGGTGCTTGGAATGGGTGGGGGTGGAGAGTTAGTGAAGTAGGTGAGGGGACGGGGGTGAAGGGGGTGCTTGGAATGGTTGGTTAGTAGGTGATGGGGGTTGGAATGGTTGGTTAGTAGGTGATGGGGGTAGGAATGGTTTTGGTTAGTAGGTGATGGGGGTTGGAATGGTTGGTTAGTAGGTGATGGGGGTTGGAATGGTTGGTTAGTAGGTGATGGGGGTTGGAATGGTTGGTTAGTAGGTGATGGGGGTTGGAATGGTTGGTTAGTAGGTGATGGGGGTTGGAATGGTTGGTTAGTAGGTGATGGGGGTTGGAATGGTTGGTTAGTAGGTGATGGGGGTTGGAATGGTTGGTTAGTAGGTGATGGGGGTTGGAATGGTTGGTTAGTAGGTGATGGGGGTTGGAATGGTTGGTTAGTAGGTGATGGGGGTTGGAATGGTTGGTTAGTAGGTGATGGGGGTTGGAATGGTTGGTTAGTAGGTGATGGGGGTTGGAATGGTTGGTTAGTAGGTGATGGGGGTTGGAATGGTTGGTTAGTAGTGATGGGGGGTTGGAATGGTTGGTTAGTAGGTGATGGGGTTGGAATGGTTGGTTAGTAGGTGATGGGGGTTGGAATGGTTGGTTAGTAGGTGATGGGGGTTGGAATGGTTGGTTAGTAGGTGATGTGGGTTGGAATGGTTGGTTAGTAGGTGATGGGGGTTGTAGTGATTGCTATGATGGGGACTGGGTTGGGTGAATGGTTGAAGCGGTGGATTGTGGTTGGTAGCTATACATTATGACTGTGGTAGATGGGGCTGTGGATGAGAGGTTGAGTGGAAGAGATGAGGATTAAGGGAGACCACCTCGCTATTTTTATTTTTCTCTCTCTCTCTTTGGCTTGTATCCATTCGGCCCCATTCAGCCTACTGTTTTAAGACGTTTACCCCCATCCAGGTGTCAATATTTTCCTGGCGAGCGGTATCGAGCCAGCATATAATTATATATATGTTTGTTTTGACAGCAAGCTAAATTTGTGCATTTTTTGATAGAATAATTTCTCCGGCGAAGCCGGATTTCTCCATACAATGCTGGCTCGCTATCACTCGCCAGGAAGATATCGACACCTGGATGGGGATAAACGTCTTAAAACAGTTGGCTGAATGGGGCCGAATGGATACAAGCCAGGGAAAGAGAGAAAAGGAGAAAAAGATATATAAAGCCGGTGACCCCCCTTAAAATGGGTAGTGAGAGAGTGGTGGGGGTTGTATATAAGATGGCTGGTGGATGGTGGGATGAGCGGCCGATGGGGTGGTGGGTGGTGGTGTGCTTGATAAGATGGCTGGTGATTGCTTGCGTGGAGTCAACGGTGGAATGGATGAATGGTAAGGGGTGTGCTAAATGGAATAGTCGGTAGGGTGAGTGATGGGTGGAATGGTTCTCGTGGGTGGTGGATTGGGTGGTGGGTGATGAAAGGCTGGGTGGGCGGTGTGTGGTGAAGGATTGGGTGGGCGGGGGGTGGTGTCATGAGCGCGGGCACAATGGTGGCGGAAGGGTGGTGGTGGTGGTGTAGGGTTGGTTGTGGTCTGATGCTTCCCGACTCCCCCAGTGTGAGAATATGTCGCTTCCTTCCCCTCCCTAGACCCCACCACCTCCTACCAAACCCTTCCCCCTCCCTCCTCCACCCCAGGCCGCCCCCCAACCCCCCACCGATCAAGGGTTATGCTGGGAAATATGGTCCTTGCATGATACAAAGCGGCATCCGGCGCGAGTCGGTATGATAATCACGGGAATAATGGGGCTAGTGTGCAGCGGGAATCGGGGTTGCCTAGCCCCGGATTTTGACTGCCAGCTGCTCCAGGGGCTTCCAGGGTTTAGTTACCAGCCCCCGGGGGAAGCCAAGGGGTCACGAGGAGCGCGGAAACCGGTGCTAGAATCCTGGAAACGGAGGTGGCGAGGCGTCTTGAATATTAGCCACCGCTCTTATCCACTGTGCATGTGCGGAATTACTCGCGCCGGGGTCTCAGCCAATGACCGGGCGGGGAGCGTCGCGCCCCGGCCAATCACGTCCCTCGCCCCCTCCTCAGGTGTGTGTGGCTGTCTGTCAGATGAACTTCCACTTTTGCGTTGCCAGGTAAGCTATAATGAAACCCGGGCGCCAGCAGCCATTCCCCTCCCATCCCTCTCCAGAAATTAAAGAAGGAAAAACAAAAAGTGGAATATCAATTACAGGGGAATATTTTAGAGTGTGGGCAGCCAGTAGGAGGAGACGTGAGGAAAGGTAGAAGTGGCTGCTTTGGGATCAATACCGGGAGCCCAGGTCGACCTCCCTCTCTCTCTCATACTCTCTCTCTCTCGCTCGCTCTCCCGCCTCGACCTACTACCTACCTACCTACCTGCCTGCCTGCCTGCCTGATTACCTACTTGTCTACCTACATGACTGATTTACTTACTTCCTACCTACATACCTACCGTTCATGTTTAACTACTTACATACCTAATTATTTGTTATTAAAATCTGACTGACTTACTAACTTTTCTTCCTACCTACGTACCTAAGTATATATAGTTAAACCCTACTTTTTATTGATAAAAAACAAACTTATCTATCTACCAACCAACCAGTCTTCCTATCTCTCTCTCTACCTCCCTCCCTACCTGCCTCCCCGTACTTAACGACCGACCGACCGACCTGTTCGCGCAACGGAATGTGATAATGTTCGATACTCCGGCATACCTACCCCCCCCCCCCTCACACACTCACTCACTCTCACACTCTCTCTCACTCTCTCATTCTCTCTCGTCAGAAATATCACCACTTGCCAGAACATAAAGACGACAACAAATAGGTTGTGTGTTGTAATTGGAACAGGTAGCGAGAATCGAGGAAACACTTCGTGTTTGTTGATTTGTCTTTATTTGTTTATATATTTATTAATGTAATTATTTATTTTATATATATATTTATTATGTGTTTATATTTGGAGAGAGAGAGAGAGAATAAAAAGGTCAGTTCAATCCCTCCCCACCTCTTTCCTTATTGTACAGTAGTCATCAATATTCTTCAGTTGGAATTTCAGAAATGCATATTTTATTTTTAGTTTGTATTCTGTGTATACATGTTTCGTATTGCTAGATGAATTATTTAAAATTGACTTCAAATCCAGTGGCTCTCCAATTGAATTGATTTGACTTCGGGAATATCTCGTTGTGTGTGTGTGTGTGTGTGTGTGTGTGTTCTTGTATTTGTTTTAAGAGAGAACAACTTTACATTTGCTAGAAATACTTGAGGAGTAATGTTTATGTCACCAATTATTATTACTTATTTATCCATTGAGGACGCAGTGCCCTGAGATCTGTCGAGGCTATCCAAGATTATTTGAGTATTTTCACGTCTTAGCTTAACTAATGTAAAACCTTGTACAGGGAACGTGAACTATTAGGATGGAACTTTTGACACCTACGACCACCTCCACGGCTTGGATTATACTTTTTCAAGTTTTAAAACCAATTATGCTCATTACCTCACCTAAATAAAGCTAATCTATATATATACATTTCTTGTTTTCGTGTTCCTTCTAATTGTATTACCTATTGAAGCTAGAGGGAAAATTGAAGTCTGAATTTAGAACATGTTTCACGACTTTTGGCCTAAGCTGAAAATGTAACGAAGAGAACAAAAAACAAAAAAATCTCCAGAGTATATATTTTGACTAGTGCCTACCCTAGCTCCCTTCAGGCTATCATAATGGACTAATGTACTGTATATGGATTACATCAACCTATTTCAGTTTAATATAACTGGATATTATAATTTTTAGATAAATCGACCCTAGATAGTTAGAAGACCGATGGGTTTAGCAAATAAGAAGATAAGAAAATGGAAGCCTGCAACAGGCCTTCTGGCCCAAACGAGGCAGTTCTTCAAACTTTCATTTATATTTACTTAGGGTTTGCAACTTTGCACTACAGGAAAGACAAATATATGTATAAATCAATAAATATAATAAAATAGTCTAACTACCTTCAGACGAATTAAAAAATGTAGTTATGCCAAAGAGTTTTTTTTTTTTTTTTTTTTTTTTAAGAGACAATGAACGGAGGAAGGAAAAACACAGATAAAACAAAAAGGTCCATGTGCCTAAAGGCATCCTCCATTCATAAAATGTTTGTAACAACTGGATTTAAACATTTGTAGATTGTAAGTTTGTGGAAAGCAATTCGAGGGAAGTGAATTCCAAAGAGTAGTAGCTCTGGGGATAAATGAATTCTGATAAGCAGAAGTTCTGCATTGTGGAGGAGAAAGTGTAAATTCATGGGCGCTCTCAGCTGCCCTAGTTCTACGGGGAAAGATGTGGAGAGGCGGCACAATTGAAGCAAGTTCCTCGGAACAATTGCTGTGAAAATATCTGTAGAATAATGCAAGGGATGCAATGTTTCTTCGTATGGATAATGTAGGAAGGTCCTGTGTGATTGCAGGGTTATTGATTAATCTAATAGCTTTATTTTGAATTTTGTCCAACTGCCTCAATGCAACCACTCCACTTCCACCCCACAGAGGTGAACAGTAATCCATCTGAGAACGCACATGACTTTTATATATCACGGCCAACTGCTCGTCAGTGAAGAATTCTCGAACTCTGTACAGGAGTCCCAGTTTTTTAGAGGCATTCTTAGCAATGCTTCTAACATAATGTGTCCAGCTCAAGTTAGTAGTTAATGTTACACCGAGAATGTCAATACTAGGGGAAGTGGGAATATTTACATCATTAAAAAATATATGGGAGTCAGTGAGATTCTGTCGGTTAGAAAATTGAATGTACTTGGTTTTCTGTGCATTAAAGGAAACTAGATTCTTTTGTCCCCATCCATTAATTCTAGAAAGGTCCTGGTTCAGAGAAATTGCAGTGTTTATTTTTGAATTTATAAGATCGGGTTGGGTGAAAGAATTGGTAAATGTGAAGGAACTGTGGAGTGTTGAGTCATCTGCGTAGGAATGTATTGGATTATGAGTGGTAGATATGAGATCATTGATATGAATGAGGAACAGAATTGGGGCCAAAACTGATCCCTGGGGAACACCAGCATTTATTGAGTGAAATTGAGAATAAAGGCCATCTACCATTACACGTATTTTTCTGTTATGAAGATAAGAAGAAATTAGTGGAACTAATGATGCAAGGCCGTAGTGTGACATCTTCGACAATAAGGATTGATGCCAGACTCTATCAAATGCCTTTGATATATCCAGTGCTATTGTATGTGTTTCACCATGTTGGTCTGTAGCTTGGTTGATTTGATGCGTAAGAAGGCAAAGCATGTCTGCAGTTGATCGACATCGTCTAAAACCATATTGCCTATCACTGATTAATTTATTATTCTCAAGATGCTTAATTATGTGATTATTTAATATAATTTCAAAGACTTTACCAAGAGTGGAAGTTATAGCTATTGGTCTGTAGTTTGATGGATCTGAAGAGGTACCTTTTTTAGGAACTGGATGGATGTTTGCTTCTTTCCAGGGTACTGGGAAGCATGAGGTATGAGTACACAGACGGAAACATTTTGCCAATACAGGAGCGAGCACCAAGGAGCAATTCTTAAGTACTATTGGAGGAATTTCATCTGGACCAGGAGCCTTATCTACCGAGAGATTCTGCAAAATAGTTTTGACATGTCTGGTGTGGATCTTAAGTGAGGGAATTTCAGGCGAATTAAAATTAAGTACAGGGACATCTTGATTTATTTCATCTAAGGTTGAGTTGGTGGAGAAAATATCCGCAAGAAGGTTAGCTTTACCTCGTGGGTCACTTACAAGATTGCCAGTCGGAGATTTTAATGGTGGAATGGATGAAGCAGTAGTGAAGTTGGATTTAAATGAGTTAAGAGTAGACCAAAATATTTTGTTATCATTTGGATTATTTAGAAGTTTATTTGCCTGCTTGTGGAGAAAGTTTGATTTAGTTAGGTTTAATACAGTTTTGGCATGATTTATGATGTTTCTAAAGTAATTAAAGGCTTCATGTGTTTTTGATCTTGTGTATGCATTGCAAGAGTATGAGATTGATTCCAACCAATATTATCATTTGAACCGCTTCGACCCCGGTTAGTTGAGCGAGCGCTGGGCTATGTACCGTATTAATGCACTTATGCATAGTCGATGGCGCACTAGACTACGGTAAAGTTCACTCTCTCTTTAGAACAACTCTCATCATGAAATCCAGAGTGTGCCCCCTGGAATGTGAAGGTATTATCTGTCGCATGAAGGATATTTACTATTATTTAATATTATATTATGTATATTTTTATTGTTTTATTATAACATATTCTTTTGGTAGAATTGGCCTTGAATCTCGACTATAATGAACTGACAAACCTGCCACCTACCTCACACTCATATCCATTGCTTACATTGTTGTGGTATGTCCTTGGATCGATCTATATCATAACATGACATAACGCAGTTTTATTACAGATTACAAAAGTCCACTGGAGCTTATAGAGTTCACCCAAAAGCCTTACCTGTCGTCGTGACTAACCCAGAAACTTTAACTTTCTATTATGATAAACATTTCTGTAGTAGGGTAACATAACTGGGATATTTTGCATTGGTATCGGAAACTAGACTTATAATATGTTATTTTAGTTGACAAGACATTTTAAAAAGTTGACTTCATAAACTGCCATATTAGTGTTGAGGATACATGTTGAGGGAAAAGCGCTAGTGTGATACCACCCTTAATGATTCTGGTAGGTAACCCAGAACCCTATCCCATCACGATACATGGCACTTAGGCTATATCCCCATCTGTTCCCGCATCCTATCCTATCACGAGTAAGAGAAAGCAAGTGTTATCTGATGTAGGTAAACCCCCCCCCCCCCCCCCCACCCTACAACTGCCACCCCTTGGGTTGTAAGTAACCCCACCCTACCCTACCCCCCTGTATTGTAGGTAACCCCCCCCCCCCCCCTACACTGCCCCACCCTTGGGTTGTAAGTAACCACCCACCCCTACCCTACCCCCCGTATTGTAGGTAACCCCCCCCCCCCCTACACTGCCCCACCCCTTGGGTTGTAAGTAACCCACCCCTACCCTACCCCCCTGTATTGTAGGTAAACCCCCCCCCCCCCTACACTGCCCCACCCCTTGGGTTGTAAGTAACCCACCCCTACCCTACCCCCCTGTATTGTAGGTAACCCCCCCCCCCCCTACACTGCCCCACCCCTTGGGTTGTAAGTAACCCACCCCTACCCTACCCCCCTGTATTGTAGGTAAACCCCCCCCCCCCCTCAAGAGAAAGGAATGTCGTCAACAATATAATATGAACCTTCTCTGATTGGAAACACAATAATATTAAATACAATATAAAATATGGTCCCTTATTTAGGAGAGGCACGTAAAGGTGTTGTCGGTGTGTTGCTGTAATAAAAGATTAATATATAGTTAAGGGAGCCCATCTAGAATTTTGTTCTCTTTCTCTCCCTCTCTCTTTGGCTTGTATCCATTCGGCCCCATTCAGCCTACTGTTTCAAGACGTTTACCCTTATCCAGGTATCAATATTTTCCTGGCGAGCGGTAGCGAGCCAGCATATATATATTTTTGTTTTGACAGCAAGCTAATTTTGTACATTTTTCGATAACAAAAAATCTCCGGCGAAGCCGGATTTCTCCATACAATACTGGCTCGCCAGGAAGAAATCGACTCCTGAATGGGGATAAACGTCTTAAAACAGTTGGCTGAATGGGGCCGAATGGATACAAGCCAGGGAAAGAGAGAAAAGGAGAGAAAGATAAGAAGAAAAAAAACAGGTGGCCCCCTTAAATGGATTAAACACATGATTTACTGATGGTTGAATGGAGTCATGCATGTGATTGGTGGGCGTCGTTTGATATGTATTTGCATTCTACTTGTCACAGTGGCCGAGCGCACTAAGTCACCATACTCTAGTCGCTTGACCCAGGTAGTGCGGGTTCGATCCCAGCTGTCTGCCGGTGAGGTTTCTGTCAAAAACTGTCCTGGCTGTGAAGAAGGTGTTGATGCGCCACCTCAGGGTTCCACCTGGTTCCCTGCCCACATCCTACCCCTTCTGGGTGTATGCAGGCGCCCTTGTGGCAGCCAGAGTCAAATATGTTGACTACTTAGGATAAGTTAGGTCAAGGAATTGCGTATTTTCAGCCTCATTGGCTGCCGGCTCGAAATAAATCGATAATTATTATGATCATTATTATTATTATTATTATTATTATTATTATTATTATTATAACATTGAATTGCTGGTTCTCCTAATTTTGAGATTGGCTGCTGACTTACTAATGGATTGCTAATGGTAGTATCATTATATATAATATAATGCTATTATAGAGAGATGTTACATAACCTGACAATATATTATATTGTCAGGTTATGAAACATCTCTCTAGGTAGCTAACTATTTCAATATATGTATTATAGCAATCATCTTCATAACTTAACCCCTTTTTCTCTCTCTCTCTCTCTCTCTCTCTCTCTCTCTCTCTCTCTCTCTCTCTCTCTCTCTCTCTCTCTCTCTCTCTCTCTCTCTCTCTCTCTCGTGTGAGCGGCGTCTCCCAGGTAATCCCAAGTCTCTGTGTCCTTCTCCTATAATTAGCGGCAACATTTTTACACCCAGGTGACTCAGCTGGGTGATCCTGCCTATGTTACGGCTTTACCACCAGTTTCACCATTATGTAATATTTATTTTGTGTATATATATTACTTGTTTATTGTTGTCGGCGGATCGTTATTGGTGTTATTTGTTTTTGTTTGTGATATGTTTTTTAATTGGTGGTGTAGTTAATAATTGTAGTTATTATTTAGTTGTTATTATTATTATTATTTGTTTAATTATTATTATTATTATTATTATTATTATTATTATTTATATTATCATTGTGTTTATTTGTTTTATATAGTTTAAGACCTCGCTTTTCTTACGGGTTGTCTCGGATTTGTCCTGTCATAGTCTATGCGTTTTATATATTCTTTACCAAATTATAGTCAGTATCTACTAGCCGGAAATATGTTGATTACGGGAGTTCTTTCCTAAGCTGAATAAAATCATCTCGTGTAACGTTAAATACAAGCACACTGGTTATCATCGAGGTAGTGTTTCTTATGTGTGGTTTTTTTTTCTTGACCTCTATCAATAATAATCTAAATTTTGAAGAGTAGCATAAGCTGTGTTGGAAGTAAAATGCGGCACAAGCTCTCCGTAGACTATATTACGGAACACATTTAATTGGACTAATATTACCGTGATTTGTTTGCCAATATACAAAACAATGATGCATGGTTGTACTGAAGGCGTTATTCGGGGTACGTTTATGTCTTTTGAATACAGTTTGTCCTTCCTAACCTGAGTAAGATAGTATAATGGTAGCCGGAGTCAAAATATAAACTGCCAACCGTACTAAAAGGATTAACATGCAGGGAGATATGTGTGGAATAATGGCCTATATGCTAGTATCTGATCATGTGTATTGCCCATATGTAAATGTTAAGCTTTGTGTAACTTTAGTCGTTTACTTATTTAATTACTGTATACCGTATATGCAGTATATATATATATATATATATATATATATATATATATATATATAAAGAGAGAGAGGTGGTTAGTTAACTCCATGTTTCATAAAAGGTTACATGGTAACTTTTTACATATATACAGTGGATAAAATTTCATTCTATCGCAATGTGGGTTCAGTAATTTGAACATACAATATTCGACGCCCAATTTACGTCGTATAGTAAGTGATTTTGTTTAAAACTAAAAGTATGTTGTAGCAGTAGAGTAATTCACTCTAAAAGTATGTTGTAGCAGTAGAGTAATTCACACTAAAGTATGTTGTAGCAGTAGAGTAATTCACACTAAAGTATGTTGTAGCAGTAGAGTAATTCACTCTAAAGTATGTTGTAGCAGTAGAGTAATTCACTCTAAAGTATGTTGTAGCAGTAGAGTAATTCACTCTAAAGTATGTTGTAGCAGTAGAGTAATTCAATCTAAGTATGTTGTAGCAGTAGAGTAATTCACTCTAAAGTATGTTGTAGCAGTAGAGTAATTCACTCTAAAGTATGTTGTAGCAGTAGAGTAATTCACTCTAAAAGTATGTTGTAGCAGTAGAGTAATTCACTCTAAAGTATGTTGTAGCAGTAGAGTAATTCACTCTAAAGTATGTTGTAGCAGTAGAGTAATTCACTCTAAAAGTATGTTGTAGCAGTAGAGTAATTCACTCTAAAGTATGTTGTAGCAGTAGAGTAATTCACTCTAAAAGTATGTTGTAGCAGTAGAGTAATTCACTCTAAAGTATGTTGTAGCAGTAGAGTAATTCACTCTAAATCCCTGCTGTCTGTCATTATATATTACATAGCATTCAATATGGTATTTTAGACAATACTCAAACAGTTTGACCAATTGCATCATCCTGGATGATGCAATTGGTCTATAATTTTCTATAGAACTCTGATCTTTGAATTTATCCTTTAGTAAAGGTAAAATAACTCCAAAAGTAATTTTTTCAGGCAAGTGTCCATGTGTGACAAAATATGAAAACAGTTTAGCTGATAGCAAATATATTGATAGATAGATAGAGAGATAGATAGCTATAGATATACATGTGTGTGTGAGTGTGTGCTAGATATTTTTATTTTCGGGTTATGTTCCTAAAAATTATGTATTGTAGGCCTATCTCGTATGAAATCTAATTTTAATACATTGCTTACTAGTGGTACATCCAAAACTCATAGAAAGCTTACACCTTGTTGAGTCTTTGAACCGTTAATGAAAACCAAACTCGGAGACATTCGGGATATAAGTCAACAATGCATTATCATGTTGGGGTCCGGTACAGTTTCAAATGGTAGTATTTTTCTTTTGGCTTATCACTGTACATAACTGTCTGGATATTTATGACTGTTCAACATAAAGCCAACTGTTTTGTAATCTGTTGAAAAGTCGTTGTTGTAATTACTTGAAGATAACAGTTTTAGTAAAAATAGCCTCACAGGTACAAGTTTGTCAATATAGAACATATTGGCTGTAAGAAAACAAGTTCATATTATCCGTGTGTAATAATCATTTTGTATAACAAGTCAGACTTTGTGAAGGTATGTGTGGTATTTATCATGTATATATGTCCTCTATTTACATGCCATATTACTAGGTTATTTTGGAATCTGTTGAGATTAATACTCGTGCAATGTGTACAACTCGTATAACTACTGTATAGTTTAGACTAGGAGAATTCATTGTATGAGTAATATTATATTATGTAAGGGATATAATAAGGCAGTTCCATCAACAAATGTATTATTTTTTCTTCACAGGAGTTTGTGTTTGTATATTATAGCTACTGCAGTGTTGTAACGTGACGCAGCTTCAATATGTTAAGAGGATACCAGCTCGTTAATCCATATCTGGGTCAGGCAGCATCTGCATGACAAGCCACTCATGCAGAGCCTGGCTGGGGTTAAGGTATATAATTGCTTCAACTCCAGATAGGTGGGGGGTTCTAGGTTAGTTATATGATCAGGGATGGTATATATAATTGTCCTAACTCGAGAAGGGTTTGGGGTTCTGGGTTATTCAGGTCTATCATTGTTTCAACTCCAGACAAGTGGGGGTTTCTGAGTTAGCTATGTGATCAGGTAGGGATAGCTCTGGTTCGAGATAGACTATAAGATCAGGGAACATAAGGTATAATTGTTGTTAACTCCTGACACGTGGGGGATCTGGGATGGCTATAAGGTCAGAGAAAGTATTATTGCTTTAACTCATAATACTGTAGGTTGGGGTTCTGGCTAAGGTATAAGACTAGGTAAGATATAGTAGCTCTACAGTAGTTTGGGGATATGGGTTACCTACAAGATCAAGTAAGATGTAATAGCTCTGACTTGAGATTGGTAGAGGTCCTGGGTTAGCTTCAAGGTCAAGTTAGGTATAATAGTCATACATTAAGTAGATTAACGTATACCGTCGAATAGGCTCTCTCTCTCTCTCTCTCTCTCTCTCTCTCTCTCTCTCTCTCTCTCTCTCTCTCTCTCTCTCTCTCTCTCTCTCTCTCTCTCTCTCTCTCTCTCTCTCTCTCTCTCTCTCTCTCTCTCTCTCTCTCTCTCTCTCTCTCTCTCTCTCTCTCTCTCACACACACAGTCTTATGTAAAAAATTATAGAAAGAGATCTAGTATGAGATAAAGAGATCTAGTATGAGATAAAGAAATCTAGTATGAGATAAAGAGATCGAACTCTGGGAGGCAGGGCACGCTCAACCCCCATTTTGATAAGATGAGCCCATCGACGATTTACAACATCGGGTATCTATATCAACATTTGGGCATGTGTTATTGTACATCAACTATGTCTGCTATTATATTATCTGTATATAATAAATTAAATATCTGATGAATAATTTGTTAGAATATCGTTTTAAACGGTATGTTTTGTACCCTTGATTCAATATTTTTGTTCACAAGCGTCTTACATGCCTCAGAGAAATCTTCATATTTAGCACAGCCTCTACTGTATCACATTAGTTGGCGTGTAAAAAAAAAAAAAAAAAAAAAAAAAAAAAAACATTCACGCACACACACGCACACATTCCTCCCTTCTCTCCTTCCCTATATCTCCCTCCCCTCCTGTTATTCCTCCCTCCCTCCTCCCCCTGCCAATACAATGCCACCCTTGCTATAAAGTTACTCCACTATAGAGTAGGAGGAATCAGAGAGCAAAGATATTAACCTGGGGGACATATAGGGGTGAGGGGGGGGGGGGGGGCGACCCTTGGGGGTTTAGAGGGGGTGACAGAGGCGGCACATTCTTTACTCTTTAGTTGCTAGGAGTTTTTCAGTGTTCTGTTTATTTACCTTTTGACGTTTTTGGTGTATATCTTTGTTTTGATATCGTATGGCTAGTGCGCAGAATTTATAGATTCATTCATGTGTAAATTGTCGCGATAAACACACCTACCGTATATATATAAACACACCTACCGTATATATATAAACACACCTACCGTATATATATAAACACACCTACCGTATATATATAAACACACCTACCGTATATATATATAAACACACCTACCGTATATATATATAAACACACCTACCGTATATATATAAACACACCTACCGTATATATAAACACACCTACCGTATATATATATAAACACACCTACCGTATATATATATAAACACACCTACCGTATATATATATAAACACACCTACCGTATATATATATAAACACACCTACCGTATATATATAAACACACCTACCGTATATATATATATAAACACACCTACGTATATATATAGTAGCACACCTACGTATATATATAGTAGCACACCTACGTATATATATAGTAGCACACCTACGTATATATATAGTAGCACACCTACGTATATATATAAACACACCTACCGTATATATATAAACACACCTACCGTATATATATATAAACACACCTACCGTATATATATAAACACACCTACCGTATATATATAAGCACACCTACCGTATATATAAACACCTACCGTATATATATAAACACACCATACCGTATATATATAAACACCTACCGTATATATAACACACCTACCGTATATAATAAACACACTACCGT
>CM064562.1:19302974-19403876 GCA_032716605.1 Paralithodes platypus | reverse complement strand
ATGAAGGCTCCCTATAGCCAGTGCCACAACAGTAATCACCACCTTACCTAGTCCCCGTATCTATTGAGAGCTCAAATAATTCCATAAGACTCGAGATCCCTATGGCCTACAGGGTCCAAAACCGAGCCTATAAACCCAGCTCCAGCCCCCAGTAAAATCAGTTGAAAGATAGACACCAACCAGTGGCTGGCCCCCTTAAGTTGACCTCTAGCTCTGCCCTTGTGTTGTTCCTGAGATTGAGTTCCAGAGCCGGCAGACTCCGTGGCAGATTTGAGATAGAAGCATCTGTCCACGTACAAGAAATCTACGTGCACCTTATAACCTTCACACACCAGTGGGTATATAAGCGTGTAGCCAGCAACGATCGCCAAGAGATCCGTCTTGAGAACTTCCTACATATGGACCCCCTGGACGGCCGCGCGGAACCAGTCGTTAGCCCCCAACATCACGGACGCAAGATAACCAGGACCAGACCAACCAAATACTACCCAAGATTCACTTTATTAGTACTACCGTGTTACAGTACTAATTAGAGACTCACTTATTAATCTTTCTATGAAGTGGCTATATCTTTGCCCCAGTATAATTCATATATAACCATTCTATTGGGAAGTGCTAAGCGTATCAGTGTTCATTAATTAACAGGCGACATTAACTCTCGTAATTACCCCTATTCAGATATTATTACATAGAAGTAAAACCCTAGTGATATCTAACGTTCGCCCACTGATTTGTGTTCTACGTATTTCTGCTATAAGAATATAAAACTTAGATCAGTACCCCCCTGAGGTTACTAGAATTCCCGTGCTCTAAAAATACGCGTGTCTAATTCTAGTCTGTGAACTACTACTTGTGCACCAGAACTGCCAGTAATAAATCTAATTAGTGAAATTGAATCTATAAGTAACATTGATGTCTTCCAGTATATAAACTTGCGAACCAAGCCAGTGATCAGAAGAGTATACCTGAACGTTGGAAGTGGGAGACTAGGCTCCATCCAGATCCACTAATGCTAGTTGTTCATTTCTATCATTTGTCTTGTACGAGTATTCATACCTTCTTATGCTTCCTATTAATCATCTTCAATAAACGTGATCGTGTGTCTTGTTACCGTGTGTTTATTTTGTGTTCTCTATTCCTCATACCTTGTATTGTGCATGCAGCCTTATATACCCAGTCAGTTAGAACTCACATTACCCAAGTTAATCCTGTAGAAAAACAGGGCATAACATTGGCGGCAGCGGTGGTTCTTGATTCGGATAAAAGGTTGCATTACATTGCAAGTTTGGAACAGCCAGAACACGATAACATCATGGCGCACCGTTCTCACATTCCCATCCCACATTATGATGGAGAAACTTACGAGATCGAAACGTTCATGGACATAGTGAAACCCGTACTTGACCTAGTTTATACCACGGACGCAGAAAAGATAGCCGTGACATTAACGCACCTGGGAAAAGCCGTTTCCCTGGTTGCCTACCAAGTGCACCCTGCTCTCACATGGGACGAATTTCGCCCAATAGTGATAGAAGCCATTAAGCCTTCGTTGGGCGTTTTCGTGGCCCACACCCGTATCCAAGACACTAAATTCGAAGGCGATCTAGATGCCACAGTGAATAAGATCGCCCAACATATAAAAGTTTCTTTCCCCACATTGACCAGAATCCAACAAGAGCAGCAGATTCTGGTCAACCTTGTATCAATATTGCCCTCAGCAGTAAAAGATCATTTCCGTGTGCACGATTTCGTCGGATATCAAAAAGATCTCATCACGATCCGACGTATTTTGGCCGTGCGCACAGAAGCACCCACCCAAATCGCTGTAATAAAGAGGTTTCCCACGCACCCGCAGCACCCCGACCACCAAAACTTCAAAAATGCCTACCCATCTCATCCTTCCACAACAGACCCACCTACCCTTCCGGCAAGCCCCAACCCAGTAGGCCCCGGTTCCAACCTACCCAGCCACGCAGAATCTTCAACCGGAACAAAACCTACAACACCTACCAAAGTCCTACATTAGATTATCAACCCCTATGATTTCCCTGCCAGTGCTCAGTGTGCCCTCCATCAAATTCGTGACTCTGCCAAACCTCGCCCCTTTACTCCTCCACAGAAATGAAGTTGGGACAAGAGGAAGAAATGGAGGAAATGCACACCGGAGAAATAGCCCCTATCATGACCTCAGATGATACCGAGGAACCCTGGAGGAGGTAGATACCGCTCCAGGATTTTTAAACCCCCCCGCCCAAATGGCCTCGGCGGGGGACGCCTCTGACCGCCTGCCCCATTTATTACTCCTCGCATTCCTGTCTGTAATCGAAGGGAGCTGCCAAGTCATGGAAGATTATGATCAACAAAGAGGAGCCACAAAGCAGAGAAGAATCTCAGCTCTGATACCTACTAACCCTGGAGTAAGTCGAGAAACTGGAGGAGGTAGATACCAGGAATTTCACGTTTAAAGAGACATCACGGGAGTATGACTGCTCCGCGGCGATACTGACACAGCCCCTCCCCCATTTATTACATGGCCAAAATCAAGGACATTCCTGTCCGCTTGTTAATCGACACGGGAGCTGCCAAGTCATGTTTTGTTCAAGTCTTATTATGATCAACACCACCGACTATTTGGGCCCCTTGTTAACCACCAAAGCAGAACTAATCTCAGCTGCTGATACTTACTTAAATCTCCTAGGAGACACTTTGCCCCTGTCAGTAACTACTTCCTGCCCCCCATGCTCGTTGTTATCACATGTTCACAGTATTTTCCTCCCACTGTAAACATTACGATGGTTTCCTTGGACTTGACCTCCTTCAAAAACTCCAGCCCAGGTTGACTGCGGCCAAGGCTGATCTCATTCAAAAAAAAAATCCAACCCCAAAAGCCTCTGACAAACCCAATCACGCAGAAACCCCATTCACAAAAGAAAAAACACCTTCCCCTCAACAAACCCTGAGTCAGGGTTACCAAGTTTGCAGCTAGCACTAAGGTGAATCCTAAAACCCTCCCCTTGCCCCGAGTTCTCTCAAATATCACCCCTTCATAAAAATGCCTCAACAAACGAAAGAAGGACAAGTCCAAGCAACTCCCTCTCGTAATCCCCTCAATTCTCGTAACTTCTGTCGATAAATCCTCCCATGTTTTCCAGGACAGACTCTGATATATGTAACCCATAGGCCTACATGTTTTGTACACATGTTTGGAAAATCATATGTAGAAATTTCCAGCTATGTAACATTACGATGGTTTCCTTGGACTTTACCTCCTTCAAAAACTCCAGGCCCAGGTTGACTGCGGCCAGAGGCTGATCTCATTTCAAAAAAAAAAATCCAACCCAAAGCCTCTGACAAACCAATCACGCAGAAACCTATTCACAAAAGAAAAAACACCTTCCCCCTCAACAAACTCTGAGTCAGGGTTACCAAGTTGCAGCTAGCACCAAGGTAACTTCTAACCCCTCCCCTTGTCCCGAGTTCTCTCAAAATATCACTCAATTCGTTGAAAAAATGCCTCAACAAACGAAAGAAAAGTCCAAGCAACTCCCTCTCGGTAATCCCCCCAATTCTCGTAACTCTGTCCAGGATCAATCCTCCCATGTTTCCAGGACAGACTCTGATGTATGTAACCACAATTCTATCAAATATTTATGTACACGTGTTTCCAGGGAAAATGCCGACCTATGTACCCAACAATGTTTTCCCCATGCCCCCAGAAATGCTCAGCTATTCCACAACCAACAAAATTCCCCTTGTGACAGTTTTCCGTCAGTAGCTCCCTTCCACCCCAACACAATTCACACCCCTAGAAAACTTCACAACCCCACACTTGACTCGCCCTCTCATGACAAACAAACTCACCAGTCCCAGATAACCTCTAACCAGACCGTGACTGCCACCAAGAAAATTCCCCAAATTCGTCCTGTTAACAACCCCAAATCAATACATCAGTCCTCCACCAATAACCCATGTTCTACACCTAACTCTTCCCCCACCAACCCTCCACAATCTCACCAACAAATCTCATTTTCTAACTCGCTCACCTCTCACCACCCTGACCCTCCCACACACGCCGTTAATCCTCCCCTCACGCGTGACGAGCTTGGGACCCAACCATGGTTCCCCCCATGCCCCCAGAAATGTCCAGCTATTTCCACAACCCACCAAATTCCCCTTGTGACAGTTTTCCGTCAGTAGCTCCCTTCCACCCCCACACAATTCACACCCCTAGAAAACTTCAAAACCCCACACTTGACTCGCCCTCTCATGACAGACAAACCCACCAATCCCATATAAACTCCAAACAAACCGTCACTGCCACCGACAAAACTCCCCAAATTCGTCCTTCTAACAACCAACAATCAGTACATCAGTCCTCCACCAATAACCCATCTTCTATACCTCACTCTTCCCCCACCAACCCTCCACAGTCCCTCCAACAAATTCCGTTTTCTAAATCCCTCACACCTCGCCCCGCTGATCCTCCCACACGCGCCGTCAATCCCCCCCTCACGCGTGACCCCCACCAAAGTGACCTTTCCCCCCTTATGCGTACCGAGCACCTGCTCGCCAGTCGATCCCCCACCATCATTAGCCCAGCTGTAGTTCAAGATAAATGCCAAATTCCCCCCCGCCATCAAAATGGGTTAACCTTCGACCCATACCCCAAACTCACTGATATTTTCCCCCACTACCACGTCCACCAACCCCATCGTTGCCTCTTACAACCCCCATCATTTCCGCTCCGCATCAACCACATTCTTGTGGCAAATATCTCTGAGGAATCCCTGACATTACCAAAAGGTCTCATTATAGGAGACCTCGAAAATTTTGATGACCTCCCCATAGATTTTAATGACACCCCTACCAGCCTCCAATTGCCCCCTCTCCCGCCCACATTATCCCACCACCAAAAACACAGCAGGTAAGACCTATTGCTAGAGTTCAGGGACTGTTTGCCCAACAACCCACTGAAATCGGACAGACCGATGTAGAACAACACATCATTAACACCACAGGCCCCCCCATAAGACAACCATCCCGTAGAAAAAATCCCATACAACGCCAGGAAGAGGAACGCCAAGTCCAAGAGATGTTAGAGGCCGGTATTGCCACCCCGTCCATTAGTCCCTGGTCTTCCCCTGTTGTCCTAGTAAAAAAGAAAGAGGGGTCAACCCGTTTTTGCGTCGATTACAGGAGATTGAATGACGTAACCATTAAGGACGCTACGCCATTACCCAGGATAGACGATTCCCTTGACTCCCTATACGGATCCAGATGGTTCACTACCCTCGACTTGCAAGCAGGGTATTGGCCTATTGGCCTATTGCCTATCAAGGCAGAGGACCAAGAAAAAACAGCATTTTCCACTAGTGGTGGCCACCACTACGAATTTAACGTCCTAACCTTTTGGCCTCTGTAACGGACCCGCCACTTTCTCCCGTTTGATGGAAGCGGTATTACATGGCCTAACCTGGGAAACCTGCCTAGCCTATCTAGACGATATTATTGTGTACTCACCGACCTGGGAAGAACACCTCCTCAGGTTGAGACAAGTCCTTCAAAGAATCCGAGCCGCCGGGTTGAAATTAAAACCCTCAAAGTGCGAGATTGCCCGAAATAAGGTAGATTTCCTCAGCCACGTAATATCTGAACGTGGTATTGCACCAGACCCAAAGAAACTTCAAGCCATACAAAACCAACCCTCACCCACCACCGTTAAAGGAGTACGTTCTTTTCTAGGTTTAGCCACATACTACAGAAGTTTCGTCCCCCACTTTGCCACCATAGCCAGACCCCTCCACCAACTCACCCACAAAGACACCCCATTCACCTGGACACCTGAAAGAGACCTCGCTTTTAACACTTTGAAACAAAAGCTAATCCAAGCCCCTATTGTCGCTTTCCCTGATTACCATAAACCTTTCCGTCTTTATACCGACTTATTTCTGTACGCCATTGGTGCAGTTTTAGCTCAAGTCAGAGACGGAGAGGAACATGTGATAGCGTATGACAGCTCCACCCTCAACCAAGCACAACAGAATTATGCAGCCACCAAGAGAGAGTGCTTAGGGATCATTTGGGCACTTAGCCACTTCCGGTCATTTGTGTTGGGCGCAAAACTCGATATAATAACCGACCATCAATCTTTGCAATGGTTTGCGTAAGTCCGAAACCAACTCAGCCATTTTGGTACGTTGGAGGGAGACACTAGACGACTACGATTTTACAATACAGTATCGTCCAGGCAAACTTCACACCAATGCAGACGCCCTGTCATGTTTGCCAGTACCAAAAGACCCCCCCACCAACCTAGCCGCCTTACAAAATACTGAGCTTTTATCTACCCCCTTCCACCAACATAATTCCCCCTCAGCCCCCTCACTAATTCAATCTTGGGAAACAAGAATCAGACCACCCTGGATACCGTTAAATGTCTTCAGGAAACTGACTCGCTGGGGAGATCAACTTGCCACAGACTCCGGTTACATAGTCTTAGACCCCACCATTGCCCATGACTACATGATTGCCATCCACGAGGGAAACAGCATACACCTTGGACAAAAGAAGAGGTTAAAAATTTTCGCAGATCAATACTGGACCACCAATCCCTCCAAAATTGCACAACGAGTGACAAAATCCTGCAAACCTTGTTTATTGAGGAAGGATAGATCACGCACCCCAGGCCCAGCTGGTACCATTTCTGCCAACAAACCGTTCCAAGTCCTATCCCTCGACATCATGGGCCCGTTTCCTTCTTACGCTGGCAACCGCTATATCGTCACATTTGTTGACGTATATTCAAAATTTTTAATAGCCTGCCCAGTTAAAGACCACACAGCCACCACAGTCGCCACACTGCTTGCCACAGAAGTGTTCCCTATATTCGGCCTTCCCCTTGCTCTTCTATCCGACAATGCCCCCGAATTTAGTGGACAAGTTTGGCACCAGTTCACCCACCAATACGGTATTAAGATCAAACACTCATCCCCGTACTGGCCTCAAGGAAATGCTATATGCGAACGCAGCCATCGCACCATCAACAACCAGTTACGTACAAAAATGATTGCTCTTAACACCTCAGACTGGCCATCACAAATAAAGATGATACAATGGGGTATGAACACCTGTCCCCGAGAAGACGGTATTTCCCCTCATGAACGTGTTTACGGCGTACCCCCCCTGTTACTGCCGTTCCACCATCACGCTCACCTCCCCTCCAACACCTCCACAATTGACCCATTGCAACATCTGCAAAACACCCTCCATACCGCCCAAACCTGTCAAGACACGAAAACTGATAACCCCGAGGATAAAAACCCTTTCGCCATCCACGACACCGTAATGGTAGCCAACCTCCCTGTCACCAACAAATTAGGCCCTCGCTATGTCGGGCCCTACACCATCATACAAGTCCCAAATGCCTATCAAGTCACCATCGATTATCACGGCGTGACTCGCACGTTCCGAACTAGATTCGTCCGAGCGTTTAAACCTCTAAAACCACAAGACATTACCCCACCCCACACGTCCGACCCTGAATTAAACACCCCTACTAACCCTTCCACTCAGGCTATGAATATTCCCATACAAACCCCTAAGGGCCTTAGCCCTCCAGCACCGAACCGACAAATTATTCCTCAACATACCCCCCAAACTAACCTCCACAAACCCCAAGCCCCCACTATCACACCTTCCTCCACCATGACACCTTCCTTCACTTCTGATAGTCAAGTACCTCCCCAACTTATCCAAGTACGAAAACCTCCACCCACAACGGAAACCCTTCCGTCTAGCCCTGACATACCTCCACCAGGCACCACAGTGAGAAAACCACAACCCCCACCCAAAACCAAGTACACACCCAACCACACCACACAATCTACCTCAGTAACCTCACGCTACAACTTACGCCCACGACTAAAATCTTTTAAAACCTCCAGAAAACACACCCTGCTAACCCAGTTCCGTAGAGCTGCCAGACCACTATCCTCCTCCTCCTCTTCTTCTTCGTCGAATTCTCCTCCACAAAGGGAAAGAAGACGAATAATCACAAGTAAACACCATAAACCCTCGAACTATATTCCAAAAATAACAACCCCCACCCCCCCACGAAAACACATACCTTCCTCTTCAACCTCATCCCCTCTCAACCCCCACCTCATCACCCCGAATGATCTGCTAGATCTACCCCCCCACCAAACTCCCATAAAACCGCCTACTTCCACCACCAGCAAATCACCGACCCCACCAAAGAACACACCCCACACACGTTCCTACCCCCAACCCTCCAAATTAAATCTCCACTCCCTACCCACCCATCTAGCCCCCACCGCATCCACCCCTTTCCCCTCCACTATCCCTGCGACCCCACCCACACATCAACCAACCTCCTCATCTCATCGAACCCCCAACCAACCAACCCCTAAAATATACACTATGCCAACGACCAACCCCTCCTCTCACACCACGTCTAACACGCAACTAACTCCTCACCAAAGCCCCTCCAAATTGACGGGCCCGACCTCCACACCCACACTTGAATCCCCCCACAAAGTCGCCCCTGAGAGAACCCCCATACATACCCCCACCAAATCCTCTTCCATTTCGCCTACCACCCTCACTCGACAAAAACCTCCACACGCATCTACCTCTCAAATAACCCCTGACCTCACCCCCACTAAATACCCTCCACCTGTAAAGCGTTCTTCCCCTCAATATAAAATATCGTCGAGCGACTCAAGTCCCACGACAAACATCTACCTTCCCACCAGGACCTCCAAAGGTAGAATAATCAACAGACCCATCAGATTTAAACACAGTTATACAAAAACAACACCCCATTCTTACACTAAAGACCCAAGCCACACAACACACACACCCCCTCTTTCTCACACACCTCCCTCACGCACCTTACCTAAACCGATATTGCACATTGCCTCAATATATTTTCCCAGCCTACAACACCACCCAAGAAAACCCCCAAAACCCCAGACTCATATCCCCCCTTCACCCCCAGCTCCGTTTTCACGCGTTAATCCCTCCCCTTCAGTTAGTAACCCATTCACCACACTGAAGAGGCCTCCTGTCAGTCCCACACACCTCACTCGATACATTACCTCCACCATGAACCAATCCACACCCTTCGTCGCCCCCATCCCTACCCCCATGGGGGAAAACTACAAACCATTCATACGAAAGGTTAAAGTAAAAACGTCCACAGGACGCTTAGCCCGTCTACAACGCCCACATCAAGCCCGGGCAACCGCCCTCCACAACACAGAAGACACATTCCTACAGATCTACATTAACCTGCAAAAGAAACCTGACCCTCGCTCTCTTGCTTGGTGGGACCTTCTAAATACACTCAAAATGACCCACCATGACTATGCTTCTTTTTACTTCACCCTTGAGGCTCGGGGACGAGCCTACAATGAAGGAGAGGGAAGTAAAATGCCCCAGAACGAGAAGCCCACCACAGAAGCCACGAGCGAACACCACACAGAAACACCCGAAAGAAAGGACCAGGTGACCGAGCCAACCAGTTTAGACAGGCCGAAGCCCGCAGGGTTAAGCAGCTCCAAACCACACCTGCCTACCCCTTCTAAACACTGACCTTTCCCACACCTCGCGTATACACTACCCCTCGTGTCCTACACCTCTACCTACATGATGATGAACATAAATACACCTTAAAGTTAATACACCCATGCCCTGTCCCTAAGTTAGGATGTCAATATCAACATACCCTAAAATACCTTGTCTTGCCAGACTAAGTTTCTGAAGACCAATCGCCCCATAAATCTATGTATGTTCCTCCCAGGTTAAAACACCCATGCCCTGTCCCTAGGTTGAGCCAATGCCAACCAGTTCATAAATCTATGTATTCAATCCTTAGGTTAGTTATCTTTATCCGCCATTGTGTTCATCTCTTCCATTTTCTTTTCCACAATTGTTATAAGTCTTCCAATCACCTCCTTCGTATCCACAGTCCACACTACTCTATTTTGCTTCGTGTCCTACACCTCTTACCCGCCAGACTCTACCTACATGATGATGAACATGAATACACATTCATTTAATACACCCATGCCCTGTCCCTAGGTTGAGCCAATGCCAACCAGTTCAGACAGCCATAAATCTATGTATGTTCTTCCATCCGAGAAATAGTATGTTAAAACCCCATGTCCTAATGGATAAGAAACTATGATACCCACGGGTACACCAGTGTATATAGAACCATTGTTCCTGTAAGACCTAGCCAGCAATGACTGAAGATGTTAGCCACCATGCAGTAACTTTAATTCTTACCCCAACCAGAGATTGTATATACAACCCTCTGTTACCATTGTCTCGACGCATTTTCACCACGAAACAATACCGAAGTTAACCCTACGAACTGTCGTTTTCTTTGGTGTATATATCATAGAAAACGCAGTTCCCAGGAACAACTAGATCAGCAAGAAATAATGTCAGATTAACAGTATCCATAACCATCGTATTGACGAGTAATAATACACCATGTTTTTCCCTACTTTGATCCACAGTCAAGCACACACCTACAGTTAACCTCCACTTCCCCCCAGCCCCACAGTCCACATGATTCTATCCTTTCCAGACTCATATACCACCCCGTATTGCTCATCCCCCGGTAGCATTTGGCTAACATACTTTCCCTGTCATTAACCCCCAAACTCCAATATCAACTGTAGTCTAATGCCACCCCTACGCCCGGAGACCTTAGGGTCAAACTTCCACGTAGCCCCCTGAACTCTCTCCCTCTCATTAACCCCCCACGCTCCTCGACTCCTTTCCGACCTAGCCTCTCCACCATACCTCCTGAATATCCTTGATTTTTCCGTTGCTAACATTCTCCACCCTTTTATATATATACTCCTATCCAGCCTACCTTCCCTTAGTAGGACGGAACAACATTAGAACTTTACTAACCCTTTGCATGCCATCTATTCCCTCACAACCCATTCACAACCCTGTACCAAATGATTGTCAGTGCGAGGCTAGCCGCCTCGCCAGTGACTAACTTCTATTGCCATACTTCCAGATAAATGTGGCAGAGTTAGCAACCCAATCTCCACCACATCCAGCAAACCATGCAATTAACAACCCAACCGATTAAACCAGCTAGTCAAGGCACCTTCGGTTTTGGTATTACGAACACCCACATCTGTCTCATAAACAGAGGGTTATTACAAACACTTGTGATATGGCAAGCCCCTAGCCACAGCCGCCGGACGACCATCACAGAGAAAGGGCGCGCACCTCCCCTTTTTTACCCACCCGAGGAGGGAGACCCCCACCCCTGCGGAGGTATACCTGACCCCTGTTTTGACTTCCGGGTCATTGCCAGGTAGCACAGGAATTCTTCCTATCAATGAACTAACCATGCATGACTAACCCCTTTACTAACTTCTATTAACCCACAATAACCCATTCACCTTTCTTGCATACTCGGATAATCAAATTAGCATCTCAGCTATACCATAGAATGAAGACTGAGCAATCTAAGAGAGACGCTCCTATCACAGCTGTCCCAGTCCTCCTCGCAAAGTAGATCCAGTCTCCCTCCCCTCAATACTTCCAGTATAGCCAAAATAGTACTTCTTACTAAGGCTCAGTTATATCACATTATGAAGGCTCCCTATAGCCATGTGCCACAACAGTAATCACCACCTTACCTAGTCCCCGTATCTATTGAGAGCTCAAATAATTCCATAAGACTCGAGATCCCTATGGCCTACAGGGTCCAAAACCGAGCCTATAAACCCAGCTCCCGCCCCCAGTAAAATCAGTTGAAAGATAGACACCAACCAGTGGCTGGCCCCCTTAAGTTGACCTCTAGCTCTGCCCTTGTGTTGTTCCTGAGATTTGAGTTCCAGAGCCGGCAGACTCCGTGGCAGATTTGAGATAGAAGCATCTGTCCACGTACAAGAAATATACGTGCACCTTATAACCTTCACACACCAGTGGGTATATAAGCGTGTAGCCAGCAACGATCACCAAGAGATCCGTCTTGAGAACTTCCTACATATGGACCCCCTGGACGGCCGCGGAACCAGTCGTTAGCCCCCAACATCACGGACGCAAGATAACCAGGACCAGACCAACCAAATACTACCCAAGATTCACTTTATTAGTACTACCGTGTTACAGTACTAATTAGAGACTCACTTATTAATCTTTCTATGAAGTGGCTATATCTTTGCCCCAGTATAATTCATATACAACCATTCTATTAGGAAGTGCTAAGCGTATCAGTGTTCATTAATTAACAGGCGACATTAACTCTCGTAATTACCCCTATTCAGATATTACTACATAGAAGTAAAACCCTAGTGATATCTAACGTTCGCCCACTGATTTGTGTTCTACGTATTTCTGCTATAAGAATATAAAACTTAGATCAGTACCCCCCTGAGGTTACTAGAATTCCCGTGCTCTAAAAATACGCGTGTCTAATTCTAGTCTGTGAACTACTACTTGTGCACCATAACTGCCAGTAATAAATCTAATTAGTGAAATTGAATCTATAAGTAACATTGATGTCTTCCAGTATATAAACTTGCGAACCAAGCCAGTGATCAGAAGAGTATACTTGAACGTTGGAAGTGGGAGACTAGGCTCCATCCAGATCCACAAATGCTAGTTGTTCATTTCTATCATTTGTCTTGTATGAGTATTCATACCTTCTTATGCTTCCTATTAATTATCTTCAATAAACGTGATCGTGCGTCTTGTTACCGTGTGTTTATTTTGTGTTCTCTATTCCTCATACCTTGTATTGTGCATGCAGCCTTATATACCCAGTCAGTTAGAACTCACATTACCCAAGTTAATCCTGTAGAAAAACAGGGCATAACACTAACCAAAAAACCTAACCTAACATAACCTAAATGTATTTGGGGGCTATTAGGTTAGGTTAGGTTAGGTTAGGTTTTTTGGTTAGGTTAATGAAAACAAAAAAATCCCAAGAAAAAAAATGAAAAATGCCAAGATTTTTTTTTCTTTTTCCCGGGGATAAAAAGTATATAGAAATGAAGCATATGATGATAGGAACCCAAAACTACCATTATAAATTTGCTACCTATATTGTAGCGTCTCCTGTTTATTGACCTAAATAAGGCAAACTAAATTTAATACCATGTAACTAGATTATATAAAATAACCAAATTATAAAACTGATCAACAATGACGAAACAGAAATACGAACTTACATTAGCGCCTCGTGTATGAAGTAGTAATCCTGAATAGTTCTGTAACCACAACACCCACGGCACCTTGTAGCAGTTTCACACGAGTCTCACACAACTGTAAATATAAACACGAACCCTAAGTTATCTCACAGTATGTTTGTACACCCTATGGAACGAATAATAACTTAGTTATCCACACTACCTATTAAATATCTATCTATTGCCAGAGTTGTCGACTTCCAAGAGGGATGGCCACGAAGAAATCCTCATATACTTCCATCTAGGCAACAATATATTCAGCTTGTTCTTGTTAAAGTACAAGGACTAATCATTTCAACAATAGTTAAAATACCACAGGAACGAAAAACCTGAGAGCGAAACCTCCATCCCTAACGAGCCACAGGAACGAAAATCCTGAGAGCGAAACCCCCATTCCCAACGAGATCTCCGGTCCCTTTTCCATCCCCGATTTGGTCTCTCTCTCTCTCCCAATTCATTCCACATATTATACGTCTCTCAATCACAGTCTTCTAATATACAAACCACAATACTTTACTCACTGATATTCTTGATGTACCACCTAAGTATGTATTTAATTATGTAACCACCATACAGGCTATAATACTTTCATTGTGTAGGTTCGAGGCGATCTAAGACACCTTAGCTTCCATTTCACACCAAATCAGATCGTGATTACGTCAGCCCTGTATTTAGTTATATAACAATCATAGTCCCCCCCCCAATTCTAGCAATTCTATGTCTCTAACCTCCCGTTGTTTTATCCACTAACTATATATATTCCCAACCTTCCTAATACCACCTCCATTTCACTCGACAAAATACCTAAGAGTAATTCCGAGATTAATTATGAAATTACACTAGACAGCCCCATAACTCACTGAGATCCACATTGCTATTTTATTGATGTACCAACTCCCTAATGTTAACATAATTTAGGGAACTTGTGAAAAGAGAAGACACCTATCTTCGTTCCCCCATTTGGTTATACTGATGTTTTGGGCCGACAGTTAGCCCATCGATCTGTTTAGGCCTAATAGGTCCGGTAGAGCATATACATCATTGCTATATAAGGCATTAAGAGCGGAAATGTATTACAAGGGAGAAACAAAAAAAATGCTAAAATACATGTATAGGCCTAGGCTACTGTAAAACAATAAGTTTTTCAGCCAGTACCCAACCAGCGGGGGTGTGGGGGCGGCAGCCCCCACCCATATACTAGGTTAGGTTAGGTTAGGTTGTTAAGTTAGGCTAATGGCACAGAAGAAAAAAAAAAAAAAAGAAAACAAAAAAGTAACCCAACCAGCGGGGGTGTGGGGGCGGTAGCCCCCACCCATATACTAGGTTAGGTTAGGTAAGGTTGTTAGGTTAGGTTAATAGCCTAGAACATTAAAAAAAACAAAAAAATTGTCTAATAGGGGCGTGTTTTTAGATTGTTGGATAATGGGTAAATACTCATTTCCGCTCCTCTTCAGTATAAAACAACACTATATCTGAAGGAAAAAATACAAAAAACAAAATAAAACTTACTGAAATCGCTGTCGGTCCAAAAAGTCAGGTTTACTCCCCATTTTTAGCAGTTAGCTATACATACCCTCACGTTGCATTGTTCGTCTGTCAATTTGTGTCCCTTGCCAGTTCTTGTATTGATTTATGACTGTTGATTTAGATAAGTTAATTACGAGTTATGTAACAACCTTTAACCACGACTCTATACACCCGATAACCCTATGCCAGTTATTGTATTGGTTTAGGCCTGTTAATTCGGATAAACTCACTATGACCAATCTGCAGACGATTATCAGGAGAGATGCAGGAAAGCTACCTCTTATCTCTCTCTCCATGGCGAGTATAGATATAATTATGTACCCCCGTGCTCAGTCGCCCCCCTTGCCTTGTTCTTCTAGTAACTAAGTGTATATATAATATTAACCGGAGTATGCCACCAGTATTGATACGACATAGCGGCACTGTCCTTGTGTCGTATTGTGCCACGTGCATACCAAACCGGTTTTCATCATCTTCTTAGGACGACGTCGTCTATAATGCCGTCGTTTATGCATGTATTCACTCCTTAGGGTAACTATCTGTTGATCACGATGTTTTCTCTTTTCCACTTAACTCCGCATGTTACACACCTCTTAAAAAACCCCATCTTCTTTAATACAAACCACATGACTTTCCTCCTAGACATTCTTGATGTACCAACTAAGTATGTATTTCATTAGATAACCACCTTGTGGGTTATAGTACTTTCATTTGTGTAGGTGCGAAGGCGAGCTCAAAGCGCCTTCGATTTCCAGTCCACAACGAACCCGATCATGATTATGTCACCCCTATAATTAATTATGTAACCCGCATACCAACCCGGTTTCATCACCTTATTAGGACGACGGCTATAATGTCGTCATTCATGCATGTATTCAATCCTTAGGCTAATTATCTTTTATCCGCCATTGTGTTCCTCTCTTCCATTTACTTTTCCACAATTGTTATACGTCTTCCAATCACCTCCTCCGTATCCACAATCCACACTACTCTGTTTTGCTTCGTGACCCTATGCTCAGTGGTACCCTGTTTTGGGTCATCCTGTCCTCTTATCCTTCACGCCCCACTGCACACACCTCCCTTCCTGTTCGATCGTAGGGAAATGCCACCCCTATGTCTAGGTCACTGCCCTAGGTCACGAGCGGCGCGGCACCTAGCCTCAAACCACCTCCTTTACAATTCACAACCCTCCCCATGTAAAGACGCCGTAAGAACGTTATAACCTGCCGACTCAGTTCGTTCACTAACCTCAACAAATGGAAGGTAAGGACCTATCCTTGTACCCCCCCTTAACTATCCTCTAACTCCCTAGCCCCACTCACAACCTGAACCAGAACAATAGCCGGCGCGAGACTAGAACTACCCCCCTCTCGTCCCCCCTTAAAAATGTAAATTTCCCCATGACTTGCATTTTCACAAAACCACTATTCTTAACACCCACGAGTGATCCTCGTACATGAAAACTAGATGTAGTGATCAACCCTAACTAGGAAGATACCTCCTGACAACTTGAACTCATATCTCAAACCAATTAACGTAAGAACTCTCGATAACCATATTCAGGGAGCGGCCTGTCCCCACCGACCCCCGCGGAGAATTACCCTGACCCGCAAGCCAGCAAATTCTTGCCAGACAACAGGTGAGTTTCCAACAGGTTATGACCTACAAATCCAAATACCATCCTATCCCATCCTTAACCAAAACCAAAATCTTCCTTATCCCATCCTAGATTACGAATAGCATGTCAGCTAGACCAGAGAAGGATATTTAGGTGAATTGATGAATAATACCTCCCAGCCTATTCACGTAGGGCGCCAGCAAAGTAGTCCCTAAAATCCTTCACCAAATCCGCCTAAATAACTCTACTAGTACCTCATACTAGAGTTAAGATATCCACGATCATAAATCAGATAACAAGTTACTTACCGCCACAATAAAGACCCCCCTCCTAACCCCCTAAGTTCACCAGAATAAATTAACTACTTTCATAGCACCGACATCCAATACTTCTAGAACATTCCTGAAACTTCCTTGACCTGCCTATAAATAAGACACAGAGACAACAGTCGGGCAGTTGAATATTAGAGCCCAAAGCAACGGTTGTCCACATTGCGGTGGCTTTCTAATACCCCCTCCCCCCCTCAAGATTCACGATAGTTCGGCGTTCCGTAATCTGTGCAACTCTGTGAGGAAGTGATTTAACCCTTTACGAATGTTTTATTGCGATCGGGACTACCGGCAGTAATATTATATTTGTAGACAACAAATTCACAAATTATTGATAGTTTCATTAACTTCTGATAGTGCACCATCCGCTACTTGAGCTACGAACGATCATAACTCATAACTGATCTAAGGCATAAAGATCTTGTTATGTTAGAAGGGATTATGTGAGAAACTCTTGAGTGAGGACTCGGCAAGAATAACTCCTTGGCAACAATCGACTGTCTTAACCCATCAGCAATTGTTGCCAAAAAGGTGCACAACCGCCCGCAAGAAGCCCATCTGCAAACCTTCTCTACACTGCCGGACAGCTTGGACGGCCCGAGAGCTACTGTTAACCCCCAACATCACTAACGCAAGATAACCAGGAAAACTCCATCACAGTGTTACTTCACAGAGTACCAGTGTTACGGTGCTATTAACTATCAACCATCCAGTGTATTCGATTATGTCTCAACTTTCTCTGATGTTATAATAAGTGATTATGCTAGTACACATTAATATTATATCAGTGAAATTTAGCTTAGGCGAACTGACTCCCGTAATTATTCTTGCCATCAGGTTTAACCTGATTCGCCCTCGCTGATATTTTCGGTCCGAAGTATCACCTAGACAAGTGAACATCCTAGACCAGTGCAACTAGTTACAGTTATCCCTTTACGTTAATTCTTGGGCAATAACCACATTACTTATACTTTCATCCTTGATTAAGAGTCATATTACCAGAGAGAGTTAACAAAGCGAAATACCTAACCTGTGTGATTCATGTACCCTGCGTATCATAAAGCAATGTGATCAGAAGAATAATGCCTGAACGTTGGAAGTGAGAAGTATGTCTCTATCCAAATCCGCGATAAGTGCTGGGAGATTGTAATAAGTCCAATAACCTACCAGAGTGCTCTAACATCTAATGTTCGTGGAATTCTATTACGTACCTTCTACCGGAGTGCTATTGATAATAACGCTGTATTACAAACCATTTATCCGAGATTATCTATGTCCTCTGTTGATTCTCTTTATGAATTTTGAAAGAAATCCAATAACCCAGTCTTGCAGAACTCACCCATACCAAGTTAATCCTGTATAAAATCAGGGCATAACAATAGTAATTAGGATAATTATCGTGAATAGACTCTCAGCGTTATTATACATAATTTATTAGGGAAAGTGAAGCTCTATGGAATCCTTATAATATACTCTCATAGATTCCGTTGTGGTAGAATAGTTTTGATAAGTTTTGTAACTCGATTTTGTCGATATAAATAGTCCCGCGCGTAAACAAACTCAGTCCCACAATCTTGAGAGCTCTGCTATGGACGTGTTCATGTTTACAAAAAGTTTTCGAAATGGAGTACACTCGCTACGGTACAGTGTTATGTTCTACAAAGATGTTATTGCATGTCTAATATATGAACCCACAGTAGCTGGCATGCAACTTGCAAGGGCTAGTAGTGTTGTATCCCACGTACTGGATCTAGGGCACTCTAGGGTTAGGTTAGGTTGTTTGGTTAGGTTAATATACTAGGTCTCGGAAACAAGATTCGTAGTTGCGGTAGTATTTACATAAAAACTATAGTTAACTATCAAAACTTCGGAAAAACTAAATAAGATGGTCACCAATTTTCCCATGGATTTTTTTATTTTTCCCTGTTAGTTTTCATCAATATATATATAGTGTTTGGAAATAATTGCAACCCTCGGCGAAACCGTTTTCCCCATTATACAACGATCTTAAGACACGCCGCCCGATAGTGGGGAGGGCTATGAAGTACAGGGAAAATGAGGGGTTAAATGCGTAAAACAGCGATTAAAACTTATTTTAGCAAAACTTGGCTCGGGTTTTAAGGTATTTCTAAGGCCTAAAATCCAATATTTCGAAAACCCGAGCCAAGTTTTGGCCAAAGCTGGCTCGGATTTTGAGAGTTTGTAGACAACAAAATGACAGTAACCTCATTTAGAAATTTGGCTCAGGTTTCTCGAAATCGCAAAGGCATAAAACCCGAATTTTGGAAAACCCGAGCCAAGTTTTGGCAAAACTTGGCTCGGATTTTGCGAATTTTAAGAGTAAACAAATTACAGTAACCTAATTTAGAATTTTGGCTCATGTTTCCCTAAATTGCAAACCCCAAAAAGCATAATTTTGGAAAACCCGAGCCAATTTTTGGCAAAACTTTGATCGTATTTTGAGAATCGAAAAAGACTAACTACATGTCGGAAATCGGCTCATTATTTCCCTAATTGCAAAGCCATATAACCAGATTTATCGAAAACGTAGCACTTATTTAAATCATAAATATCCAGTAACATAGACCTAGTACATTGGATACAAGCCTAATCCACACCTAACGCCTACAATGTGTCCGTAGTACCTAGTAGGCCTACGTGGGATACAACATGGCGGTTGGGCCGGCGCCCATTTAGTAGCCTACCGGTATTCGGCCGTATCTGTAAATACGAATGCGAGGAACTTCGAGCGAATTCCTGACCGAGCGGATGCACAATCCAATCTAATTAACCTAACCTAACTTAATCTAACTTAACTTAACTTAACCTAACTTAACTTAACTTAACCTAACAACTTAACTTAACCTAACTTAACTTAACCTAACTTAACTTAACCTAACTTAACTTAACCTAACTTAACCTAAATGCGCCTCCGCTCGAATATGAATTCGCTCGAAGTGTCCAGATACCGTAAATACTACCGCAACTACGAATCTTGTTTCTGAAACCTAGTATATTAACCTAACCAAACAACCCAACCTATCGACAGAGATGGGCAGGTGGAGTAGACTAAAAAGATGGTAGACAGACCTCGGGAGACAGGTGAAAATAGCGTGTGTACGAATCGGTGCCGTCTATAGGAAGGTTTGACAACCATGTTTCGACAAAATTCCATTTAAGTACCAATATTTTTATTAGGTTTTGCCGAGGCTTAAAACACATTTTCATATTATGTTTAGAGCATATAAAATCCATATGTGTGTTCAAATATTGCAAAATAATTGGTGACCAACTTATTTAGTTATACTAACTATTCTTCCACAGTGGAATCTATGTGAGTATATTATAAAGATTCCATAGAGCTTCTTTCCCTAATAAATTATGTATAATAACGCTGGGAGTCTTTTCAAAAAAATTACCGTAATTAGATTTTCTTCATAATATATATCACTTAAATATTCCACAAATACTTTTACGTAAGAAGTATAACATTCACAAATATACCTGATGGTAGTATGCCAACACCAAGGAATCTAGACCGAGACTGAAATCAGTGTACTCCTCGTCACCAATTGAACAGAAAGAGTAGTCAGACATCCAACAATAATAATTGCTCATGAGGGCGTCCGCCCAACAGATGGCAGTGTCAACAACCATATGAAGCCAAAAGCATGGTTCACCCAGTAGCTCGAGAAGCACCACAGAGACTTCGAACCACAAATTCATAATACAGCTCCCACATCATTAGAAGGCAAATTATCATCAGAACACTGATGATATACTCTTCCTATTTTAGTGTCATCGGCAAATTTACTGATTTTGCTAGTTATTCCTACATCAAGGTCGTTCAAATACTTGGGAAAAGAATTTCAATACATTAGTGAGGCAGGACCTACCCTTCGTGAATCCATGCTGAGAATCATAATTAATTGGTGACGTTCTAGGAATCTAGATGCTCTATGATTGTGTGCGCAATAAATGACTAATCGTTTGCCTACAACGGATGTCAAACTAATTGGACGATAATTTGAAGCAATAGATGTATCACCTTTTTAAAATATTGGTACCACATTTGCAAACCTCCACTCATCAGGGACTAGACCCGAATTAAGAGAATTATTAAATAATGCTGTTAAAGGGTAACTAATTTCTTCTTTACACTTATTTAATACTCTAGGATATACTGAGTCTGGCCCAGGTGACGTTTGTGGTTTAAGCTTATCTAACTGTTCAAGTACATAATTTCTACTTATGTTTATTTTACTTAAACTATTATCTATACTTCCATTATATATCGGGCAGACCTCCAGTATATGCGCTAAGTCCTCGGTCATGAAAACGGACAGAAAGTAATTGTTTAGGGTTTATATACAGTATATCTACCTCGTTATTTAAGAAAATTCCTGTTTCAGTTTTAAGAGGGCCTACTTTGTCTCTTACCTTTGTTTTATATAACTGGAAGAACCCCTCGAGGTTCATCCTCGATGCCCTAGCAATTTTTATTTCGTAATTACGCTTAGCTTTCCTAATATCAGCTTTACCTTTCCTTCTAAGATTTGCATAATAATGTCTTAAATGTTCTTCACCTCTCTTTATTTTCCTATATACGACTTTCTTTAAACCTAGCATTCGCTTGATGGAATTAATCATCCATCTAGGGTCGTTATTTTGGGATATGAAGCGCTTTTAGGGATAATATAATTACCTTGGACATCTTTAATGGTCTCATTAAATATTTCTGTATGTAAACAAATATCCTGGGCTGACTGATTCGCGCCTAAGTCGATCATTTGATAACCTGCTATCCTTACTCTTCCATTGTCCTGAGATTCGGCCCGCATTTCTCTAAACACACCTGCCAGGTGTTCCCTTAACCTGTGAAAGTTTGCTAGTCTAAAATTTGGAACTAAGGTCGAGTTTATTATCAATTAATATTCCATTCTAGATTGAATCTAATTTCATCATGGTCACCATGTCCAAGGCTTCCTCCGATAACTACATTACTAATTATACTTTCTTTATTACTGAAGACTAAACCTAGTATATTATTATCTCTAGTTAGCTCAGTTACATGTTGAGTCAAGAAACGGTCCTGCACTATTTCTAGAAATGCATTTGATTCCATGTCTCCTGTGTTATCTCTCCAATTTATTCTTCTAAAATTAAAATCTAAATACAAACTTTACTAGACTGACAGGCTCGGGAAATATCATCCCAGACTATTTTAGCATCTATTCTACTTAGATTTGGTGGTCTGTATATGAGGCCAATTACAACACTGTCATGGCTGTCACTGATTTATATCCATACACTTTCACTTTTCCTTTCTAATTTTATATCTGACCTAGTGCAGCAGTTTATCGAATTGGAGACACAAATTACACCTTCGTCTTTTCTCCCTTGACGATCTACGTTATACACAGCAAATCAGTTTATTTGATACTCTGCAATTAAATCTCGTGTTTCCGTGTTCATCCACGTTTTTGTAACCATGACAATATAAATATTTTCAGTAGCAACTATTGCTTTCAATTAATCTATTTTATTCCGTAAACTGCTATTTGTGTAGTCAATTCTGAGTTTCTTGCATACAGCCTTGTTCAATACCGCAATATCCTCGTTTCTAATTGGTTCGCCTTAGATTGGGACTAACACATATCGGCATACCATCTGTTAATTCGCTATTGTTATTACTACCTTCAATATTTCTACTAGCAGTATTGATACTACCATTAATGCCTTTACTATATAGCAACGCTGATATAATTACCATCCTGTCACTGACATATCAGGTAATTTTATTCCTATCTGATCTACCGGTACGACAATTAACCCTATCTAGACACTTTTTCTTAGTCATATGCACCTGCTTTATTTTCAGCGAAACCCTGCGACAATCCTATCTATTGAAATAGCTAAATTTGCCACCCCTAGCCGAGAAAGATAAACCCCGTCCTGTGCATTCAACCATAGAATCGGGTCCAGTTATCGAGGAATAGGATTGCATTTTCATCGTAGTATCTTTCCAGCCGACAATATATACCAATTTCCCTAGAAGACCATTCCTTCCTGACCCCACTCCTTGGCAAGATTCTGTGAACTACAGGCATGACTCCCTTCCTCCTAATTTTATCTAACACCTCCCTGTATTGCCGAAGCAGTTCTTCAGTTCTACCTTTACAAACATGATAAACATCATTGCTTCCTGTACTGAGACAGATAATGGGGCTTTCTCCAATATCTTTCATGGTGTCATCTATTACCTTTAACACCCTTCCAACCCCGGCACCAGGCAGACAGATAAGTTTCTAATATTGGTACATGTAGACCTACCTACCCTTCATGCTGGAAGTTTGCTCACATTCAACCTGTCCCAAAGAAGGGTGACCGCTCTCAACCCTCCAACTATCGTCCAATTGCTCTTATTTCTTGTCTTTCTAAAGTTTTTGAAACTATTCTTGCTTCCAAATTTCTTAAGCATTTCTCTTCTCATAATCTGCTCTCAGATCGCCAGTATGGCTCCTTAAGGGTCGCTCTACTGGTGATCTTCTTTCATATCTTACTAACTCTTGGTCATCCTCCTTTCGGGACTTCGGTGAGACTTTTTCTATTGCACTAGACATATCGAAAGCCTTCGATAGAGTCTGGCATAAATCTTTAATTTCTAAACTACCCTCCTTCGGTTTCTATCCCTCCATCTGTGCCTTTGTCTCTAATTTCCTTTCTGGCCGTTCCATAGCTGCGGTTGTGGACGGCCATTGTTCACTTCCTCACCCTATAAACTCCGGTGTTCCTCAGGGCTCTGTCCTATCTCCTATTCTCTTTCTAATTTTTATAAATGATCTCCTAACTGTACCTTAATTCCCATCCATTCATACGCAGACGACTCAACTTACACTACTCCATTAGTTTTTCAGAACGCCCCAGCCAGCAATCCCTCAACGACAAACGTAATGAAGCCATAGAACTCTTAAATTCTGATCTAAATACTATTTCCAATTGGGGCAGAGAAAACCTTGTTAACTTTAATGCTTCCAAAACCCAATTTCTCCATCTATCTACCCGTCAGGATCTCCCAGCGGACTATCCCTTATTCTTCAACAATACAAAAATCAACCCTTCATCTTCTCTCAATATTCTTGGTGTCTTTTTCTTCTGCTCTCATTTGGAAGGACCATATTACCAGTCTTGCTACGTATCCTCCCGTCCACTCACCAACTCTCTGCAATCTCTCTCTCTCCGCCGCAATGTTGCATCTCTCTCGCTATTCTATCGCTACTATAATAATCAGTGTTCCTCAGAGCTATCCCAGTGCATACCACCTCTTTTACGTAGGGCACGTGGTACCCGTCTTGCAACTCAATCCCACCCCTACTCTGTGCAACTCTCCAACCCAAGAGTGAAACGTTACTCTCAAACTTTCTTCTACTCAAAATCTGAGCTCTGGAACTCTCTCCCAGAATCTGACTTAAATTGCTTCAAACTCCGTGTGTCCAGACATTTTGGCCCGAACGTCCCTTGATTTTGGCCCTGTCACTCTTTCACTCGCTGCGGGCAGTTCTGCCTTTTGCCTCCCTCAATCACATAGAAAAAAAAAAAAAAAAAAAAAAAAAAACCTAGGTATCTGACCATGGAATCGCCAACTATAGAGAACTACTTGCCTTTCCTTGTTGATGATATGGTGGCAGCCGCGGCAGAGGCAGAAACTCCTGGCGTAGCAGAAGTAGAAGTTGCAGGTACTCCTGGAGCAGCAGCAGTTGTAGATACTCTTGGTGGGGAAGCAGTTGCAGCGTTGCCTGAAATAGCGGCGACAAGTGCTCCTTCAGACCCACCCTTATCTGATTATAGCCCCCACCTCACATTCATCTTGCAAGGAAGCGAATGTATTTCTCACTCTCACTCCTACACTACATTGCTTTTTGAGAGTAAATTTCCCACCCTGGAAGCCAGCCACCTTCCATGGCTTGGCATCACAAATCTCCTTGGGCTCCTTACTCGATTTCAAAAAATTATCTGTACTGAGTCTCAAAGCTAAACTTTCATCTCTAAGCAAGTTCACTTCACTCTGACAGCTTACGTTATCACTATATCTCCCTCACACACACACACACACATACACACACAGACCTGTGAAAAGAGTCTCAGCCTTACCCAATGATCGGACAATACAAGCTAAGCTCTCCTCCGGGAGTGTCATGGTTGGCGAGAGATCTTCCTCCTCAAGGATCCTCAAGATCGTAAGTGTGAATTACACACACTCTCTCTCTCTCTCAAACACACACACGCACATACATTCTCACACACAATCTCTCCCTTACACATACCACTCTCGCTCTCACTCTCACTCTCTCTCTCCTTCCGTCAATCAATCCCTCACTGGCAGTCCCCAAGCCTCCCTAATCCCTTTGGTCAATGAAAACAGATTCCCTCTTCTAATTATACATACCTGGATAATCCCACTTGGAGAGAGAGAGAGAGAGAGAGAGAGAGAGAGAGAGAGAGAGTTTAGGCAGCGACCATCAGAATACCGCCAACATAGAAGCAATCAAAGAAGTCATCAATGGAACGACAATGACCACTATAATGAATTTGATCAGTTTATGTATCCAGATGGAAATTGGGACTATGGACAACATACATATGGTGTAGAAAAGTGCTCGGTGTGTAATTGCACAGGACACACACACGTTCAGTGCCCTAGTCTCCAAAACTGCGACTACTGCCATAAGAGGTACCATAACTCTCAAAACTGCCGGGAGAGGATAGCCGATCAGCGACAGAAAGACCTTATAACTGCAGTAAAGCAAAGTGCCCAAGAAACAGTGTCAGCAGTAGCTCAGTTCAACTTCAGTACATCAACACTGGTCAACAACATCAACATCAACAAGTGTTACCAACACTGGCGACACAGTACCATAGCAACCATTATCGATACAGCAACTCCACCACCTGTAAGTGTTTACCCACACCTATATCCACAGTATTATAATGGCGGCCAATATACAGGATAGACATACAAACTTTGAACTTAGACTCGTCTCTGCCAATGTGAGAGGTTTTCACACAAACGTGGGAGAACTCACTTACAGATTTGTCATTAAGAACAAGGCAGATATTGTGTTCCTAGAGGAAACATTCCTGGATGATAAGGTACCCCCAAATTATGCCAGAATACCAGGATATTCCAAATGGGTGAGGAAAGATAGAAACTCACAAGTATTGCTCTGTGTTACAAAGATAATTTAAATATCATAATAATTGATTATCCTGTTCCTGATCCACTAGAATTAATAATATTCAAACTTATTGATGCCAATGGTCAGGGCATACTATGTTGTGGATGCTACCGCCCTCCATCACAAGGATCCTTACTCTTTGATTTTCTAATGGACAATCTTGATCAACTTTTAGCGAACAACAAATGTGAGCATATATTATTGTTTGGGGATCTAAACCAGCACAGAGTTCAGATATCTTTTGATCACCTCATGTCTGCATATGATCTAAGAAATCACGTTGACTTTCATACTCATAGATGAGATCTGGCTCATCACTTGACCCTCTGGTAACCGCCATACCAAGCAATATGATAAAATGCTCACCTCTCGGATATGTCGGAACATCAGACCATCTTGCAGTTCTTACCAAAATACAATTCAAGATGACAAAAGAAGAAAGTCACCATCGTAAAATATGGAAGTGGGAAAATGCTGATTGGGATAGTATTAGATATACCCTATCCAAGTTAAATTGGGATATAATTCTACAAGAAGATGTCAACAGCCAAACTGATAATATCACCTATGAACTGTTAAAAGTTCAACATCAATTTGTGCCACATATAATATCCACAGCAAAACCATCTGACCAACCCTGGTTTGGAACTCAGTGCAAGGCTGCATCTGATACTAAATACCGCGCTTGGCAACGCTACAAACGTCACTCTACATCCCACAACAAACACCTCCATAAAAAGGCAGCAAGAAAAATGGAACATGTACAAAAGTGGGCCATTAAGAAATGGGAAGACAACTTAAGAAATAAATTAAAAGGTGGAAAAGTAGGTAGTAAAATGTGGTGGAATATAGTAAAAGAGAAACAGGGAATAATTCGTGAAGAAAAAATTCCACCTCTAATAAGTGGAAATGGCAAAGTGGCCCAAACTACAGCAGAAAAAGTCCATGCCCTAGCTCACCACTTTGCAAACAAGATGACTGTACCACACACTGATCATCAACCACCACACATCCCAAAAGTAACTCAAGAAATGGTAGACTGTTTCAAAACTAGTAAGACTGAAGTTTATGGACTGCTACATGGACTAGATGAGAAAAAAAGCTGTGGGACCCGACAGTATAAGTCCATGACTACTCCATAAATGTGCAAAACAACTCGCACAGCCTCTTACTTTGTTTTTTAATAACTGCCTGAGAACAAGTATATGGCCAAATAAATGGAAGACAAGTAACATTGTGCCAATACATAAGAAGAACAGTAGGGCAGAAGTCACTAACTATCGCCCAGTATCTCTTTTATCTGCTCTTAGTAAAATTCTTGAGAAGGTAATAGCAACACGTATCACAGAACACTTTCTAAAGAACCATATCCTCAACAACAGATAGTTTGGTTTCCGTAAAGGTCACGCGGCTGCAGATCTCCTACTCCTAATGACCTCTGACTGGACTTCTGCTCTTGACAAAGGCCAACGTACCTGTATTCTCGCTTTGGATATTGAAGGTGCCTTCGACAGAGTCTGGCACAGAGGGCTCTTGACAAAATTGAGATCAGTTGGGAATGAAGGGCACACATACAAACTTCTAGAAAACTATCTCAGTGATAGACAGATGAGAGTAGTACTAGAAGGAAAGGAGTCTTCTCCTTTCAATGTCAATGCAGGTGTACCACAAGGAAGCGTTCTCGGACCGTTGCTATGGAACATTTTCGTAAACGACTTACTCCACCTTATCCCCGAAGCCAGAGCCTTTGCCGATGATGGGAGTTTCAATAAGCTACGACCAAGCACAGGAGAAGGCAGCAATAAAGTTACTCCACGCCAGACTCAAGATCATAACGGAATGGGGGAAAAGGTGGCAAGTCAAGTTTGCTGCTCAAAAAACCCAGTTCATGGTAGCAAGATCAAATGCTAATGTAAAAATTAACTTCAATGGTAAACTAATAAACTCACAAGAAGAAATTAACATCCTAGGCATGACTTTTGACAGAAAGCTAACTTTCAAAACGCACATCGATAATGTTGCTCGAGCTGCTTCTAGGAACTAGCTGCATTAAGAAGAGTTTCCTGGCTTTTGGACAGAAAGGGAAGGGAAGTGCTGTACAAGGCACAAATTAGATCTTCAATGGAATACTCTTCACTCTCATGGGGTGGTGCAGCCAAGAAACACCTTAGCCTTCTCGACAAAATTCAAACCCGCGCCAGACGCATAATTGATGACAACCAAACACCAATTCAAAATTCCATCGATAGCCTTCAGCACAGAAGAGATGTGGCAGGACTGTGCACACTATTTAAGATACAAAAACAATATATTCCACACTTACAGCCAATGAGACAACAACAGCGAAATCCTCTGCATACCACAAGAAGAGTGAAACAAGCACCATCTGCACTTGAGGAGCCTCGCTGCCATACCTCTCATTACCAACGTCAGTTTTCGAGCAGATACTCCATATTGTGGAATAGATTATTAAGATTGGGTATAAACCCACATGAGTACACACTGCAGGGATTCAAAATTAGTGTCAATTCTTGGCTTAAGGGTAATTTAAAAAAAAAAAAAAAAATAATAATAATAATAATAATAATGGTGATGGTAATAATAATAAAAAGAAATAGTAATACAAAAAAAATATATATATACCGGGTATATAATAAAAAAAATAAAATAAAATATATATATATAACAAAATAAATAATGTTCTAAAACTATTATTAAACTTGGTTAAGCTTTGAAATAGGAGATATGGACACATAATTCTCCTTTAGCTTAACAAATATATTTATATTAGCTTCTGCCCACGAAGCTGAGTATAAGTTACCAAGAAAATGCATTCAGTGTAAAAAAAAGAAAAAAAGAGAGAGAGAGAGTACAAAGGAAATCAAGCAACAACAGGTCCAGCGACCCTTCAAGGCTGCTTGCCCTCCAAAACACTGATGGTCAAGTGTCCAAACAGTGGTTTAGAGTGGGTAAGGGAAAACAAAAAAATGTATTCATTTACAAATGCAGTCAGTCATGGATTTAAGGCAAGGTGTTTGTCTAGTCGAAGTTTAAAAGAATCAACGGTGCTGCAGTCTATGACATCTCGAGGAAACCCATTCCACAAGTTAACAACTCGATTGAAGAAGAAATTCTTAGACTCGTGTGAGTCAAAAGATTTACCAATCATTTTGCAACCATTCCTCCTCATGTAATTTGATTGGTCGATAGTGAAATATTTATTGCAGCTCATATTGTCGATGACTTTGATGACTTTGAACACTTAAATTAAGTGGCCTTTTAATCTGCACTGGGTTATAGGAAATGGCTTTAATTCTCTAAGACGCTCCTCGTATGGTTTGTTCTTTAGGCAAGGCATAATTTTGGTAACTCTACGATGAACTCGTTCTAGCTTGTCTATATCTTTTTGGTAGTAAGGGCACCAGGATTGAACGCAATATTCCAGGAGATTGCGGACTAAGGAATTGTAAAGAGTTAGGATTACATCTTTGGATTTATGCTCAAATGACCTGCCTATAAAGTCAATTATTTTGTTTGCCTTCTTAATAACTTATGAACATTGTTGACTTGGTTTTAGGTTACTCGATATTGTTACTCTCAAATCAGTTTCTCTGTCTAGCCTACACTCTTAATTAAGCTGGGTGCCATTTATATACAGTAGTTTGCTTTCTCATTTTGGTTTCCGATATGGAGTACTTTACATTTATCCGCATTGAAACACATTTGCTAAATTTGAACCCAATGTGACAACTTATCTAGATTATGTTGCATATCTTCAACATGTTCATTTGAGAGTATGCTATTTGCAATTTTTGTATCGTCAGCAAACTTTGAGATTGTACAGGTGAGACCCTCATCTATGTCATTAACATAAACTAGGAAGAGAATTGGCCTCAGTACCGATCCCTGGGGTACCCCACTACTTACATATTGATCCATTTGGATGCTTTACCGTTTATGCCAACTCTTTGCTTTCTGTCACTGAGCCAATTTTCTATCCATTTCAACACACCGTCTTGTATTCCATGCGCTTTTAGTTTTATCAATAAACGTTTGTAAGGAACTTTGTTAATGGCCTTTTGAAAATCAAGGTATATAATATCTACAGCTTTACTCTCATCATATAGGTTTAGGATATCGTGGAAGAAGTCCAAGAGGTTTGTTAAGTAGGAGCGTTTATTACGAAAACCGTGTTGAGTATCTTTAGGTACTGTATGTTGTTTTCCTCTAAGTGATTTACGAGTTTGTCTCTTATGAGTGTTTCTAGCATTTTACATACAACTGAGGTTAAGCTAATTGGACGATAGTTACTAGGTAAGGATTTGCTGCCTTTTGTGAATATCGGTGTTACGTTGGCGAGCTTCCACTGATCAGGCATAGTCCCAGACTGTAAGGATTTATTGAAGAGCAATGTCAGTGGTCTGGAGAGCTAATACTTAGCTTCCTTTAAAACTCTAGGCGAGATCGTATCAGGTCCAGGCGATATAATTACCTTGAGTTTATCTAAACATTTCAAAATGTCTCTCTCTGTAATGCTGATACTGCTTAGAATGTTAGAATTATCTATCTGAACCGGCGATGCTGTAGGGATATTACTAAGGTCTTCTGTTGTAAAAACAAAAGTGTTGAGGGTATTACTAATTTTTGCTTCATCTTTAGTGTAATCTCCTTTCTCATTGACTAACGGTCCCAATCGTTGAAGACACTACTTTCTTCTTCCTGATGTAACTATAAAATTCTTTCGGGTTTGTCTTACTTTGATTTGCAACATGTAATTCTAGCATGTTTTTACTTTGATTAACATTTTGGCTTTAAGTCGTAGATCTACAAATATAACTTTATTTTCATGGGTATCAGAGATTTTTAATCTATCATGAGCATTCTTTTTAGCAAGCAGACAATCTGCAATGTCTTTATTCCATCACTTAAGCCTATTATTAGGTACTGATCTTCGGTTTTTTAATGGTACAAAGAAGTACAAATGGTATACACTCATGTGCTGCATTCGAGTAAGTGGAGGTGAACAATTTCCATGATAGGTTTAGATCATCATTGTTAATCATAGAACTCCAGTCGATTTCTTTAAGTATTGCTCTAAGTTTTCGGAAGTTTGCTCTCTTGAAATTTGGGACCTTCTCTTTGTTGGTATTGAATTCGTTGCTATTGAATTTTAAATGGAGAGTGATCGTACGATGGTCATTATTAGTGAATTCATCAACAACATTCAAATTCTCTATTAATTCTTCTATTGTTGCAAGTACAAGGTCAAGAACGTTATTACCACGGGCCGGCAATCAAACAAATTGATAGAGCGAACTCTCTTGCAAGTTCGCATACAAGTTATGTCCGGAGTGTGAAGTAAGAGTATCACCCCACTTGGTCACAGGTAAATTGAAGTCGCCAAAAATTACGGTATCTTGTGAGCTACTTACATCTGCAATTTGTTCGTAAATTTCTCGGTCAGTTTGCACTAATTGAGCTGGAGGTCTATATATTAATGCAAGTATTGTTTGTGTACCTTTATTATTTTTTATTAGCACAAAGGATGTGTCGACGTTCACAATTTGGGGTTTTGACAAGAGGAAAGGGTTAAGGTTTTCCTTGATAAAAAATAATATGCCACCTCCATTTCTATTAATTCGGTTTCCTCAAACATTACATAACCGGGAAGTGAATACTCTGCTAAAGAGAGAGAGTTACACGGAGTTACATGGAATGTAATAGAACATCACAATTTTTGTTCTATTCCATAAATAAATGTCATCCTAATTTCTTAACACTTCATGATTGCATGGTAAAACACAACATCTATGCTACATGTTTAGTTTGTTTTCATAACTGTCAATATTTCATTATACAAATCAAACTACAATTTGGTAATGAGAAGAACATGGATTTTTTTTTCATTCAGCTAAAAATCAACGATCATAGTTCAACCTCTACAGTATATCTAACTTTTATCCATGATTGCATGCAATATTTGTATTGAGGCTTAACATCATATATTCTGAATTTCTATGCCCATTTAGTATTTAGCCACTTCAGGATACGAGGACGCCTTTTTCACTTTACTTTTGATAATATTAGACGATTTTATACAGCTTAGAAAAGACCTGTAGCAATCAAAGGGGCAAAATCTATCTCAATTAGTCTTCTAAATTCCACAGATCCTTTCCAATCTTATGAATATTGTTTATTGACAGCCAGAATAAAATGAAGAAAGGCGTCCTTGTTTCCTGAATGGGTTAAAACATCTATGACTTGTTTCACAGTCAACAAAATTCCAACGAAAAAAAAGTTAAGGGTCCTTCCCACATCAAAGACTTCGGTACGGAGTACAGCCGAGTATCGACTCTGCATGGACTCGCCATGGACCCCTGGAGATACTCCATCAAACTACGGCAAACTCAAGAAAAGTTTGGAGCACTCCAGACTTTCAGTCCCGACTTCGGGAACTCAGTTGCAACTCGGTCCGACTCCCAATGAACTCCAAACAACTACGGACAACTCTGTTACACTCCGATACTCTCCGTCATACTCCGATGCAATCTGCCTGGTCGGCGCAATCTCGGAGAGCTACTCTGTAGCACTCCGAGCTCAACAGGTTCAACCTGGATTGGACGTATTATAACGGACTACTATGACAGAGTCCATCAGAACTAAACAGAGTGTACTTAGTTGGCAACTGAGCCGAACGGAATTCAATCGGAGCCTAACGGAATAGTAACGGAGTCGTAAAGAATGGGACGGAGTGCAACAGAATTGTGGCAACACCGTGCGTCGAGTTGGCAACCCTGGCAGGAGAGGACACCACGACCTGCCATAATAAGGCCTCCCCCGCCAACGCTGACCTCTAGTATCCCTGCGACAGGACGTGGGTACACCCATAGTACACCAACACCCTACCTAGAACCATTGCCATGCCAAGACCCAAGGGCAAGACCTCCAGGACCCCCAAGAAGGTCGTGCACCATGACTCCCAGGACGAATTCAGGGACGAAGATGGGAAAACGCCTAGATTTTCACAAAGCACGCCGTTCAGCTAATCTACTGACCCCATGTTCCTGGCCAGCCCCGTGCACCACCTTGATGATGAAGAGGAGGCCAGCGAAGACACCAACTAGGTCCGAAGACATCGAGGCTGACATGCAGGAGGTGGATGTGGAGGCTGCCAGGGATAATGATGATGACAACAACAGTGACAGTGGTGACAGGACTACCTTGCCCAATGTATTTGGGTCGAAAAATAAAAATATACTGAAGCAGATGGTCCTACCCGCTGCAGATGAGGCAGACGTGGTGGATATAATTATGACCATACCTCACTAATGTACCTCGACACAGCAATGAAGCCACACCTCTACAAAGAGAAGGGCAAGACCCTTCATGCAAAAGTAACAGGTAAGCATTCAATTAATATTCGTATTAACCCTTATCAACTACAAGCCCCACACACAAGATTCTTGTGGTGACCACCAGATAGAGAATGGTCAATTTGGAGACACACCATAGGACAAGTGGTAATTTACTTGGCAACTCAACAATATAACTAGCTTTAAAAGACACCTCACTCACAAATGTTTTTTTTCTTTTTCGGTAGTAACATAACATAGAGGGCAAGTTGCTGAAAGCAGTGAAGAGCATGTATGAGGGTGCAAAGGCGGCAGTACGTGTGGAGAGTGAGCAGAGCGAGTTCTTTGACCTGAATGTTGGTTTGAAACAGGGGTGTGTGATGTCCCCGTGGTTGTTTACTGTATATATGGATGGAGTCATGAAAGAAATACTATCAAGAGCAGTGGATGTTGGTGTATCGCTGAAAAGGGAGGGAATTGAGTGGAAGCTACCTATACTGCTGTTTGCGGATGATACAGTTCTGATGAGTGATAATGAATGGGAGTTGCAGGGTCTGGTAAATGAGTTTGGAACAGTGTGCGAAAAACGGAATTTGAAGGTAAATGCGGGGAAGAGCAAGGTTATGGTCTTCGAAAGGGGTGAAGTCACAGAGTGTGAGGTGAAGCTGAATGGTCAGGCTATGGAGCCTATATAAGCCTTCTCTTGATGCATTGATTTTGTTCTTTTTTCTTTCTCTTTCCGAGCGCTAGTGAATTCTTCGGAAAAATTGGCGCTTATGAGAAATAAGTAACATGCTTATTATTATTATTATTATGGAGATCGTCAACTCTTTTAAGTATCTGGGCAGTGTGTTGAGTAAAGATGGGACTATGGATGAAGAATTGCGGGAGAGGGTACAACAGGGGAAGAGGGTTGTAGGAACGCTAAAAGCAGTAACAAGAAATAGGGTGGTCAGTATGGAAGTGAAGAAGTCCTTGCATGACAGTGTGGTAATCCCGACACCGACTTACGGAAGCGAAGCATTGACGTTGGTTGAGAAACTCAGACCAAGAGTGAGAGCAGTGGAAATGAATTACTTAACCCCTTCAGACTCATATGACACTGAGGTTGCCAGATTAGCAATAAGAAATTTCTCTCATTCTTATAAATACCTCTCCAAAATTAGTTTTCTGCCCACAGCTAACTCAAAGACAACTGCAGAGGTTGAAGTAACTAAACTAAAGGTTTCTAAATACCCCTGATGGTAACAAAGGCTTTAAAGTATCCCTAATAGGCTCAAAATCGCGTCATATTGTCGGAGAGGGTTAAGGAGTGCGTGCGGAGTTACATGGAGGGATAGACAGACTAATGAGGAAGTAAGAAGGAGTTGTGGTGTGGAGGTAGATGTGCTGGAAAGTGTGAAAAGGAACAACTTGAGATGGTTCGGCCATATGGAACGTATGGAAAGCGAGAGAATGACTAAGAGGGTGTACGAGAGCGAGGTGGAGGGACAGAGAGGGAGAGGTAGACCGGATGAGAGGTGGAAGGACGGAGTGAGGAAGTACATGAACGAAGGCGGTGCTGGTTGGGGGGATGGGCGTCGACTGACTGGGGACAGAGGTGCATGGGGGCGGTTCGTTCGTGGCCACCCCTTCTATTCGGGGATCAAGGCGTCAGGCAATAGATAGATAGATAGAACATATCTATTTATGCACACACAATTATTATCAGCATCAACTTTAACCATAAATACATTACAAATGATGAAACAAATAAATTTATGAGAAATTGAGAATCCACAAATTGCTTGTAAAGGAGGAATGCTAAGCACCAAATCCTTATAGAAATATTATATTTAATAAGCACATGTTTTAGTAAAATAATCAACAGTAGAATAAGCTACTGCCAATAAGTTTAACTATTGTTAAAACTCGCTGAAAATAGATGAGCAAATGAATCGGCACCTCATCACTTTTCACTGCCCAAAGTACTTTCGACATGTTTTTCCCCCACCAAACTCACACGTGCGCGCATCTTGTTCCCCAGACCGATTGTCATTTTCATATCTAAAAAAATATATCGACAGCTTACTAAATTTTCCAGAACTTCTTTTGATTTCTCGTAAAAACTTATCTTATTACAATAATATATAACATCAATTAATAGAGCATACTATGTAGATGAAAAAATATGAATGCGTCTCATGATACAGTAATAAAGTGTAAGGGAATTCCGAAATCAGAGAGAGCCGTATTAAAGCAGTCCTGTGTACGTGTAGACGTTTGTATGCCGTAATGGCAGCAACGGTAACGCCTATCTTATTATATGGACTATTATAATGTACTACTCTACTCAAACACTTCTAAGAAACTTACATTGGATGAATTATTAACTTCATAAACCTCTGAATAAAGCAACTGAACCAATAACATATTTTGTACAAAGGTTTGAGACATTTAGAGAAATCTATTTATATATTTATAAAGGGCGAATTTAATACAAATTAAATAAACAAAAATTGCTTAAAAAATCATACTCATGGCTGCTAATAGTATACAATGCACAATCTTGGTATATTTATTTTTGTCCGAAAAAATATTTGAGTTAGTCTCCAAAGCGACCCTCCTCCATCTGGTGGTCACCACAAGAAGTTTGTGTGTAGGGCTTCTATTCACTGAACTAAAAACCTGGAAAGGCTATCATGGCTCAGACTTGGTACCACCAGGCGGCCATCTTGGATCATCCACCCTCTGAAACAAATATAGGATTGGAACTCTTTTTTTATGATTGTATTTAAAAGCATTAGAGTAAGTAACGACTTATATGTTCAATGGTTTCAAAATCAACATAGGAACATTATAGAAAGCATTGGGTAATATAATCTGTATGTAGGTTCACATCCTTGATTCACTCATTATTGTCATTATTTCACTCATTATCCATGCACTTACTCATTCATTTACTTTTATTCTTCCTACACTTACTCATTATGCATGCATTTACCATTCATGCACTCATTAATTTCGTCAACTTGCCGTATCTATTCTGTTCTTCACCTCTTAACCTAACAAGTGCGCATGGGGGTAATTAGACACCTCTCCCTGTGCGCATGTATTTGAGGTGTTTCCGTCACTAAAATATTCATTGTACCATTAATAGCATTAATACTTATCCATACGCGCCTATTATGGGTTGATTATAAAGGTATTAACCTGAAACAACAATAAAACGAGTGAAAACAGCGTTTGGATGGTCAAAATCGGAGATATAGCCCGCGAGTTGTATAATGTATGGGTGAGGCAAGCTGCTTTCCCGCCAATTTCCCCCAAGGCCACTGAGACACAGTCGATCGATACTCTCTCTCTCTCTCTTGCACTCGCTTTCTATCAGTGATGACCACACCCTGCAACCGGCTTTCTAATGTTCGCACGAAAATATACCTCAGAATAAGGGAATAACAGGGAAAATAGGTGATAACTGAAGGAGGGGAGGAAAGTGGGGAAGGAGGGGAGGTAGAGGACTGATATTTTGCATGGCCCAGGGGCCCAAAAAAAAACAGAAAAAAAACAGAAAACAAATTTTGTTTTTTTCGATGTCAAAAGTTTATTTATTTTTTCTCTGACTCTTAAGAGTCTTCCCGCAGTCCGCCGGGGGAACTCTTAAGAGTCTCCCCGCAGTTCCCGGGTTAATGTCTCTGCAATGAAATGGCCTAACGTAAATAATTTATGTCTAAATGAGAATAAACCTTCGTCTTGAGAAATTCGAAGACTAGAACTCATTACTTTATGTAATGCCCTCGAAAATATCCCGCAACCCCAATAATGTACTACCCGAGTTGACGTCAGGTATAGTGTAAAATAGTCGTTGATGGGAAGTCCAATAAACTCATCACGTGAAACACCACAAGACTATCACCTGGTTCTTACAAATCGGACTAAGGTTACTATACTTTTGTACGTCCGTGGTAGTACAGTGGGTTAGCGCGCGGGCCTGGTTGACCTGTGATGGCCATGGTCACTAACCAAACAGGGTTCGAACCCCACCCAAGGCATCTCAAAACCTGTGGGTTTTTAGGAGGGTTAAACTCCCTTCAGAGGTTCGAGTATACTTTTGTACGTCCGTGGTAGTACAGTGGGTTAGCGCGCGGGCCTGGTTGACCTGTGATGGCCATGGTCACTAACCAACCAGGGTTCGAACCCCACCTAAGGCATCTCAAAACCTGTGGGTTTTTAGGAGGGTTAAACTCCCTTCAGAGGTTCGAGCCCCGCGCCAGGCACCAGGAAAGGTTGACCCTAAGTGTGCCTGGGGAGTTGTCAGGATAGAAAAATTCCCTTCACATCCAGCATTTCATTGGTGGCAGCGGTGGGATTTGGTGAAGGTTGAGAGTTTAGGATGATCTGGGGTTTTGGAGAGTGGGGGTGTGGGAGATTGACAGGTAAATTGTGGAGATGGGGTGAGTAGGTAAGTTTGGAGAGATTGTTGCGGAAGAGATTTGTCTCGGAAAATAATGGAATTTGGTAGGATGGATGAAGGAGACATTGATGGAGATTTTTGTTCTGGTGCTGGATTATGGGGCAGAGCGAGCGGGGGTGTTACTGGAGGTGGATTCAGGAGCGGTTCGGGTAATGTTGGAGAGGGTGACAAGGGAGGGGGGGAATAGGAGGTAGGCGGAGCTGTAGAATTCTTGGTTGATGCGGGTGTTTGAAGGGGTTCACCGAGGTTGGGCATGTGGGGCGATAATGGTTGGGGGGTGAGGTTGACAGATTTGAGGGGGGGACAGGTGATGAATCTGAGGAAGTGAGAGGCGTGACAGGTTGTTGAGGGATTGACGGGGGTGAAGGTTGGTCTTGGGTGACAGGGGCATGTGAGAGAGTGGAGGGGGGGCTCATTTTCTGACCAGCATTTTTCAGGGGTGACATTGAAAGAGAATTGGTTACGGTGGGGGTGACCATTTCTGCGTTCTGTGGTTTGTTGGCAGGCATAGAAAAAGGAGGGGGTTCATGGGGTAACACAATTGATGGAAGATTATCGTTGGTGGATGGCTGGGCAGGGAAAAATTTAGGGATAGTCAGAGAGGATAGAGGCAAGGAAGAGTGCACTGGGGTTGGACTTTCATCGGGAGTCATTTTGGAAGGGTGCACAGAGTTTGATTCCTTAGGGGAATGGAGGGACTTATTGATGATAGTGTTAAGTGGAGGAATACATTTACTTTCTTGGATAGGGGCTGAAGGGGTGGATAGGGGATTCACAGGGTGTTTAGACATGGCTGGGGGTGAACAAATTTCAAGAGCTTCATTTACTAAGGGGGAATGTGAGGGAATGGATGGATGTGGGTGAACAGACCTCGGAGTCGAGTTGGTAATGGTGAAGGGTTGTTCCTCATTTGTCATAGCTGGCGAGTTGTTTGGAGTGGTGGGTGTCTGTAGAAGTTTCCGTATTTCTCGGATGTTCTGGTGGAAACTCGCTGTCCCATGGTCCATGAAATGTTAGTAGATGTCTACCGGAAGGAGGTTCACCAGGGAGAGGAACACCTGTTGTTCTTGGTATTCAAGGGTTCGCGAGGGACATGCGGATTTGATGTGCCCCCATACCTTGGTTAGGGTGACGTCCAGGCGTCCTTCATATACCACTTGATCGAGTTGGCACATTTCTCTGATGGAGAGCATAATTATGTTCTTCGAATGAGCCATACAGGTCAAGATGGGCGGTGATGTGGGGTGGGAGGATGTCGAACAATGCGGTGAATAAGTGTTCATTTTGTTGCTCGTCATCTTGAGACCTATACGTGGTCCTCACGTATCTGTAGAGTTGTACGAGGGTCACATTGATATCCCCTTCATACTTGATCCCGTCGACTTTTATTATTTTTGGGGCGACGAGGGAACCCAAAAGTGGCTCTAAGGTCTGGATCACGAGGGATCGAAACTGGTTCCAGGTAAGCTTTGGCGTTACCTGTTTAGCAATTTGGGAAACGGCTTTTCCCAACTGCATAATGTGCAATAATGCAACGGCGATTTTCTCGCGGTCATTTTGAAGTGCCAAATCTAACACTGGCTTTACTATGTCTAAGTAAGTGGCGATATCATACGTGTTTACATCATACTTGGGAATGTGAGTGTAATAGCGAGCTGCCATTTTTGCGATGTTACCATGCTTCTATAGTTTCAAAAAATTTAATGCAATGAAATCTTCTATCCGAATCAAGAACCACCGCTGCCGCCAATGTTATGCTGGGTGTGAAGGGAAATTTTCTATCCTGACAACTCCCCAGGCACACTTAGGGTCAACCTTTCCTGGTACCTGGCGCGGGGCTCGAACCTCTGAAGGGAGTTTAACCCTCCTAAAAACCCACAGGTTTTGAGATGCCTTGGGTGGGGTTCGAACCCTGATTGGTTAGTGACCATGGCCATCACAGGTCAACGAGGCCCGCGCGCTAACCCACTGTACTACCACGGACGTACAAAAGTATAGTTACCTTAGTCCGATTTGTAAGAACCAGGTGATAGTCTCGTGGTGTTTCACGTGATGAGTTTATTGTACTTCCCATCAACGACTATTTTACACTATACCTGACGTCAAATCGGGTAGTACATTATTGGGGTTGCGGGATATTTTTGAGGGCATTACACTTTAAGTGGTTGTTGTAGGATGATGTACGGTATAGAAGAGAGGTATCTCTGCCGCGAGAATTGGCGAACGTTGACAGTCACGTATCGTAGGTCTGTTCGAACGCTTGCCCACACTAGGATCGTTATAGTCATTATTATATATATATATATATATTATGTGAGTGAGGGAGACAAAAGGCAGAACTGCCTGTATCGAGTGCCTCCCCCATAGTTGAAAGAGTGACAGGGTCAAAATCAAGGGACATTCGAACCAAAATGTCTGGACGCACTGAGTTTGAAGCAATTTAAGTCATAGGAAGAGGGAAAGACTGATTATGGGAGAGAGTTCAAGAGCTCAGCTGTTGAATAGAAGAAAGACTGAGAGTAACATTTCAATCTTGGGTTGGAGGGTTGTACAGAGTAGGGGTGGGATTGTGTTGCAAGACGGGTACCACGTACCCTACGTAGAGGAGGTGGTTTATACTGGGAGAGTTCTGAGGAACAATGATTATTGTAGTATCGATAGAATAGCGAGAGAGATGCAACATTGCGGCGAAGAGAGAGATTGCAGAGAGTTGGTGAGTGGACGGGAATTAATGACACGAAAGGCCTTCCTTTCTATTTTGTCTAGGAGTGCGGTGTGAGAGGATCCTCCCCTCACATGTGAACAATACTCAAAACAAGGATGCACTTTGCCCCTGTACAGAGCAAGAAGCTGTGCAGGGGTAAAGAACCCCTTGAGGTGGTTGAGAACAACCAGCTTCTGGGAGGCTGCCTTTGCAAGACTGGTAATATGGTCCTTCCAAGTGAGAGCAGAAGAAAAAGAGACACCAAGAATATTGAGAGAAGATGAAGGATTAATTTTTGTATTGTTGAAGAATAAGGGATAGTCCTCTGGGAGTAATGGACTGGTAGAAAGATGGCGAAATTGGGTTTTGGAAGCATTAAAGGCAACAAGGTTTTCTCTGCCCCAATTGGAAATAGTAGTTAGATCAGAAGATAAGTGTTGTATGGCTTCATTAAGTTTGTTTTTTAGGGATTGCTGGCTAGGGCGTTCTGGAAAACTAAATGAATAGTGTAAGGTAGAGTCGTCTGGCATATGAATCGATGGGACTGGAGGTACAGTTGAGAAGATCATTTATAAAAATTAGAAAGAGAATAGGAGATAGGACAGAGCCCTGAGGAACACAGGAGTTGATAGGATGAGAAAGTGAGCGATGGCCGTCCACAACTGCAGCTATGGAGCGGCCGGAGAGGAAATTAGAGACAAAGGCACAGATGGAAGATTAGAAACTGAAGGAGGGTAGTTTAGGAATTAAAGATTTGTGCCAGACTTTATCGAAGGTCTTCGATATGCCTAGTGCAATACAAAAGGTCTCACCGAAGTCCCGAAAGGAGGATGACCAAGAGTTAGTAAGATATGAAAGATCACCAGTAAAGCGACCCTTAAGGAAGCCATACTGGCAATCTGAGAGCAGATTATGAAAAGAGAAATACTTAAGAAATTTGGTAGCAATAATAGTTTCAAAAACTTAGAGATACAAGAGAGAAGAGCTTTTGGACGATAGTTGGTAGGTAGAGAGCGGTCACATTTCTTTGGGACAGGTTGAATGAGAGAAAGTTTCCAGTAAGAAGGGAAGACGTTAGAGGAGAGACAGAGACGAAAGAGTTTGCCTAGGCGGGGAGTCAGCACGGAAGCACAGTTTTTGAGTACAACCGGAGGAACACCGACCGGACCATACGCCTTCTTAGTATTAAGCCCAGAGAGGGTAGAATGTACACCTTTAGAAGAGATTAAGATATTAGGCATAAGTAGGAGAGGGAGGAATAGCACCGGAATCATCCAAGGTAGAATTTCTAACAAAAGTTTGAGGGAAGAATTCAGCTTTGTCAGAGGAAGAAGTGATGGTTGTGCCATCAGAGTGGAACAGGGGAGGGAAAGACAAGGAAGAAAAATTGTTGGAGAGGTTTTTGGCTAGATGCCAAAAAGCTTGGGAAGAGCTAGAGTTGGATAGTTCAGTGCATTTATTATATATATATATAATTTAGAGATGGACCGAATATTCGCTTCCGCATTCGCATTCGCATCCGTATTTCCATTCATAGCTATCTGAGAATATGCGAATATTTTCACGAAACCAATGAAAAATAAAACAAATATAAAACATTTAATTTTAATGTTAACACAAACGAATAAATCAAATTGTAGATGTGCGTTGGGGCCGCTAGAGTGGAATGAAGGAAGACTGAGCAATGTTGCCACTTAACTTTATTTAAGCTGCGTTTTTCGTTACCACCATTGATTATATCTATTGGGCGCAGAAAATACCAAAAATTATCAGTGATATCGTTATGTGCCAAGACTTTCCCTGCGAACATCTCCAGTAGCCTCAAAAATACCCGTAACTGCACACAAAACAAATTCACTTCACAAAGCTCAAGCTTAATTTCCCACAATGTATCGACTGTGTTTAAAACTTCAGTTTTAATGTCTATTATTTTTGGAATCATGTAATTTAATTTCAATATCTCATCAGATAAACTGCTTAACATAGGGCAATCATTTAGAGTCCTAGAGCTGTGATAAGAACTAGGTCATCTGCATATAACAACTCCCATGGGAGTCCTGTTCTAAAGTCCCTTGACAGAGCCTCAAGGGCTAAACCAAATAGTAATGGTCTCAGCATTGAACCTTGGTGAACTCCAACTTTCACTGGGAACTCTTTACTCAGAACCCCATTCACTCTAACTGCTGCCCGTGACATTTTCATTATTACATGCACCAACCACTCTTCTACTCCGAGTTTTCTCATAGCCCACTGTATTATATCTCTTGGCACCCGGTCAAAGGTCTTCTCCAGATGTACAAAAACTAGATAGAACTCCGTTTTTCTTCAAGAACCTCTCTTTCAATTGCTTAAAATCGAAGATAGTATCAGTTGTGCTACGTCCCAGCATAAATCCAATTTGCATGTCGCTGATGGTAACACTTTTCCTGATCATGCATTCAAAGACCCTTTTGCTGACTTTCGTAACTTGATCGAGCATTTTCAAACCCCTATAATTTACCCTGTCTAAGGAATCACCCTTGCGTACTTTGTATATAGTTACTATCAGACGTTTCTGCCATGCATCAGGAATTTTTTCCTCCTTTATGATAGCATTAATCAGCTCTGTGCCAAATTTTACCCCAATATCACCAGCTAATTGTAGCATCTCAGCGACAATGCCGGAGCTCCCAGCGGCTTTCCCAGACTTCATTCTATCTATAGCACTTTTAACGGCGTCGAACCCTATCAAAGGCGGGGGGCGTGGTACTGGGACTGCAGTGCTGAGTTGTTCTCTGTTCCATTCAAACTCCACATTTAGTAGTCTTTCATAATGCTCCTTCCATGCCTCTCTAATTTCGTTTTCTGAGTAAACAGTCATGCCACTGTCATTATTTATGAATCTTAAAATTTATTATAAAATGTTCTTGTTACCAGCAAGGATAAAATGGAAAGGATTGAAACATAAATACAGAAGAGTAATACAATGGAAGAAAGATTATTTGTTTATGGTTGGATATATATAACCAGGTTGTCAGTCACGTCAAAGAGAGGAAAACTTTGTGTGGCTTCTATGACAATCCTTGTCAAGAGCTAATTTTGTGCTTATCCACTTGTGGAGATCCAAGTCACTAACAACTCTTACAACAATCTCAGAATCTTGTACTTCTCTGTCTAGTGGAATGTATTAGACTAAAACTGAAAGGGGTGTATTCGACCATTGCCGATTGTGCTGAAATGCTATTGGTTCCAACTTCCAGTACCGTACCAAGAGCGAGGATGAGCGTATAACCTACGGTCACCATTCATTACTTAATATTGTGTATTATAGTCGTATATACACTAAAGTTTTATTTAAACAAATATTATTACGATATTCAGACAACTGCCTCCTGGACAATTTCTCCCTCAGCAACTATAGGTTATGGGTAGATTAGACTAGGAATATACAAGGTAAATTTTAGATATGTTAGGCTGAGCTACAGTATGGGAGGTGAGGTAAGGTAAGGTTGTAAAAGGATAGAATACATTTGATGAGGTTAATTTGAAATAGGCTAGGTTAGGTGATGCTTGTTTAGGTTAGGTTATGATAGGATAGGTTCGTTTTAATTGGGAATAATTGGCTAAGTTAACCCCTTCTGTACCGGTGACGTCTTTTTAACTGTATTCTTGCTACAATTAGAATATTTTGTTCAGTTTAAAAAGAGCCTCAAGCAATTAACAGGCTTCGAACTATCTCATTTAAGCCTTTTACTACCATAGATCCTTCTTAAACTGTATACAATTGTCTAAACATAGCTAGCATATAATTAAAAATACGTGGTCGGTACAGAAGGGGTTAAGCTAAGTTGAGGTGTGTTAAATAAGGTACAGATAAGAATAATTAAGTTAGACCAGATTATGTTAAGTATTACTTGGTTTGGTTGGAACTCTTTAGAGAACAAGGATCTTCTCCACGACTTACTTTTTCCATAATTGTAAAAGTTAATTTATGTTCTTGATATTATTACAAATTTACTATTATATATGTTATGGGATAAAACAAAAACATAATTAGCTCGTACATTTTATTTTTGGCTGCGTACAGTCAACATATGACAACATCGAAAGCTACACTTTTCTCAACCACTTTTTCCCACCCCTCACTTTTATAGTTTATATTATGTGAAACACTGTACACAAAATGTTTAGGCTCTCAAATAAACTGGTGTACAAATGCACATTTAACTTCTCATTTGATGTGTTCTGTGACCCCAAGGCAAGTGTGATGCATCCACCCGAGGCTTACAATTGTTTTTATCAATTCATAAACACTTTACACACAATTTTAGGCTCTTTAATAAACCGCAGTGTACAAATACAGGTGTAACTTCTGTGATGTGTTCTATGGCCCCGAGGCGTGTGTGATCCGTGCACTTGTTGTGGCCTGGCAGTGAGGCGGCGTGCAGTGGCTACATCAACAAAAAATAACTCACAAGGCGTACATCTAATAAGTGTCCTGAGATCAACCGAGCCATTCTGCTGGGCTCCTCTCAGACGCCGACACTTTGTAACAATACCGAGAACCATTTATTGTATTTATTCCTCCGCTTTAAAACGAGAACCTTTATTTCCCTTACACATTTCCACGAGAACCTTCTCTCATACACTTTAATAAAAATCCTTTACAATTTTGTGTTCCATTTTCACCACAAGAACCTTTGATATCGGCCACAAGAACCATTATTTTCTTCCACTCTACCACTTTGCTTTGCCTTCGTCTCCTCCCACACCATCTCCAGAGTGAGGTACAACAGATACGAAAAAATCATAGGCACTATGACAGAACAAAAATGGCTATAGAGATCATTGGCATGATACGTTTTTCAACAATTATTTTTATTTAGGTGGAAAATTTATGTACATGTATTATGTAAGTATGACCATGATATAACATTGCTCAACATGGCTCTCTTTCACCTTTCTCCTCTAGTTTTCCTTTAAATTCAAAATGGAAAACTGCCCTCACCATCACCTCATCCTATCATCATAACTTATTCCTACTTTTGCTCATGTTCTCTATGTACATATTCCTCACACCTTATTTCTAACTGAACAGACACATTTCCTACCATTCACAAATCTTGCTATCACTGTTATATAAGTACCCTGATTGTCACATCCTTTCACAATACCACTCCTCCCCCTATCCTCATTCCCTCCCCATCATACAGCCCCTCATTTCGCCATCCCTCGATATGTCTTCCTCCCATCCTAACCCAAACACTTCCCTCAATGTTTGTATCAAACAAACTGCTTTATGCAACCCCTTAATTTTCCCTCTCCTGTTTCTTCCATCGATATGTTTTCCAATCCTCACAATCCATAATATGTATTCCAATTTATTTCAATCTGACTGTTTTCCATTCCAGTTACTGAGAGTAGCGCGTTGGACTGCCAATTTGTAAGCCTCGCGTACACAAACTCACTTCTGAATCCAGATGCTGAGGCTCTATCAACCAAATAAACGTCAAGTGTCCTACCTCCCCATAATTACTCCTCCCCAACCCAACTTCCCCTGAAAGCCTAACTCTGCCATACCTGACAGCTTAATGTTTAAATTGTATATACCCTGTCTAGCCCACCAATGAGTGAGAGCAAACCCCAAACATTCTCATCAATAACAATGTTCCATCGTGAAAGATGCCAAAAGTGTATATCCGTACATGGCAGGCCAAAAGTGCGGATCATGCCAAGCTAATAGTAACTTAAGTACAGAAAATATAGTCTCCATGTGATACCACGGCACATCTCTCATGTTGCTGAAGGGAGCAGCCCCCTCCATTTTGGTACTTCTTGACATAAAACTCCTATATACTATATACAACAATGAATATAATATTCTCCATGAAACTTATAAAAACAAAAAAGCACAGAGGAACTAACATACAAGCTCTGTATAGTAAGAAACTAGACTACTATGTTTATCTAACGTAAATTCTTATGCCTTCCAGGGCTAGTTGGACTACAACATGTACTCCTTATTATGGCTTCACCACACTATAAACTTCACTATTTTCCAACAACAACCATCTTCGCAATGCTAATGAATATCGCCTTGCATCCGATTCTCACAAGAGGGAAATCTGAGAGCCTTATTTTACTCAATACCCACAAACCAATTAACATCTCAATTTTCTTTTAATATCACGAACATGTTATAATTCTGCTTTCTCCATTTAGTACTAGGCATTGCATAGCCTAAGGTCTTTCAGTGCAATCCACATTTCCTTTAATATATTTTACCTCAATTATCATACATTATTCTAATCACTGGAAAAAAAGGAAACCTAAACCTATAACAGTAAGATTTAAACTAATAGATAAATTCATTAAATAAAACATTATTGGGCCTCTCATCATGTTTTCCACACATGTTTTAGTGTTCATATATTTCATAAACCTATGCAAAGGTAATTTATTAATGTAAGAGTTGGATTTCTAATGGATATTTGCATTAGTTACTTCTCCATTATCTCTTTAAATTATATATGAATAGGAAAGCAGTATCGACGGCCAGCTAGCTTACAAAAATATCTTAAGATTTTGGGAATATGGTATGTACAACAATACATTGCGAGACACTAAATACAAATCATAATAGATATTTCCGAGGGTCAAATTAACAAAAACATAATTTGTATTTTGCATTGCTAGCAGATGAGTGGAAGATCTATTAACTATGAGCAAGGTATTCAAACTAACTTAAATGAAATACATAATCAAGCTATTTTGCAAAGATTTTTCAGAATAATAATAATAATAATAATAATAATAATAATCATAATAATCATAATAATAAAAATAATAATAATAAAAAAAAAATACCACTACAGTATCACTAACCATTTCATTCAGCACCATTTCAGTATTGACAAGTTAAGTAGTAACAGCACTCAGGTGAACAGACGGTATTGTACTTAGTCCTATAATAACCCCAGAAATGTACTGTACTGAGCATAGCAATACTGTACACACAAAATCAATAGTTCGCCAAAAACCTTGATGATAATTTGTATTAAATCTAGATAGAGGACATTAACTCAACATTTCTACAGCGCGAAACAAAAGTACTATACCCTGTTTCAAGTAGGTAGGCCAAAACTCTTGAACATTAACCTCCATAACCCACTACCGACTTGAGTAAACGACCTAATATTTCTAACATCTGGGAAGGGTCAGCCAGGGAATAGGTGTGGACATTTACAGCCCATTTTCTCTAGCCCATTTTGAGTTACAGAGGTTAGGGCTCACGATTTCTGGCCTACCTATTTGGAACAGGGTATAGTCATGGGCTATTATATCATGATATAGGGATTGCCGGAGAAAAGTGATAGCAACTTAAGGGGAAGTTTTTAGTGTGTTCCCTAGACCTCCATCAAGCTTAAAATTACACCACCTTGACCCCCTTTCAAGATAAATTTGTACATTTTTCGGTAGAAAAATTTCCCCGCCGAAGGCCGGTTCCTCTTAAATTACAGGCTCGCTATCGCTCGCCAGGACAAAATCGACACCTAAATGGAACGAAAGGTCTGAAAATTGACAGAAATGGGGTGGAAGTTCTTAAAATCGCCAAAGTAATGGGGCGAACGTCTTAAAATCTCAAAAGCAATTGGGTTCAACTTGAGGGAGAAAGGAATCAAGGAAAAAATCCATCAAGTGGAAATCTCCCCTTAAAATGACAGTAATATATTTGCAAGTCGTTGGCGAATTATTGATTTTGATTACCATGGTGAACCAATCTTTATTTTGATTACCATGGTGAACCAATCTTTATTTTGATTACCATGGTGAACCAATCTTTATTTTGATTACCATGGTGAACCAATCTTTATTTTGATTACCATGGTGAACCAATCTTTATTTTGATTACCATGGTGAACCAATCTTTATTTTGATTACCATGATGAACCAATCTTTATTTTGCTTACCATGGTGAACCAATCTTTATTTTGCTTACCATGGTGAACCAATCTTTATTTTGCTTACCATGGTGAACCAATCTTTATTTTGATTACCATGGTGAACCAATCTTTATTTTGATTACCATGGTGAACCAATCTTTCGTGTGCAGAAATGAACAAATAAATAAATAGAAAGTAGTGCACCATAACACTCAAATATAAAGTAGTGCACCATAACACTCAAATAGAAAGTAGTGCACCATAACACTCAAATGAAAAGTAGTGCACCATAACACTCAAATGGAAAGTAGTGCACCATAACACTCAAATAGAAAGTAGTGCACCATAACACTCAAATGGAAAGTAGTGCACCATAACACTCAAATTATGTTTGTGACAAAGAATGACACTTTTCTATGAATATCCAACTTAATAAATGCCTTTTAGCTCCGGCACTGTTCAATCTTTGCCCCCTTTTCAACTTTTGATCTCTCCACAAAGCTACTTACATTCTCTTTTCTCGCTCTCTCCCAACTTTTCTTACATAACATACAACTTACATAACCACAGAGTTCAATGGCTACTATTGGTTTACCCGCTTAAATGATAACAGAAAAGGGAAGGAAATGAGCTGTGAGAATACAAACATTTGGGCCCATTACGGCACATACGAGGAGACACAGTAAAGCAAACATAATAATAATAATAATAATAATAATAATAATAAAAGCTAAAATATTAAAAACACTTGCACCCGGGTTTTCTATAACTCGGTTGAAATGTTATGTATTCCAACACAAGTCGAATGTTTTCATCCAACAAGATTTTTTACAATATGGTAATTTTGTCTGATTGCAATGTTTTCTCCTTAAGGGAGCCCACCTCGTTTTTTTTTTTCTCTTTCTCTCCCTCTCTCTTTCGCTTGTATCCATTCGGCCCCATTCAGCCTACTGTTTTAAGACGTTTACCCACAACCAGGTGTCAATATTTTCCTGGCGAGCGGTAGCGAGCCAGCATATATATATTTTTGTTTTGATAGCAAGCTAAATTTGTCTCCGGCGAAGCCGGATTATTCCATACAATGCTGGCTCGCGTGGAAGAAATCGACACCTGGATGGAGATAAACGTCTTAAAACAGTTAGCTGAATGGGGCCGAATGGATACAAGCCAGGGAAAGAGAGAAAAGGAGAGAAAGATAAAAAAAAAAAAGCCGGTGACCCCCCTTAACACTGAAGCACAAAACCCCCAAAGAGGGTAACAACAAGCAACAACCTCGACACATGTTCAATATAATGATGGACGCAACAGTTTCATCCTTATTCTCGCACAATAAATATATCCAATCTCACATATTTAATTCCCCGACTATCGAGAAATAACCCAACACAGTATAGGCTAGTCTTACATTATTATAGTAAAACTACAATCTCATTCTCAGACCACTTTAAACAACTACTATGTCATTCTCAGACCACTGTTAAGGGGGGTGACCTGCTTTTTGTTATTTCTGTCCTTTTCTCTTTTTCTCTAGCTTGTATCCATTCGGCCCCATTCAGCCAACTATTTTAAAACGTTTATCCCCATCTAGGTGTCGATTTCTTCCTGGCGAGCGAAAGCGAGCCAGTATTACATGAAGAAATTCGGCTTTGCCGGAGACATTTTTCTATCGAAAAATGTACAAATTTAGCCCGCTGTCAAACAAAAATAAAAAAATATGCTGGCTCGCTACCGCTCACCAGTAAAAAATTGACACCTGGATGGGGATAAACGTCTTAAAACAGTAGGCTGAATGGGGCCAAATGGATAAAAGCCAGAGAAAGATAGATAAGGACAGAACCAAAACAGGTGACCCCCCTTAATGCTATCTTACTCTCACAACATTGTCAATAACTATCTCGTTCTCAGACCATTATAAACAACTATATCAATCTCAAATTATTGTTGACACCATTTTATTCTCAGACCATTAGTAAACGGCTACATCACTCTCAGGCCAATATAATAATTATCTGCAATATCTCATTCTCAGCAACTCTCACTCTCAGAAAATCAACACACCTCATTCTCATCGTGACTGCTTCAGAACAATGACGTCTTCTTTATTTATTTCTAGCTAATATCAATTGGCTTTAGTTACCTCTCTAATTCCAAGAGGTTATTTGCATGATAAATAAAATCATCTGACAGTAGGTAAATCCAAGAAAGGCTGTCATCGGATTGAAAGAGTTGATTTTTGGACCATAACACTGTAATGCCTCGGCACTGGCTCGCGCTGGGGTAACCTTCAGCCAGAGTCACACTAGCTTTTTTTAGAGACAGATATCCTCAGAGTCACAGACTAAAAAATACACATTGTAGTAAAGATTACTATCTCACCTCCACCTAGTTGAATTTTTACATAATATTCTCATAACCTTGAAAAGTCAATATATAATAAGAATACATCGCAAAACGCCCATAAATTGATCTGATAGCTGGTAATGGACACCACACTCTGATACAAATCCACCCATAAAATGGCTCGTGTGACACTGGCTTTCGACTTGGCCACACAGAAGGCTTAGAATAAATTCCATAATAAAAGAACTTCAGCCAAATTCTACCATGTTAACAACACTGGTAAACAAGAACCCTTTATTTATGTTTTTAATTCATAACAATAATTTTACATAACAGTAAAGGAAATGTAGTCAGAACTTCAGATGTAGAAATAAATTATTGCCATGTTGCTAAATAGTTACAGTATGTCACCAATATGGCATTTGCACGAAAAGATGGCCCAGTTATTTTACTACAGGATCTCTGTAATGGTGGGGTGATACACTGTGAGCTACCTAGAGTTCCAAGATGTGGGGGATAGGGAGGGGGGCACACAAACTGAATTGAAAGGTGGGTGGGTGTCTGGGGGGGGGGGGGGGTCACACAAACTGAATAGGGGACAACTTACAAACCAGAGCCAGCATGTAGGATCTCGAACACAAGAATGAATGACAGTAAAAAGAACTCACATCCATTCAAGACATTATAAATCAGCCGGTGCTATATATAAAACTAACATTTCTCCCCGACTGCTTCAAGGCTCAGCTTCCTAGCTCAACTACCACATAAAAAATTTATGTACATAGGAAGTAACTATTATGTACAAACACCAGCCAGTAGAGATTACACATGACCCCAGATATTAAGTACATGTACAGTGGTAACAGTGACAGATAAGTGAACAAATGGGCAGCATCAGTAGTTTTTGTTTTCTCTTTTTTTAACTGAACTGCATCATCTTGCCATTGCCGAGAGTAGCAGGATGGTGAACTATCATTGCATGTGAGCGTCCAACTTACAAACTCAAGTGTCAATCGGCAAGATATCGACCAAGCCACTCTGACAGCTTCTTGCACTACACCAACTAGTGTATCTTCAACAGTTACACACTATGGTAGCTAAGTCTGTTATCTCCACATAAAAGAAGAACAGTGGTGGCTTTCATTACATTTGTTTTTGTATATACTCTGGCAAATTTTGTAGCTACATCCAACAAAAAACTGCTATGAAATTATGTAGGCCTATATGGATGAAGTGATTGCATACCTCTTCACATTATGGGTATGATTAATATCTGAAGTATTCACTCGTTTAATTAATGATATTTTTTTGTTGAATGTACTAATACATAAAGAAGAAACCCCTAACAGAATTCTGAAGATAATAATTCAAGTTCCCAGAGGATGAATGTATAATTCACTTGTTCATCACATCTAAACCTAAGCATGATCACTGCATCAATTAAGCTGATATGAATTTGATTCAGAAACCTGATTGTAAAATATACATTCAAATTTATATAGGACTAACTATATCCATAGAGTTAACTTCATTATTTCAGCAAACTATATAATTATGGGCTCAGGTATGTAGTGAATGACATTCTTGCTCTTATCAAGTAGTCAAAATAATGCTCAAAGATCGTATAAATAAATAAGAATACAGATATGTGTGGTAATTGCCTAATTGCCTTGTACAGTTTCCAACTTATGTGAAAGAATTATAACATACCTTTATAGGTGTCTATGATGAAGTAACAAAATCTTATAGAATATAAAATAATGCTGTGGATGTATTGTGTATGCTGAAGTAACATATACGAGTTTATACAATGTTATCAAATTTTCCATTGAGAAATATTGGCGACTAATTCCAAGACATATTTTCATACATACAAGTAGCTGTGAGAAATAAATTAAAGAAATAACTAGGACAAATAAATGTAAAAAAACAAATGGAGCGTGATAAGTTCGATATATATTTATGTACCTGTTTGTTCTGTTATTAAGTACATTAATAACAAATATATAGCTACTCTTGCCATTCTTGTGTACAACCAACAAAAGTCACATACTGCAATGCTAGCCAACATAAGCAATACCAAAGTTGCCACTGCATAATATGTGGCAACTTGTCATAACTGACATTTCTGTCCTATTATAACTTGTTCTATATGAGAAGTTGTAGTTGCACAAACCAAGTCAATATATTCCAAAGTATATAGAAACTTTGTGTGAAGGATTGGATTGGAGCTGTCAAGGAAAAATTACCGCCCCCAGGACACCAACTCCAGACTGCCCCACCTACCTATGTGGAGTTCACCACTCTTGCTAGTGGCACCGAGGAGCGCACTTCCCTTCGTTGTTGTTTGAGAATTGGTGCAGCAGACTACTCGAAGAGGCGGAGCTCTCCCTTGCGAAGACGGGCTCGTCTGGCACTTTTTGTAGTTCGACACCGAGAGCTCTCTTGAGGCTGTCTAACGAGAGGCCTCTCATGTCTCTTACTCGCCGCGGGAGTTTGCTGAAGAGACGTGCTCCTCTATGTGATAACCGGCCCTCTCGCAGAGAGACCATAGCACCCCGATTTTTCATCTTGGGGATATCGCATTCCCAGCCTCTCTTATCACTGAACTTCATTGCTATTGGGGTATGTAGATTTGGTACAAAACCCTCTGCAATTTTCCACGTATATATTATTAAGTATCGTTCCCTTCTACGTTCCAACGAATACAGCTTTAGTGATTTTAAACGCTCCCAATAGTGTAACTGTATTACTGAGTTTATATGTGAGGTGAAGTTTCTTTGTACACTTTCTAAGTCATTAATTTCACCTGCTTTGTATGGGGATGTTAATATGTTACAGTATTCTAGCTGCGGTAGCACCAGGGATTTAAAGAGTGTTATCATAGGCAATTCACCGCGAGTTTTAAATGTACATAGAATTCAACCTGTTAGCCGTTTCGCAGCTGCAACTTTGACCTGGTTATGTTCTTTGAATCCCATATTTTCAGACATTATCACCCCAAGGTCTTTCACATTGTCTTTACATTCTATTATGTGATTGGATTCCGTTATGTAACTTGTGTTCTCTTTAACGAAAACCTCCTCTCCGTATCGTTTTAATTGGAATTTGTCTTCATTAAACTGCATGTTATTTTCCCTGGTCCACTGGAACACCTTATTTATGTCCTCTTGCATCCGGCCCGTGTCTTCCTGTGTCTTTACTATCATACTCAGTTTTGTGTCATCCGCAAAGGAGGATACTGTACTGTGTCTTGTGTTGGCATCTATGTCACTTATTAGAATGAGGAAAAGAAGGGGCGCTAGTACTGTTCCTTGGGGAACTGAGCTTTTGATGTCTGAAGGCTCAGATGTTACTTGGCTTACTGCTACAGATTGTTTTCGGTTCACGAGGAAGTTGTATATCCACCTTCCGATTTTACCTGTTATCCCTTTTGCTTTAAGTTTGTGCGCAATAATACCATGATCACATTTATCGAATGCCTTAGCAAAATCGGTGTAAATGACGTCCACGTTTTTCTTTTCTTCTAGGGAATTAAAAATTCTGTCGTAATGTTCCAATAGTTGTGAGAGACATGATCTTCCTGCTCTGAACCCATGTTGACCAGTGTTGTGTAGTTCATTTTTTCCCATAAATGTTGAGATTTTGCCTCGTAGGACTCGCTCGAAAATTTTAATGATGTGGGAAGTCAGAGCTACTGGGCGATAGTTTTTTGGTAGTACTTTACTCCCTCCTTTATGCAAAGGGGCAATTATTGCGTTTTTCAAACTATCCGGTATTTCTCCAGTGTCTAGACTCCTTCTCCACATTATAGCCAGGGGTTTTGAGAGGTTTTCCTTACATTTCTTTATTAGGATCGAACTCCAAGAGTCCGGGCCTGGTGCCGAGTGGGATGGCATGTTGGCGATGGCTTCTGCTATGTCTTTTGGTCCGAAATTAATATCCAGAATCTGGGGGGTTTCCGTGGGGGGATTATTCATGAAAAATTCATTTTGTTTCGTCAAGCTTACTGAAGGCTTACTGAAGGCTGTTTCATACTATAGACGTAATAGTTCACTAATTTCCTTTTTGTCCCCTGTGAATGATCCATCATCTTTACTAAGTGGGCCGATGTTTGATGTGGTTTTAGTCTTATGTTTAGCGTATGAAAAGAAGTACTTGGAGTTTTCCTTTATGCTTGCAATAGCTTTGCTCTCCTCTTCTATTTGTTGTAGCTCATAGGAGATTCTTAGTCGTTGTTCAATTTCCACAATTTCTCTATCTATTTTGACCTTTTGTCTGTCCTGTAGATTTTGTTGTGTGCGTCTTTGTGTTAGTAATTTTCTTCTTCTGTACAGCTTCCTTCTTTCCCGTTCTTGTTTGCTTCTTCATCTTGTTTGTCTTTCTGGTATGTGGTGGCTACAGATTTGGGTCATGGTTTCCGTTAATAGGACTAGGCATTCTGATTGTGTCCGGTTGTTCATTAAATCTTCCCAGTCTATTTCCTCCATTTCTTGGTTTACTTCTTCCCACCTAATATTTTTGCTATTGAAGTTAAATTTGCTGAATGGACCAGTTTTTGGTCTAGTTTCTGAGGTGTTCTGTACACATGCTAGGGTTGTTTTGATCTCAATTAATTTATGATCTGAGTATGTTGTGTCCGATATGTTAACACTGTGTACTAGGTTGTCATTATTGGTGAAGACAAGGGCTAAGATATTGTTTTCACGTGTGGGTTCGGTAATATGCTGGTTAAGACTAAAAAAGTCGCAAAGTTTAAATAATTCTCTTGCATTTGCTTCTCTGGCGTTTATCGACACTACTTGGTCTTCTAGTTGCCTCCACTTGATGTTTGGAAGGTTAAAATCTCCAAACCACATGATATTTGGTGTCGGGTTTCCCAGGGCTTCCACTTCTGATTTTATCATGTTGAGCTGGGTTTTTAATTCTTCTAAGGATGAGTCAGGAGGTCTGTATGTAACAATAACGGGTAGGTTTAGGGATTCTATTTTAAGTACTAGTATTTCCACTACTTCATTACTGTTTAGAAATTCAGTGGATATCAGCGAGTCATGAATGTACAAGGCTACACCTCCACGAGTTCTATGCGTTCTGTCCGCCCTATGTAGGTTATAACCAGGAATCCATACTTCACTATCTGCCTGATCTTTAATGTGGGTTTCTGTGAGAGCCGCAAATATAGCATTTCCTTCTTCTAGCAGGCCCCTAATAAATGGTACTTTGTTTGTGGTTCTATTTTTAAGACCTTGGATGTTTGCAAACAAGACGGGGGAGGGTCTACTATGTGTACCTAGTAGTCCTCGGGGGATATTTGGTGTTGCTCGTAGAGCACATCCTTGTGTCACGCTCGGGAGGACAGGAGGTACTCTAGCTGGGCTATTTGTTTTCAATTCTCGGACTTTGTTAATTTTGTTCTGCCATTCCATAGTGTCTTCTTCCTCTGTCTCGTCCTCGCAAAACTGGAGTTTTTTTGGTTAGCATTTGTGTTGTTTCTGGCTATCCTCCAAGTCCCCCTAATATGGAAATCTGAGCATTTGATATCATAGCATTTCTTACTCTCTAGTGATGACTGGCAGAGGGGTGGGTGGTGGTATTTGCAGTTTTCACCAAATCTGCATTTGCCATCTCTGATCATAATGTTGCAAATTTTGGGGTGCTCAAATCTGCATTTTACTCCATTCAGTTCACATTTTGGTCCAAAGAGGCACATTCTCTTCAGGTGATATCTGCATACAGGTGTAGCTGATCCTTGTGTGCCTGAGTGTGTTGATGTGGTGATTGATGTTCCAATTTCCTTTGTATCGGTATGCATATGTTGCCTTGGGACCAGTCCAGATACTTCCCGAGTGACACTACCTGTCTCTTGATTGGTTGTGGTTGGAGAACCCTGTACTGCCGTAGTTGTGGTAGATGGCAGTTGGTTCTGATTTTGAGGGCTATCCGCTTCATTCATCTTACGTTGTTGTTGCTCGGGGGAGTTGGGTACAAAATAAAGTCCTGCCTGGGTGGTGGTTTGGGGTGACATAAGGGTCTCGGTTGGGCAGATACGGGGCGGAGGGGGCTGAGAGGTAACTTGTGGGGGTGTGGTTGGTTGTGAAGGGCAATGTGGGGGCAATTGAGGTTGAGAGTCACGTGGGGTGGTGTGAGGTTGAGAGTTACGTGGAGGTGTAGGGGGCTGAGAGTTATGGGTATCTGTGCGTGAGGGAGAGTGTGCGCACACAGGTGACAATGTATCACTGTAATGTGACAGCCAGTAACTAAGATCTTCTATGAATCGCGAGCATGATGTTAAATTTGTTGAGGACTGTGTTTTGTTGTCAGAATGGGTTGAAATATTTTTATTTAGCAAGGCCATTTGGACTTTCTGGCCAATTTTCTCCATTACATCAGTAAATTCTTCTTGTAGCATAACAGGGGCGTCTTTCAGCATTTTCTTTAGTTTAAGTTCATGTAATTCACAGAGGCCGTTCCCAGCACCTTTATGCAAGGGTTACCGGTACCAAGGGATAGGATCCAGTGACCCTGGTGTACCCCACCAGAACCAGCCACAGGGACGCACCCCGTTGTGTGTACATTGCACTACGGCTGACCTAATGACAGGTCAGCCTCTGTTAGATGTGTGTTCCAGTTCATTTCTACTTGATGAAAACGTTTTATCTTAATCTAGATGATCCACATACGAATTGAATGAGTACCCCTTCAATTGGCCATCTATTCCTCAGAGCAGTGATATAAATATATCCTTATATATTAAGGTTGAACATCGGTAATTATGCCTTGATAGTTATCAGTTTAACAAATTTGAGGAGCCCAATTCTTGTGCAATGCCATTAGTTTGTTATTTCTGCTATTGTGTTGTGTTTGTCAATTGTATGGGCCTGTAGGGTGTCTCAGCTTGGTTTACTTCCTTCTCAGGATCTTGTGAGATATCTTGTTTTGACTGAATTCTGGATTTCAATAGCTGCCTCTTTTCAGGGTTAATACGTCTCAAAAGAGTAATGCGAATAGATTCCATTCTGCATTTTGAGGGTTGATTTTATCTCTTAGTATTATGAGTGATATTGATGACAACTTTTAGAACAGTTTGGGACACTAATGCATTATGAAGTTCAATGTTGTTAATGTTGAAGAATTTACTTATGACAGTTCCTAGATAGATGACAACTCACACTAATAAAAAAATTACCTTAGGAATATATTCATGACTTTTATATGGTATGGGCGGGCTTTGTGGTGGTAGGTTTCGCTGCTGAGACCGGAACCTCTTCGGGAGGTCTGAAACCTGGGAGTCTTTCCTATTCTATCTATCTATATGCTCAGGCCCAATCCCCATTTTGGGGGTAGCCGACTCAAGACAGAGCACGAACAGGGAAAACACAAAAACAACATAAAACAACAAATAAACACAGATAAAAAACATAAACTCACACACATCCAGGTCACCCAGGAGAAGACCCAGAGACCAGGGTCACCAAGGTCGCTCCAGCACTCCCCCGGCCCCCGACCACCCGGAGAGGTTCCGATCTCGGCAGGCAGACATGCAGCGGAGCCAAAGCCACAAGCCCTCCCACCACACTTCCAGGCGCACCCTTCATATTAATCGTCTCCCCGGGCCAGGCACCTGATGGACTATTATCTAGTCCAACTTGCGCCCGACCCCAGAATAGGGAGTCTTTCCTGGAGACCCCAAATGGGCCTAGATCTCTGAGTTTTCTTCTGGGCCACCTAGATGTGTGTGTGTGTGTGTGTGTGTGTGTGTGTGTGTGTGTGTGTGTTTTTTTTTTTTTTTTTTTTTTTTTTTGTAATGTGTTCTGTTGTCCCTGTTCGGGCTCTGTCTCAAGTCGGCCACCCCCAGCTATGGGGTATGTGCCTGAGTATATACATACATACATACATACAAATGGTATGGAGGGCGGTTAAATTGTGAGAGGTAATGAATTAGTTGTTTGTAGATAACCTATGGAATATACAGATTAGAGAATTTATCGCTGTTATTTAACAATAGACTTAATTATCACACTTAATATAACAGATAATGGCACCTACAGTAAACAGTAAACAGAATTAGCCACCAAAATTCTCTATTCAAACACATTGAAAAACAAATAAGTCAAAGTTGATAGTAGTATATGAAACCAAAGGACCAAATTATCGTCAGCGTTTCCATTCTCTGTTTAGCAAGGTCTGAATCAGGACTGTCCAATTCAGCGAAGGTCAGATCAGACAAGGTCAAATTTAACCAAGGTCAAATCAGCCATGTTCGAAATCAGCCTGTATCCTTACTAGTCATTTTAAACAATGAAACACATCATTATTATCATCATCAGCCTGAGTTACAACATTTGAAAATCAAGGTAAGTTATAGTAGTCAGTGAAGTATTATGGCTACAATTCTCCCAATCCCGTCCTACTCCTCCCACAACGTACCACACATCACACTGCCCAAGGGCGACATCTGCGAGTCACCCACCAAGCTGAACTGAGAGTGAAAGAAACATGAATGTTGTTGGGAACCCACATGTAAACTGAAAATTATCCAATTAATACTGTGACAAAGAAAGGTTCTAAATAAAAAAGAATTAAAATATTAAAAACTTGTGCGGTAAGTTAAAATAAATAAAGCAGTTATCTTAAAGAGGGTTAACTGAAATAAATATTTGTTTTAGAATTTGATAATGAGAGGTCCTTCATGAGCCGAGAAGAAAAAATTAGATTAAAGTTTAATAAAAATCAATAAAAATTGAAGGTTGTTGAAGGTTAGAATCTTTGGATGGTCATGATAGATTCAAGGAACGTTTTGTCATTTGTAGTTATGTTACTGGGCCCGGATACTCAACACATGTATGATGTCTCAAATCCCTACGACCATCGTAATGTTGTAATTTCTAATAATGAAATGACTCGCAACTTTTTCACAAACTCCAATCCGGTTCATTCAAAATGAGCTTATTGTGAGCGGCCATCTTTGATCGTAGGCAGCCCCTTTCGCAAAGGGTGGTCTGGACCACCCTTACATAAATATGACCCGGATATAGGTACACAAATATCGATAACACAACCCGCGACCATAACAAATTCGTCTGCTGTATAGCTCTTGATGACACACTCACTAAGTCATTATTGTATAGCTCTTGATGACACACTAAGTCATTATTGAGGTAATACTAGCGCAATATGATTGTTAACTTGTGTTTACAACACCATTAAGGCATTTAATACAAAGTATGATAATATTTGTATCCTTAATGTCTTATGACAGGCCGAATTAAGCTATGAATAGCCTACCTATGCCAGCTTAGACCTAGTCTAGGTTAATTGATGCACAAATTCATGTGCTGCGACAACAGACAACACGTAGCCTACCATTTGTAGATTTTAACCTTCATTTATTGCGGAAATGTTTTATTCCAACTCCCCACCACCTCTGGGTTAGATTAGGGTAGCCTATTTCCTCAACAAATTTGAAAGTATCACAGGAAAAAAATTATGAAAATAATTACCCTAGGGCTAGCCTAAAAAAATAAATAATAAATGATGTGAATAATTATGTTTAGCCTAGCCTAGGCCTAGGCTATAACCTAGGTTTATTTTGAAAAAGTTAGGGCTATTTAGCCTAGGCTTGAAAAGTTAGGCCTACGTATGGTATTTTGGTTAGGCTAGCAATGCCTAGCTTGGTGTAGCCTAAGGATAGTAAAGTAGAAGCCTAGAAGGTAAAGATGGTCTTTGCAGGCGTACCGTCCTCTTTGTTAACTAGCTGTTATTAGTCCCATGCTGGTAACATATTTGATGATGGCAATAAGTCATGGGAGGTGAGGGGGACAAAGCCCCCCTCAACCTATCATTATATCCCATGGCCAACTGTTGGGTAATAGGTTGAGTGGGGCTTTACCCCCTCATCCCCCATGACTTATTGTCATCACCATATATATTTCAAGCAGGGGGGCAAATAACAGCTGGTAGTAGGATAATTTTGTAAATAAAGGCAGTTAAATTAGACGCGAACATAACCGAGCCTGCAACTTCATCTAAACAAGGAGGACAGTACGCCCAAAAACACCTTCTTCTTCTTCTTCTATTGAGCTCGCCCGCCAACCGTGTAGATCTACAGGGCTGAACTTTGTATCGGTACTGGCTCAGAAACGTTAGTAAGAGGGAAAGTTTAGAGTAGAAGGATAGCACTAGGGACAGTTTTTTGGACCTACCTACCACGTCCCCCCCCCCCCCCCCTACTCATTTATCTTTCTCCATATCCTCTCTAGCGTCCTCTTCATCATCTCTACATCTTGCTTTTTCATATCGTTTGTTAGCCCCAGTAATGCCCCTACCCCTCTATCGCCTCTCTGCTTTATTTCCTCCCACCTCAGTTCCCCAACTCTATTCCTCATATATCTCTCCTCTTCATACTTTGTACATTCTGTTACTATGTGCTCTATGTCCTCGACTATTGGGTCTCCTCCTAGGTCACACTGGTTACAGTGCGGTCCTATCCCGTTCCACCTCCTTGTTCTTTCATTTGTCTCTAGGGATCCTGTCCTTGCCTTAAACAGCAATTTAGATCCTCATCCCCCATCATAGAAAAGTTCTCTAGCTGGTTTCTCTTTCTCTCTGTAATACGACAGCGTGGCTTTGTTCTACCCCTTCCCACCATTTCCTTCTTCCCTCCTCTTTTATCCCTTTCTCTATCACTCTGATACATGAATGGGGTTAACATTAGCCTAACCTAACAACCTTACCTAACCTAACCTAGTAAGAATGGGGTTAACATTAGCCTAACCTAACAACCTTACCTAACCTAACCTAGTAAGAATGGGGTTAACATTAGCCTAACCTAACCAAGACCTAGTACGTGGGATACAAAACTAGCCCTTGCATGCCAGCTACTGTGGGTTCAAAGTACCTAGTACGTGGGATACAAAACTAGCCCTTGCTCTCTGCCACATTCGTCCGATGGCAGCGAGAGGTTGCCAACAATAACATTAGCGCGGCGGCGGACGTAAGCTATAATCCATTATCGTATTTATTACCCATTAATTTCTTGAAGTTTAAACCTGGCAATTTTTTTTTTTTACTTTACGTTACTTTGCGATCACCCATTAAGATTCCAGAGCTAGCTGTGGTCCGGCTCCTTTATATTGTCCCAACCAACCAACTAACCTTAATGAACAGAGGAGGTACTGGGTTGAGGGTCCTTGGCTTGAGTGGCTGCCTGGCTGGAGGCTCGATCACCACTCATCTTAGTCAACAGCTGGTGGATTTTTGTTTCAAATTTTTCCATGGCAAAAAACTGTATGTGCATTTCAAAATCAGCTGTTCTCGTCGGCTGTATTTGGAACACTGGTTATTGCACTTTGGACAGTTTACACTTATTGGAAGGCGAAAATGTCTTAAGCAGCCTCATTGTTTTTAAAGACGGTGGAAAAAGCTTTGATCGGCTACCCACACCCTCTACACAAGCTGGCCAGAGTCAAACTGATGGCTTATATCCCGGGCCACCTGTCTTCCAAATCATGGCATCACCTGATTGGTCGATAGACATCACGTGTCAGTGAACTCGATTACTCTTGGCATGAATTAGGTAGGGTGATTACTTTCGCCACGGTGTAGTTCATTGCATTCGCCACCAGATGTCTCAGTTGTTGACTGAGAGGCACGTAAAAGAGGTCTCCCAAAAGAAGACGAAAAAGAAGAAGTGTAAACAAACCCTTAAAACGTAAATATCCATATAATAATTATGTATTATGTTAGTTTCCTGGGAATGACACCTACATCAAAAATTTGGAAAAAAATTGCTTAATCACATGCTATTGAGCTTAATTTATTACCAATATTGTAGCGCATCCTGTAATCTTCTCGTCATAATTGTCAGCTCTCTCCACTCTTATCCTGTACATAGCAGCAATGTAGTAGGGTCGCCAAATTCTCCAATCTCTCCATGTCTCGCTCCATAATCTCCCATGCCATTGTTGCATTTGTCCAATCTTTTCGCTTTTTGCCTTTTCAAACCCTTTCTCTGTAATTGTTACCCCCAGGTATTTATATTCTCTTGTCTTCTACATTCTGCTTCCTTCTAGTGTCCATTCCTCATCCTCTTGTAGCTGTCCATTCATTTTCATTACTTGGCTCTTTTCTTTACTGAATCTTACTTCTAATTTCTCCCCGAATCTTGTTGCTTCCTCTAGCAGTCTCTGCAACCCTCTTCCTGTTTCTGCCATCAGTACTACATCGTCAGCAAATAGGAGCACCCCCAGTCTTTCCTTGTTTATCTGTTTCCCCTCCCCCACTCTCTTTATCCTCTGTGTCATTTCTTCCATATAGAGCGCAAATAGTAGCGGCGATAGTACACACCCCTGCCTTATTCCCCTCTTGCTTTCTACCCATCCCGTTTCTATATTTCCTAGAACGTACTTCGCCTTTGTGCTCTGGTACATCGATGTTATGATGTTGATATACTGTTATGATGTTGATGTATTCCACTCCTTGCCATTATTTTCCACAGCAGTTCCCTATTTACTCTATCATATGCTTTTTCTATATCTAAAAATGCACAGTATCCTGTTCTCTTCCCTCTTTTCAATTTCCCTACCTACCTACCTGGAGTCTACCTGGAGTTGTTTCGGCCACCTCAGCGAGAGTTGCTCCCCCCGAGTATGTTCGCTGCCGGTGCTTGATGCAGCAGGCTATTCGAAAGGGCAGCTCTCACCCCCGCGAAGCATGGCTGATCAGGCACCGACTTTAGATGGTTGTCCAAGGCTTTCTTGAATACTTCCGTTGGCACGTCCATCAGGTTTCTCCCGTTCTCAGGCATTTTGTTGAAGAGGCTCGGTCCCCTGTTTGTCAACCAGGAGTCCCTCAGTGTGCTCAGAGCTCCCCTACACTTTTGGGGTGGGATGTTACATTTCCTACCCCCTCTGTCGCTCCAGTTCCACGATATTGTGGTGTGAAGGTTTGGCACTAGACCCTCGATAACTTTCCATGTGTAAATTATCAAGTATCTCTCTCTTCTTCGCTCCAGTGAATATAAGTTAAGAGCCTTCAGCCTATCCCAGTAATGAAGATGTTTTACCGAGCTGATGTGGGACATGAAGCTTCTTTGAACACTCTCTATTTCGTATATTTCCCCGGCTTTATGTGGAGATGTTAGCACACTGCAATACTCCAGTCGTGGTATCACCAACGATTTGAAAAGTGTTATCATTGGCAGTTCTTCTTGTGTCTTGAAAGTGCGCAGTATCCAACCTACAAGTTTCCTCGCCGCTACTGACTTGGCCTGATTATGTTCTTTGAAAGACATGTTTTCTGACATTATTACCCCAAGATCTTTAACCTCTGATTTTCGTGGGATTGGCAGGAGTGACTCTGTTAAGTAAGTTGTGGTTTCTTAAGGGTGCCAACACTGTACCCTGGGGAACAGAGCTTTTAACCTCTGAACCTTCCCATACCGCTTGATTTACTGCTACTGATTGTCTTCTGTTAATGAGAAAATTATAGATCCACCTCCCCACCTTTCCGGTGATACCTTTTTCTTTCAGCTTATGTGCTATAATTCCATGATCACACTTATCAAATGCTTTGGCAAAGTCTGTGTATATGACATCTACATTTCTTTTCTCTTCCAGGTCATCTAGAACTTTGTCATAGTGTTCTAGTAGCTGCGAGAGACATTATCTTCCTGCTCTGAACCCGTGTTGTCCTGAGTTGTGGAGCCCGTTTTCTTCCATGTATTCCGAGACTTTTCCTCGTAGTACTCTTTCAAAGATTTTGATGATGTGAGATGTTAGTGCTACTGGGCGGTAGTTTTTTGGCAGAGCTTTACTTCCTCCTTTGTGTAGTGGTGCAATTGTTGTGTTTTTCAGACTTTCTGGGATTTCTCCTGTATCTAGGCTCTTTCTCCACATTATGGCTAGAGGTCTTGCTAGCAATGTTTTGCAGTTCTTGAGCAGGACTGAGCTCCATGAATCTGGTCCTGGTGCTGAGTGGAGCGGCATGCTGTTTATTGCCCTTTCTATATCTATTGGCCCAAATTCTATATCCGATATATGGAGGGGGGCTCTGTTCTCGCCCATAAAGAAACTGTTTGGATTGTCAATAGCTTTAGATGGATCGGGTTGACTGAACACGGTTTCATACTGTTTTCGTAGAAGTTCACTCATTTCTTTGTCATCTGTTTAGTATATCAATATTATCTGTCCCCCTCCTGTCTCTTCTGAACCCGTTTTGTTCGTCACTTATTATTTCGTTTCTCTCTATGGCTCTATTCATCCTTTCCTTCAATATCCCGCAGAAGAGTTCCCTATTGTATTTGTTACCATCACTGGCCTGTAGCTTTTCATTTCCTTTTTACTCTTGTACCCTCCTTTGTGCAATAGCGTTCCTCTTGCTTCATTCCATCTTTCTGGGATTCTCTCATTTCTCAATACCTCGTTTAAACATTTTCCTCAGCCTTCTTTCCATTTCTCTCCCCCCCCCCCCCTCCATGTACATTTTTAGAGCTTTAATCCCTCTCCTTACTTCTTCGATTGTGAGTTCCCTTTCCATTTCCATCCTATCTTCCGGTAGTCTTCTCTCTCTCATTTCCAAGTTCCATTCCCTCCCCTCCCCTTGTTCATTTACCCCCCTATTTCCTCCCAGTATCGTTTTATTTCACTTTTTATTTCTTCCTCCGTCTTTATTATTCTATCTCCCACTATTAGTTCCACGTTTTCTTCCTCTCTTAACATCTTATACCCACCCTTACCAAGGTAAGAGTTGTGCTAGCGGGTGTACCGTCCGCTTTGTTTACATAGTCGCACTGTTATATTCGCATCTAATTTGACTGCTGTTATTTTCCCCTGCTGGTAAAATGACGGTGACAATGTCATGAGGCGTAGGGGGGGGGGGGGGGTCTAAGCCCCCCTCACCCTATTATTGTATCCCATGGCCAGATGTTGGGTATATTGTTTTGTTACCAACCGTGGGATACAATAATGGGTTGAGGGGGGCTTTGCCCCCTCAACAAAAATGGAGGTGTTATGAATAATAAAATATATTACACTAGACTAGCCTAGGCTATAGCCAAAAAACAAAAAAAAAACAAAAAATATATATATATACCTGTATATATATATATATATATATATATATATATATATATATATATATATATATATATACAGTATAATTATATAGGCCTATGCTAGGCCTATTTTGAAAAGGTAAGTAGGCCTTGAGGTGTTGTGAATACAAAAATATTATCCTAGGCCTATTTTGAAAATTAGGCCTAGGCTAAGTCTGGCATTTTGGCTTGGCTAGAACTGTCTGTGTAGGCATAGACATAGTAAAGTCTGGCTTTTTGGTTTGGCTAGCCCTGTCTAGGTGTAGACATGGTAAAATAGAACAATATACTGTGGTTATGGTATAAATAATACACTAATTTCCCAACTAGCCTAACAGATGATTATCAATGATCAATCCATCAGAAATCCTTTAACTTGGACCACTAATAGGCTTCCCTGTAACCTAGCTAGGCTAATTTCTTATCATCAATTCACAAGATACTCTATTCCTCTTCCTGTTGGCTGTGGTGGATCGAATTAGCCATGCTAAACAATGAAAGGCTCATAAATTAAATTATATTAGGTTCTTCTTGGCGCTTCGGTCATGTGGGTGAGTATTGTTTATTTACAAAATGACTTAAGCTCAGTGAGTGGCCAAGCGCCTGATTGGTCAAGAGAAGCCTCAGTGAAAATAACCGAAAGGGAGCCGTAAGGGAGCTTAACGATGTGTCAGGGGTGACCAGTAGCGATATTGGTAGAACACTCGATTTCTAACCGGGAGGACCGAGTTCGATTCTCGGCTGGTGGAGATAGTTGGGCAATTCCTCACACCCCTTGCCTCTGTTCTGATCGCCTAACAGTAAAATAGGTCTATGACAGGGTTAAAAGGTTCATCGTGACCTCATCCCTGAACTACTACAAAAAAAAAAAAAAAAAAAAAAACGATGTGTCTGTGGTGGTGCTAGCACGATCACGTGTGAATCTGCAAGACCCGGGATCGAATCCCTGCCGGACATTTAGTGGGTGTGGTAGTACGTCCTTGCATGTTTCACATGCTCGCACCCAGTCAGGGTACATCCTGACGATGTATACAGACTAAACACACATAACAAAGCCACTCCAACAGCTTCCCTCTCTCTCTCTCCAACACCCCTTCTCCCCTCTCTACACTCTTCAGAAAAATAGGAAAAGTAGAATGTAGATACGAGGTGCCGTTGTAAAGGCTTATCCCTCAATACTTCATCTGATCTGATGCGTTCGTGAATACACCTTCCGCACTCCCTCAGGAACGATCGTAGGTTGCTGTACGACATCGCACGCTACGACAGTTAGTGAATCCGGGCCCTGGATATCGGTTACGGAGGGATGACATTTTCAAAGAGGGTGTTTTTTATAGGGATTTATTTTTGTCAGAATGAGAAAATTTTTGGTCTCTTGATCTGAAACTGGCAGTCAAGTGTCAAGCCATGTGATGCAAAGAATAAAAAACTCAAACTGTCAACAATGATCTGAAACTGGGTGTCAAGTGTCAAGCCATGTGATGCAAAGAATAAGAAACTCAAACTGTCAATAATGATATGATAACTTGGAGCGGAGTGCCAGACACCGATATAGCTCGCCGCTAACAATGCTTGTGTGACACTATCATAGTAGAATGTGTGGGCTATTCTTTATGTCAGGCATTTTCAGGCTTGCTCCTACGAAACATATTCGGGTATCTTATGTATTATATACTACTGTCATCAATACATTACAGTTTCAGTTAGGCCTACATATACCTTTCCTTGATTTTTGTTGCATATTCAAATAACTTCTAACGGTCTGAAAACTACTGAAATAATGAATATGCTTGGCTTAAAATAAGTTTATGCAATAACTTGAAAATGCTTGGCTCCAAGATAATTTTTGTAGTAACTGAACACGATTTATTTGAAATACGTTTTGGGTAATTACTAACACAAAATCCTGTTACTACAATGTCCGTGTATCACTGTCACGTCAACACCCACTTGTGCATCACACCAAAGTTCTTACTAAAGCCGGTATCACACGAAAGCTTTTATAGTCAACATTCAGTGATCAACATTTTTCTGGCAATATTTCTGGAATATTTTGCACTGGTATCGGAAACTAGACTGGTGATAGATGAATGTAGGTCACCAAAATATTATACATGTTGACCTCATAAGCTGCCAGACCAGTGTTGAGGATAAATGTTGAGGGAAAAAGCGCTCGTGTGATACCGGCTTAAGGTCATACGGTACTAACTACTGGCCAGCAGCCAATACATTATACTGGGTCTACTTTTCTCATCACATTTTCTGTATCACATTTATTAAAATATTACAGACGAAGCTCAGGTCCTAGAGATTTCACTACTAGCTTCAGTGTGTTTGTAATATTCACAACCAAAACAAACGCTAAGTGTTTTTATCACCACAAGACATTCTGCCCTGGTGAGTGTCTGATAATCACCTTGCACTGCTTCAGTAACAAGCCATGTATTTCGAGAACTAATTGCATCGACACTATGGCATCCAGAAAGTGCTGTGTTTGAAGGCGGATTCGCAAGAGCGCTTTTCCCAGCAATCATAGATCAGTAATATGTCCAGGATATTTTGTGCAATTCTATTTATATTTTATATTTTATGTTATATTAGTTTTTTTTTTTTTTTTTTTTTGCCATTTTATTCTACTTTAGGCCACCTTGCTCAGCTGGGATATGGCAAAAGTGTGTGTGTGTGTATATATATATATATATATATATATATATATATATATATATATATATATATATATCAGCAACGAGGCTGAAAGTAGATCTTAGGTGGTTGAATTTATATAACACTTTACTTTCAGAAATGGTTTGGCCAGAATTGCTGGAAAAAGTGCTCGCGTGGTTCCGCCTTAACTTCACCACCCTACAGTTCTTCAGTAATATTCTGGGATAGTCGTGCCCGGAGAGAAATACTGGCTATGATATATTCGTTGCAGTGTGCTGAGGGAGAGGCCAGCCTGCAAGTGCTCAACTGCAACTAAATCAACACCAATATATTGTTTTCGCAGTCCAGTTAAGGATCACTGACTATTGCTAATTTTGTTTTATTACTAACCTGTGATCAACACATTCTCGAACTCCACAACTCTAATTTTTTCCAGGCAATAAAGTGTACACGTAAAGAATGCACAGTCACATGCAAACGTCGTGTACATCTCCGGGTTTTAGCTTTATTTTATTATTATTTTGTTTTTAATTATTATATTAGACTTGACTTTTGATTACAAATCAATTTAAGTTTTAATATTGTCAGAATTATAAGATGGTTGGCAAGACGTATGATAGTACTGTAACTCAACTTGTAAAGGATGGACCTACTAAAACGAAATTCGAAAATGTGCAACACGAATTTTGCATACGACTATACAGTCATATTGTGTTTGGTGGTGAGTTCCTGGTGGCAGTGGTTTGGTGGTGGAGGTGGAGGTGGTGGTGATGGTGGGATGGTGGGTATGCTTGGGCCACCTGCATAACCTCACCGGCACCATATTAATGCTCCTTTCCACCCAACCCGATTTACACGATTCAGTCCGTGTCCCCTGAGAAGGAATCGAGCCGGGTGGGGAGAACTGACTCGAACCCGGATTCAGACCTGGGTTCGGAAATAGTTCCTGATTTAGACCTGGATTCCGTCATGGATCCAGATTCGGACTCGGACCTGGATTCAGACTAGGGGCCCAGGTTTGTAATAGGACCGGGATTCAGACCTGGAGTCACACATGCACCGGACCTAGATTCAGACCTGGATCCGGAACCGGACTCGGACCCGCATTCATAACCGAATTTGGAGTATGGCCCGGACTCGGTGGTTCTAGCCCCTAGAACATCGGAATCGCTCCTTGAAGACGACGAAGCCAGGGGTCGGGCGAGTGGCGATGCAGGCAGGAGCTATGCCACTTTGAACTTGATAATTTTATTCTTCCCAACCTCAGTGCAGCCATACCACTCACCTGCAAGAGAAAGACAGGGATCAATATGACATACTTACAAATCAAGACTTAAATATGACATACTTACAAAAACATAAACACCAATAGCTTTACAAAAAACACAAGCTTTATGTATCCTTACAAAAAATACAAGCTTTAACTATATTTCTATAACTTTATATGTATATAGAAACATTAGGTTTAGGTTTATATCCATAAGAAAAGACTCAACTTGCAAGTAAATATCTTTTCAGAAACAAGCTTAACGTTCATATTCTTAGAACATAATATTTAAGTATGATTCTTAAACAATATTAATAAAACGACAAATTTCCCTTTAACTAACAAGACAAATAAATCAATCCATGACATAAAACAAAACAAAACATTAGCTTGGAAATACACTGTATTAAATCATCTTTAATAACAAATGCATGGTAGGAGTAAATATTTACTCTAAGGTTACTAAACACGATTTTCACTTAAACGGCTTACTTCACTATCCGTTACATAACATCATCCAAAAAATAATATCACCCTCAATATACAGTACAATCAAATTCATCACATTAGAAGCACCACAACTTCTAAAATTAAATATGCACCATACATTCCCTGCATAGAATATTGTACATTTGTTGTGTATTCATTACTTTATTTGTTTTGTTGTTTTTTGTTTTATTTATTTTATTGCCAGACACCGTAGTTCCCGACAGGGGGTGGCCATGAGTATTAGGCGTTTGTCACGAATCGCTAGGTCAAGTTGCCAGGGCCTGACAACTACCAATAACATTTTGACAGTGAGGCCTCGATCCGCCGAACCTTTGATCAGCAGCCGACTCTCTACTGACTAGGCTATTTTGTTTTACAATTCAAGTCATCTCGAGGAAGTATGATATGGGAGAGGAGGTGGAGGTAGGTATAAAGTTACTTTCTCTAGGATTATCCTTCGTCTCTAACTTTTCCCACTGACCAACTTACTCAGAAATATAACGATACACAAGCCAGTCTTATATATAACCAACCAGGAGTTAAGATGACAAAGGTGCTTCAACGACCAACACCATCATTAGCACCACACAATCATATATATTCCTCAGATCAGATCAGATAAAGGTATTGAGTGATAAGCCTTTACAACTGCACCTCGTACCTACATTCTACTTTTCCTATTTTTCTGAAGAGTGTAGAGGGGGGAGAAGGGGTGTTGGAGAGAGAGGAAGCTGTTGGAGTGGCTTTGTTATGTGTGTTTAGTCTGTATACGTCGTCAGGATGTCTCTTGACTGGGTGCGAACATGTGAAACATGCTAGGACGTATTACCACACCCACTAAATGTCGGCCGTGGCAGGGATTCGATCCCGGGTCTTGCAGATTCACACGTGAGCTTGCTCACCACTCGACCGCCGCGGCTCTCTCGACCACCACCACCCTAATAGCCCTCGTCATCACCAACACCACATCCTTCTCATCACCACTACCGAAACCACCACTACCACCGAGACCATACCACATCTATCTTATTACCACCATCACCACTACCATCGACACTAACATCAGCAGACAACACACTACCACTGAGACCATAGCACATCTATCATATTACCACCATCACCACTACCACTGACACTAACATCAGCAGACAACATACTACCACCGAGACCATACCACATCTATCTTATTACCACCATCACCACTACCATCGACACTAACATCAGCAGACAACACACTACCACTGAGACCATACCATATCTATCATATTACCACCATCACCACTACCATCGACACCACACCATCACCAGACACCACTATCACTACCACCGATACCCCACCAACATCATCAGATACCACTACCATCACCACCACCGACACCATTGCCACCGACAACATCTCCAACATCACCATCACCAGACACCAACACCATCACTACTACTGACACCACACCAAAATCAGCAAACACCACCACATTAACCACCACCATTACTACCATTGCCACCACACCAACACCACCACCATCACTACCATTGACACCACACCAACATAACCAGACACCATCACCACCACACCAACATCACCAGACACCAACATAACCAGACACCACCACCACACCAACATCACCAGACACCAACACCACCACACCAACATCACCAGACACCAACACCATCACCACCACACCAACATCACCAGACACCAACACCATCACCATCACACCAACATCACCAGACACCACACCAACACCATCACCACCACACCAACATCACCAGACACCACACCACCACTACATCCATCTCATCACCACCAAGTCAATCACTGCCTTGGATTAGTGGGATGATTGGGACCAAGGAGATGACAACGGAAGGACCTATTCCATATGATGTCATAGGCAGAAATAACCATTTCAGTGCGATGACGCCATTTGTATCATATTATGTCTAACATACGACTACATTCAGTTGAGGAAGGATATGCTATACTTTAAAGGTTCCAAGAAATCCTTCTTAAGCCGAGTAAAATCTTCCAGTTTTAGCCATACAATAATTATGACGATAAGCATTTTTCCAGCAATTTTCGATCCCAATTTTTGTTTCTCACTTTTTGGTGCCCCTTTGCAAAATAAGTGTACAGTAGTAGTAGATGTAATGGTAAGTGTGTGGTATGGGCCGTGAGTGGGTGGTGGGGGCGATGGTAGTGAGTGGGGGATTGAGTGGTGAGTGGGTGGTGGGTCTTGAGTAGGGGGGGGGGGGTAAGTGGGTGGCGGGGGTGAGTGGGTGCTGGCGGGGGTGAGTGGGTGCTGGCGGGGGTGGTGGGGCGTGAGTGGGTGGTGGGGGGTAAGTGGGTGCTGGCGGGGGTGAGTGGGTGGCAGGGGTGGTCACTGGGTGTGGTGTACAAACCATACAGATAACAAATTTACTCCCCCCCCCCCTCTCTCTCTCTCTCTCTCTCTCTCTCTCTCTCTCTCTCACTCTTTCTTTCGCTCCACCCCCAAGACGAACACTCCGAGATAAAGATGGCAAAACAACGTAATTAGAGTGAACAAAGAAACCACCGGGGAGAGCGGGGCGGCGAAAACACCCGACCCGGAACACCCCAGAGGAAGAGAGAGAGAGAGAGAGAGGGGGGGGGGGTTGAGGGGGAGGGGGAGAGAGAGAGAGAGAGAAGGACAGGGAGAAAGACGAGGCGGGAAGAGGGAAATAGAGTTGGAGGAATCCGGAATTAAAATCTGAATATTTCAACGTTTTTTCGGTCCATATCAGTGAGATTTAAAACTAACTATACAATAATAATAATAATAATAATAATAATAATAGTAATGAAATTAAAGTTGAGGGGATTAGACAGTTTGGGGATATAATAATCACCGAATTCCAGCCCTAAGTTGCATGTTACTATAAACCACATTATGAAACTAATTTAGTATTATATTATGGATATAAGTTTACCTTAAAGTCTACGCATTTCCAACGATAAGAAAACAAAAGCTCTTAGCAAATTCTTAAAGATCAGTCTCCAAATTAAACAAACATTCGTGGCCATAGCTTGGACTCTTTCTAAATCCTCTATAAGTTTAATGCAGCAAGCACTGGATACCATAAATGCACAATACATATCAGAAGGGACCATATTAAAATATTATCATGGATTGATATTCAATATTGTTTCGAGTAGACGAGAGAGAGAGAGAGAGAGAGAGAGAGAGAGAGAGAGAGAGAGAGAGAGAGAGAGAGAGAGAGAGAGAGAGAGAGAGAGAGAGAGAGAGAGAGAGGTGAAATCGAGGTCGACTGATTATCGGGCTAAAAAGAAGGTAATGGGAAAGAAAATGGAAATACACGAACTAATTGAAAATAATGGGGGTGGTGGGGAAGAAGAAAGGGGGGAAATTAGCCTAAACCAGTGAGAGAGAGAGAGAGAGAGAGAGAGAGAGAGAGAGAGAGAGAGAGAGAGAGAGAGAGAGAGAGAGAGAGAGAGAGAGGAAAATACAAAGTGTGATAAAATATTTATAAAAAGGCGAGATCATAGTTACAAAAAATAGAATACGGGCAAGAACATAAACGAGAGAACAAACATAAAGAACAAAAAACATATTATGATATACACAATCGTACGGAAAAAAAACTATGGAAATCAAGACCAAAATGAAAACGAGAACAACAAACAAAACAAAGAAACGATACAAAGAACGGCAGCGAGAGAAAACGGGAGCCGCCCCCCCCCCCACACCAAAGCGACCTTACGGAAACTTTGCAAGATTAGAATTGACAGGGAATGCAAAACACGGGGGGAGGTAATGTGGCGGGATATTGCATTATTTACTGGGGTTTAATGAAGTCAGGGGGAGGGGGGTGAATGGAAGGAGGAGGAGGGGGGGGGGGAGGCAAGGATGGTAAGAGAGCGAAAGGAAGAGGGAAGGGGGAGAGGAGCGAAAGGGAGGAGCAAGGGGGACGAAGGGAGGGGGAGGAAGATGAAAAGAGGGCGAGAAGGAAGCGAAGGGAAGTTGGAGTGGGGAAGAAGACAAAAGGGAGGAAAACAGGGAATTGGAAGAGAGAAAAAGTATTCCCACGGGTCTTTTCCATACTTCATGAAATTGTCTAATGGTATAAAAATACAATAATATACTGTTTATATATATATACCGGGTATACAGTATATGTATTTAGTAATAATACGAAAATAGACAATAAACAATAACAATAATACAAAACAAAACAAAACAATGGCACCATCATATCGAAAGGGTTATATATGGAAGGAGCTCACTCTCTCCTTCGTGCTTTAAGACTATGGTCAAAGGAGAACGAGAAGACAAAATACAGGGGGTGGGGAAAGAACTAAAGAGGAAAAAATGAAGATTGAAAAGGGAGGAGGAGGAGGAGGAGGAGGAGGAGGAGGAAGCGAGCGAGAGAAAGAAATATATTGAACGAACGTCAGTGGTTACAGACTAGGGTGAAGGAAAGGAAATCAGTAGTACAGAATATGAATAAAATATCCGACAGAGAAAATTGATGGTGATTGAATTAAGATGACAACAGAAAGTAAAGGAAGCCAAAGAATAACGGGCAGTTGATGGGGAAGAGCGTGAGGAATAGGACAAAGACAAGGAGAATAATTGGTGGACAGAGCAAAATAACTAATACAGAATACAAACTGGGTTAAGTAGGGGTTTCAAGGCCCCCTTCTCCCTCATGTTACTTTTCTTTTGAGATTTTTAAAGACATTCGCCCCATTAGTTTGGTAATTTTATGACCTTACGTGCCATTTAGGTGTCGATTTTTCATGGCAAGCGATAGCAAACATGCAATTTAGGTGGAACCAGCCTTCGGGCGAGGCCTTTTTTCTACCGAAAACTACACAAAATGATCGCGAAGGGGAGTCTTGGGGGTATGTATTAAGCAAAATGGAGGTCTAGGGAGGAAACTAAAAAAACAAATATAAATAAATCACATTTTCCCCTTAACTGTGGAAATTATACGAAATCAACAACACGAACACTATTCAGTTCAATAGAAATACCGGTACACAAAGGGCGGAAACAAGACGATGGATCAAAATGTTTGTTTTGTTCTCTTCCTTACTTTATCTTTTTTATATTAAAACGTGTTTGGCTCTAGGTTATCTATTACATCAGGAACTATACAATTAACCCTTTCAAGATACGAGGCCGCTTTCCTTCTTTTTATTCTGGCTATTTGTAGACAATTTTATGTAGCCTAGGAAGGAATTATGAAAGTCAAAGGGTGGAGATACATTTTACCCATTTAATTTTCAGAAAGACTTCCACACTGAGTAAAATCGTCTAGTGTTATCTATCCAATATTAAATGTAAATGCATCACGAAAGACTCAAAAGGGCTAACTCTGGGTGGGAGAGCTTTCTATCAGATGTAGTAACGTAGCTGTACCTCACACCACCCTACCCCTCATGTTGCCAGAGAGTATTTGTATGTATGTATATACTTAGGCACATACCCCATAGCTGGGGGTGGCCAGAACAAAAACTTAATATTTCTGTTCGGGCAACCCCCAATTCTTAGGGTCCGGGACCACTTTCGAGTTCCCTCGCCCTTTTCTGTGTCTTGTCTAGTAGGTGAATTTTACAAGGGGAGGATAATCCCTAGCCTCCCGCCCCCGAAGTAGGAAAAATAGTACAGGAAAAGAGACTGACAGAAACGGTTAAGGTTGGGTAGAGGATGCCAAACTTCACTCTGGACAGGACCAGCCCTCACCCACGTATTTGTACTCAGTATTTTTTATACAAATATTATAAGTATGCATAAAATGTACAAATAACAGTATACAGTACTAATAAATAAGACATTTAAAAAAAATATATTCCTATTTATGTTCTCTAAAATTCCTATAAATAGGTATAACCTGTTTAATCAATACTACTACTACTACTACTACTACTACTACTACTACTACTACTACTAATAATAATAATAATACAATATAATAATAATAATAATAACAATAATGATATTAACAAAAATAGAAAATACAATTATTATTTGTATCATGCCTTTTCTAAACTTTAAAAGAATGTAAACATATTTTAAATAGTTGTATTTTGTCTCTCACTTATTAACACTGTGGCCTGATCCTTTATTGGTATGAACCAAGAACTCCTAAAATATCAACAACTGTATTAATAAAGACTCACGCTTCTTAACTTGGTACCAAAACAATTACTTCTTCTTGGGAGGGGAGAGGGGGTATAGGGAGGGGGTTCTTTCGCCTCTTAAAAATAACACAAAATTAACGATCCCGATTCTTATTTAAAACTGTCCAGAAGAAAATTTGAGCTCCATATATCATTGTCTGCGCGGGGAGAATGGGAGCTAAGAGCCCTCCTATGGTCCCCCCTTAAGCGACTCTCACACGACCATCCTTTCCAGGCAATTTTCCGGGGGCAATTCTGGTTTGACAGCATGATAATAAATGTTTGATATAAATCGCACCTCATAAAACAACTGAACATCAGTCTTGCTACCGATATCCACGCACAAGCGCCCTGAAATGTAGCCAAATTTATTTAGGTTAATATAAAGTTGCCGGAAGAAAGCGCTCATGTGACTCGGTCTTTTATACCTTGGCCTTTCCTTCCTCGCAGAACGTAAACACAGAGCCACCACCTTCGAAACTCTTAATAACACTCCGTCTTTCCCTTCGCCTCGCCCGCCGAAAACCCACAAAAAACTATCCAAAACCACCCAATTTCCATCCTCCCACCCAGCTCAATTAATCGACAAAAGTGCCACTAGGTTAAAAAATATCCCACGTAGGTGTTTTTCCGGCACCAATTGGGAATATCACACTAGAGGGGAAAAAACGTGGAAAAATAAGTGTATCGGAGGGAAGCCATTACCGGGGGCCTTCGGACGCGGCGGGCCTGAGAGCATCACTAGCCATCATCTATCTCGCGGGTTATAAATCAAATGCTAAAATCCGGGGCCAGGGCTACCGACACGCTCGTTTGTTTCGGTCCTGAGGCACATCTCGGCGCTGACCTCAGAACATGGGAGAGGAGTGGGGGAGAGTTGGAGCTAGTTGATAATGATGGGAACAGTTAGGAAAAGTAAAACAAATTGAAAACAAATAGGCTATACAAAAACATATGATGGAGTATAAGCGGATTCGACACTAGCAGATAAGGACTCAAAACATTTAAAATAGATGAATTGATAAACAATATCTACAAAATAAAAACACATATGAACAATATACAATCACTCTGTATACAAAACATGAGAGGAGTAGATGGGAATTGACAATCGCCAGTAACCACGAACAAATAAATTAAGTAAGACAAACAAAAAACAAGTAATATGAAAAATTATTATCAACAGTGAAATTCCTTGATAACCTAATACTAACAAATTACATTTAATACCATAACTCAATCATCAACAACGATAAAATATAGGTAAATAATATAGCCTTACGAAATATAGGTAAATAATATAGCCTTACGAAATATAGGTAAATAATATAGCCTTACGAAATATAGGTAAATAATATAGCCTTACGAAATATAGGTAAATAATATAGCCTTACGAAATATAGGTAAATAATATAGCCTTACGAAATATAGGTAAATAATATAGCCTTACGAAATATAGGTAAATAATATAGCCTTACGAAATATAGGTAAATAATATAGCCTTACGAAATATAGGTAAATAATATAGCCTTACGAAATATAGGTAAAATAATATAGCCTTACGAAATATAGGTAAATAATATAGCCTTACGAAATATAGGTAAATAATATAGCCTTACGAAATATAGGTAAATAATATAGCCTTACGAAATATAGGTAAATAATATAGCCTTACCAAATATAGGTAAATAATATAGCCTTACGAAATATAGGTAAATAATATAGCCTTACGAAATATAGGTAAATAATATAGCTTTACGAAATATAGGTAAATAATATAGCCTTACGAAATCAAATCAATATATATTATGAAAAACACATCAGTGGTAGTTGTTTACCTGATTTTGATAATGGCACGAGACAATAAAATATGTTGATCAAAGGCTGCTCTCCAAAACATTAGTTATCAATACTTATATGAAATATATGCCCAATGACATTTTAACCCTCATTGTTTTCCATAAATTCAATAGAAGAGTTGTGATAATTACAGAGAAGGTTGATATTATTTATATATATATATATATATATATATATATATATATATATATATATATATATATATATATATATACTGTACATATATATATATATATATATATATATATATATATATACCTGTATATATATATATATCTATATATATATATATATATATATATATATATATATATATCTATATATATATATATATATATAATACCCAATACATATTTGCCAAATTAGTATAAAACTGACAACTTGGAAGAAGTACTCTAGTATAAACATCACAAACCTGGATTACTACAAATTACTAATTCAGTAGCCAATCCCGGAATGTCCAAGAAGAAAGCAGTCCATAGGATAAGGACGATAATAAGTGATAGAAGCTTTAAAATTACAGAAAAATATGGCTATTAAGGGACCCCACCTCGCTTTTTTTCTCTTTTTCTCGCTCTCTGTTTGGCTTGTATCTATTCGGCCCTATTCAGCCTACTGTTTTAAGACGTTTACCCTCATCCAGGTGTCAATATTTTCCTGGCGAGCGGTAGCAAGCCAGCATATACATATTTTTGTTTTGACAGTAAGCTAAATTTGTACATTTTTCGATAGAAAAATGTCTCCGGCGAAGCCGGATTTCTCAATACAATGCTGGCTCGCTATCACTCGCCAGGAAGAAATCGACACCTGGATGGGGATAAACGTCTTAAAACAGAATGGATACAAGCCAAGGAAAGAGAGACAAGCAGAGAAAGATAAAACAGACGGTGACCCCCCTTAAAGGGAGGTATTAGCTGTTACATCCATCACTCGGCCAAGGTTCCCAGGCTACTCAACCAGTAGATATCAACCAGTCCCAATCAAATCACTCACTCTATAGTACTAACCTAGCTTTATTTAACCTAACCCAACTTTAGCAGTATTAGTAGACTTGTCATTGGTTGAGAGCTACTGGTTGAAATGGTCTACTGCTTGAGTTATCCGGTCACACTTCGTCCAATACTTCCCCAAATCATGTACTCCACCTAAAATGTTATAAATATCCACAACAAAAACGCTCAGCATAACATCTAGGGTGAAGGTCTTTTAATTTGTCAAAGTAAATAATATATAAAACATTCAATCAACAAAACCTTTTGTTATTAGTAAATCCAGATTTTGGTCACACAATGTATTTTGAGGATCTTATCAACAATGTTGTATTAGGAGTACTAAGAGTTAAAACAATGTAGACAATTCACTGATGACGTTACAACTAACCTTGTCATGTTTATTAATTATATATTTTACACGATATACAACGGGTGAAATGACACGGCAGTTACTAGGAATGATTTCCAAGATGCTTGTAATTGAAAAGATACAATTTGTAAAGTAAATTACTTGGTGTCATTTTGCCCTTTTTTTTTTTATCTACTGTATGTGAGTGAGGGAGGCAAAAGGCAGAACTGCCTGTGACGAGTGCCTCCCCCAGATTTGAAAGAGTGACAGGGGCAAGATCAAGGGACGTTCGAGCCAAAATGCTTGGACACATAGAGTTTGAAGCAATTTAAGTCATAGGATGAGGGAAAGACTGATTCTGGGAGATAATTCCAGAACTCAGCTGTTGAATAGAAGAATGCACTCTTGGGTTAGCAAGTTGCACAGAGTAAGGGATTGTGTTGCAAGACGGGTGCTACGTGCTCTACGAAGAGGGATGGTTTACACAGAGAGCTCTGAGGAACACTGATTATTGTAATAGCGGTAGAATAGTGAGAAATGTAACATTGCGGCGAATAGAGAGAGACTACAGATAATTAGTGAGTGGACATGAATTAATGAGACGGAAGGCTTTCTTTTCTACTTTATCTAGTATTGCTGTGTGAGAGGATCCTTCTCACACATGTGAACAATACGCATTACATGGACGCACTGTGCCCCTGTACAGTGCAAGAAGCTACGCAGGGGTGAAGAACCCCCGGAGGCAGTTGAGCAAACCCAGCTTCTGGGAGGCTGTTTTAGCAAGAGTGGTAATATGATCTTTCCAAGAGAGATCAGAAGAAAAACATGGGTGGGTTGCTGGACTAACTGGTCTAGGTCATTTAGGATCGAAAAGATGTAGGCTTTTTCACCAGGTTGGTCAGTGGAAAGAGAAGAGAGCCATTGGCGGTGGTGAACGTTGAAATCTCCATCTTAGGAGATTTCTGCGAAAGGAGAGATGGTTAGATTGTGTTCCACTTTAGAAATTAGATACTAGATAGTCAAAAACGTTTGGATAGTCGGTAGAATTAGGGGAGAGATGAACAGCGCAGAAATATTTAGTTTAAGAATGACAAGAAAGTTTTAGCCAGGAGTTGAGAATTCAGAAGAATCATATATATAATATATATACATATATATATATATATATATATATATACCGGGTATATATATATAGATATATATATATATATATATATATATATATATATATATATATATATATATATATATATACAGAGAGAGAGAGAGAGAGAGAGAGAGAGAGAGAGAGAGAGAGAGAGATAGAGAGATAGAGAGAGAGAGAGAGAGAGAGAGAACAACAATACGAAAACCAAGAAAAACATAAAACGAGAGCCAGGTCTATATGAGAGCAGATCCCAGTAAGCGCAAGGGGGCCCCAATGCTAGGCACCGCGACCTCTCCAGGAGTATACTTAGCATAACACCGCTCGTAATTCTAAAGTCGCCACCGTATGTTTGTGATGGGGGAGACTCAAGGCCGCGATGACTTCTCTATGATAATGCCAGCCGCGACCCTCACCCCTTGCTCTCCTCCGCTACCTTACTCCCTCCTCTTTTTACCTACACGAGTTATGCTGGGGGGGGGGGGGGGGGGGGGTAGGAGGGGCAAGGCTATGTAAATGTGAGAAGATTGAATAAATATAGAATAAATATAAACACATACACATAGGTGCATACTGCTATATCTACATACAGTATGTACATATATCGGTATATATACAGTATACACACAGAATAGGCAAATTAAATGTGTTGATAATGACAAACAAAAACGTAATTAGTTACCATACAACATATACTGTATACTACAAAACACATCGAAAATGCAAATGCAAAATGCAAATATATCAGACTTGACATCTCAGCTTTGGTATCCACTACATCATGTGGGAAGAAGCAGGATGAAATTTACAAGAATAATAGGAAACGAAATGAATGGACGTTTATATGTAATATAGGAAAGGGAAAGGGAGGGGGAGGTCACAAAGGCTGTGAATGTGGTGGCTTGTGGAGGAGGAAATGGGCAAGGCTGCCGGGAAGAGCTACCAAAAACATATATTACAGGGATAGAAATATAATGCAAGAACAAGTGGCAAATAAACCTACGTGTGAGTGAAGACTACAAATATAAAATTTAATACAAAAGAAGACAGAAACAGGTGCCAAAACTGGGCAAACATGTGGAAAGGGAGATGAGAGAAACCACCAGGAAGGATAAATATAAAGGCATATAAGAAAATGTAACGCAGGATAAAAAGGATTATTGACAAGGTAAGAGGAAGGCAGGAGGGGGGGGGGGGGGGGGGGAGCAAGGTTGTAGGGAAGAGGTACCAGGAAGTAACATTATAAAGGAGTAGATGAAAATGGAATGCAAGGTAGAAAGGGATACTGGAAATGAGGGGGCTGGGGTAAAGAAGAGGGTTCAAAGGGGTAAACACGTGGGAGAGGAGATGGTCATTACATTGGACAAGGTTGTTGGGTAAAGCTGCCAGACACCAATATTATACATGTTATAAAGCTGCCAGACACCAATATTATACATGTTATAAAGCTGCCAGACACCAATATTATACATGTTATAAAGCTGCCAGACACCAATATACATGTTATAAAGCTGCCAGACACCAATATTATACATGTTATAAAGCTGCCAGACACCAATATTATACATGTTATAAAGCTGCCAGACACCAATATTATACATGTTATAAAGCTGCCAGACACCAATATACATGTTATAAAGCTGCCAAACACCAATATTATACATGTTATAAAGCTGCCAGACACCAATATTATACATGTTATAAAGCTGCCAGACACCAATATTATACATGTTATAAAGCTGCCAGACACCAATATTATACATGTTATAAAGCTGCCAGACACCAATATTATACATGTTATAAAGCTGCCAGACACCAATATACATGTTATAAAGCTGCCAGACACCAATATTAACATGTTATAAAGCTGCCAGACACCAATATTATACATGTTATAAAGCTGCCAGACACCAATATTATACATGTTATAAAGCTGCCAGACACCAATATACATGTTATAAAGCTGCCAAACACCAATATTATACATGTTATAAAGCTGCCAGACACCAATATTATACATGTTATAAAGCTGCCAGACACCAATATACATGTTATAAAGCTGCCAGACACCAATATTATACATGTTATAAAGCTGCCAGACACCAATATACATGTTATAAAGCTGCCAGACACCAATATTATACATGTTATAAAGCTGCCAGACACCAATATTATACATGTTATAAAGCTGCCAGACACCATATTATACATGTTATAAAGCTGCCAGACACCAATATTATACATGTTATAAAGCTGCCAGACACCAATATTATACATGTTATAAAGCTGCCAGACACCAATATTATACATGTTATAAAGCTGCCAGACACACCAATATTATACATGTTATAAAGCTGCCAGACACCAATATTATGCATGTTATAAAGCTGCCAGACACCAATATTATGCATGTTATAAAGCTGCCAGACACCAATATGCATGTTATAAAGCTGCCAGACACCAATATTATACATGTTATAAAGCTGCCAGACACCAATATTATACATGTTATAAAGCTGTCAGACACCAATATTATACATGTTATAAAGCTGCCAGACACCAATATTATACATGTTATAAAGCTGCCAGACACCAATATTATACATGTTATAAAGCTGCCAGACACCAATATTATACATGTTATAAAGCTGCCAGACACCAATATTATACATGTTATAAAGCTGCCAGACACCAATATTATACATGTTATAAAGCTGCCAGACACCAATATTATACATGTTATAAAGCTGCCAGACACCAATATTATACATGTTATAAAGCTGCCAGACACCAATATTATACATGTTATAAAGCTGCCAGACACCAATATTATACATGTTATAAAGCTGCCAGACACCAATATTATACATGTTATAAAGCTGCCAGACACCAATATTATACATGTTATAAAGCTGCCAGACACCAATATTATACATGTTATAAAGCTGCCAGACACCAATATTATACATGTTATAAAGCTGCCAGACACCAATATTATACATGTTATAAAGCTGCCAGACACCAATATTATACATGTTATAAAGCTGCCAGACACCAATATTATACATGTTATAAAGCTGCCAGACACCAATATTATACATGTTATAAAGCTGCCAGACACCAATATTATACATGTTATAAAGCTGCCAGACACCAATATTATACATGTTATAAAGCTGCCAGACACCAATATTATACATGTTATAAAGCTGCCAGACACCAATATTATACATATTATAAAGCTGCCAGACACCAATATTATACATGTTATAAAGCTGCCAGACACCAATATTATACATGTTATAAAGCTGCCAGACACCAATATTATACATGTTATAAAGCTGCCAGACACCAATATTATACATGTTATAAAGTTGCCAGACACCAATATTATACATGTTATAAAGCTGCCAGACACCAATATTATACATGTTATAAAGCTGCCAGACACCAATATTATACATGTTATAAAGCTGCCAGACACCAATATTACATGTTATAAAGTTGCCAGACACCAATATTATACATGTTATAAAGCTGCCAGACACCAATATTACAATGTTATAAAGCTGCCAGACACCAATATTATACATGTTATAAAGCTGCCAGACACCAATATTATACATGTTATAAAGCTGCCAGACACCAATATTATACATGTTATAAAGCTGCCAGACACCAATATTATACATGTTATAAAGCTGCCAGACACCAATATTATACATGTTATAAAGCTGCCAGACACCAATATTATACATGTTATAAAGCTGCCAGACACCAATATTATACATGTTATAAAGCTGCCAGACACCAATATTATACATGTTATAAAGGAATAAACCAAAAAGGGGTTGGATGAACAAGAAATAGTAGAACGGTGAAAGAATGGGGGGGGGGAGGGGGGGGGGGTAGCAGAGAACACACTATTCAATCCAGGACAATTGATAATAAGGAAACAAAGTGGTGATGGGCTGGTCTATCAGAGTGAGAACTGAGCGATCTCTGCCATACCCATAGCTTACTCTGACTGTTCCTTTAACTTATATATTTTCTAGATCTCAAGTGACGGCGTCTTTTCCGTGGATTGACCTCCCAATCTACCAAGATTGGAAGCCAAAGCGTCACATTTTTCCCTTGCCCCTCAACTTTCTCTTCATAATTGCTGAGGGGCACAGGGCCCTGGGTGGGGCTTTGGTTTCCAGGGCGTTTCCGCACCCTCCTCAGCTCCCCGCCATGGAGTGGCTTCGGTCACCCAGGCTTTATTGTGGTCGGCAGGGAGGGTTCTGTGGGGGCACTCGGTTATGGCCTTGGAATTGCTCGGGGCCTTGGGGCTGTTCGGCCAGGCAGCTTGAGGAACAACAACAACAACAACATAAGGAAACAAATAAGGGGGTATATACAAAGGTATTGGAGGAAGGGTATAAAGATGAATGCAGGATAGAAACTATTGAAACAAGAACGAGTTAATTACAATGGGGTTAAAATGGGGCTATAACTGGGTAAGGGTAATGGTGGTAGGAGGAGAGATAAACAAGGTTGCAGGAAAGGGAATAGCAGCACGGAAATGGTAAAATGGGGGCACAGAGGTGAATGCACGTTAGAAACATTAATGGGGGCACAGAGGTGAATGCACGTTAGAAATATTAATGCACGTTAGAAACATTAATGGGGGCACAGAGGTGAATGCACGTTAGAAACATTAATGGGGGCACAGAGGTGAATGCACGTTAGAAACATTAATGGGGGCACAGAGGTGAATGCACGTTAGAAACATTAATGGGGGCACAGAGGTGAATGCACGTTAGAAACATTAATGGGGGCACAGAGGTGAATGCACGTTAGAAACATTAATGGGGGCACAGAGGTGAATGCACGTTAGAAACATTAATGTAAATGGGGGCACAGAGGTGAATGCACGTTAGAAACATTAATGGGGGCACAGAGGTGAATGCACGTTAGAAACATTAATGTAAATGGGGGCACAGAGGTGAATGCACGTTAGAAACATTAATGGGGGCACAGAGGTGAATGCACGTTAGAAACATTAATGTAAATGGGGGCACAGAGGTGAATGCACGTTAGAAACATTAATGGGGGCACAGAGGTGAATGCACGTTAGAAACATTAATGTAAATGGGGGCACAGAGGTGAATGCACGTTAGAAACATTAATGGGGGCACAGAGGTGAATGCACGTTAGAAACATTAATGGGGGCACAGAGGTGAATGCACGTTAGAAACATTAATGGGGGCACAGAGGTGAATGCACGTTAGAAACATTAATGGGGGCACAGAGGTGAATGCACGTTAGAAACATTAATGGGGCACAGAGGTGAATGCACGTTAGAAACATTAATGGAGGCACAGAGGTGAATGCACGTTAGAAACATTAATGGGGGCACAGAGGTGAATGCACGTTAGAAACATTAATGGAGGCACAGAGGTGAATGCACGTTAGAAACATTAATGGAGGCACAGAGGTGAATGCACGTTAGAAACATTAATGGGGGCACAGAGGTGAATGCACGTTAGAAACATTAATGGAGGCACAGAGGTGATGCACGTTAGAAACATTAATGGAGGCACAGAGGTGAATGCACGTTAGAAACATTAATGGAGGCACAGAGGTGAATGCACGTTAGAAACATTAATGGGGGCACAGAGGTGAATGCACGTTAGAAACATTAATGGGGGCACAGAGGTGAATGCACGTTAGAAACATTAATGGGGGCACAGAGGTGAATGCACGTTAGAAACATTAATGTAAATGGGGGCACAGAGGTGAATGCACGTTAGAAACATTAATGGGGGCACAGAGGTGAATGCACGTTAGAAACATTAATGGAGGCACAGAGGTGAATGCACGTTAGAAACATTAATGGGGGCACAGAGGTGAATGCACGTTAGAAACATTAATGGGGGCACAGAGGTGAATGCACGTTAGAAACATTAATGTAAAGGAAAAGGGTCGGTTAAAAAGTGTAAACTAGTATGAAGAGTTGGACAAAGGAGGGAATGCATGATAGAAATGAAAATGTAGGAGGAATGGCGGGGGAATTAAAAATGGTATTACAAATGGGTAAAACAGGTGGGAGGGAAGATGGCTAAGGCTGAAGGGAAGGTAATGCTACAATGAAAAGATCTAAGTACATAAGAAACAAAATAAAATCGGATGGGCACTGGATAGTAAAGCGGAAAAGAGAGGGTACAGTCGTTAGTACTAATAAGATTACTTGAATATTTGAACCTCAAAGATAGGTTCTAAAACATTTGAGATATAACAAAATATTGTATTGCCTCGTCTCTGTTTCATACTGATTCAAGTGTGTGTGTGTGTGTGGGGGGGGGGGGATATTGAAAAGGGAGAGTTATTTAAAAAGGGTAAAAACTGGTGGGAGGAGAGATGGGCAAGGTTGCAGGGAAGGGGAAGGGCTATACATGGGAAGGGGGACGCGTCAGATTAGATCCAAAGTGGTTTTATAATTGATACGATTTTTAATGAATTTATAATGAGAGCGGGAAAGTTGGGTGAGAGAGTGAGAGAGAGGGGGGAGCAGTAGGCTAAGGGAGAGGGGAAGGAGAGAGAATGGGAAGGGGGACATAAAAGGGAATTGGATGGAAAAGTAAAGGCAATGGATGGGTAAAACAAGAAAGACAGAGATGGAATGGGCAAGTAAAATATGTTATGGTATTGTATGGGGAAGAGAAAGTGGGGGGAAGTAAATAACAGATGTAAAGAAGGGGAAGGGAAGGGGAGAGACAGCGTAGGGAATTGGAAAGTGAACGTAAAGTAAAACAAGGGTGCGGGGAACATGAGGAAAGGGATAAGATAGCAAACTATGACACTATATGGGGAATGGATGGGGAACTTAAGGGAGCTCATCTCGCTTTTTTATCTTGCTCTCCCTCTCTCTTTGGCTTGTATCCATTCGGCCCCATTTAGCCTACTGTCTTAAGACGTTTACTCCCATTCAGGTGTCATTATTTTCCTGGCGAGCGGTAGCGAGCCAGCATATATATATTTTATTTTTGACAGCAAGCTAAATTTGTACATTTTTCGATAGAAAAATGTCTCCGGCAAAGCCGGATTTCTCCATACAATGCTGGCTCGCTATCGCTCGCAAGGAAACAATTAACACCTGGATAGGGATAAATGTCTTAAAACAGTTGGCTGGATGGGGCCGAATGGATACAAGCCAGAGAAAGAGAGAAAATGAGAGAAAGAGAAAAAAGCAGGTGACCCCCCTTGAGAGGGAAAGAGAGGGGATGGTATGAAGAAGGGGCAGTGAGGGGGAAGTAATAGGAAGGTGTGAGGGAAAGTATGAGTATGATGAGGGGAAGTAAAGGAATGGGAAGGAATACTATGATATGGTCTGGGGTGAGATAATGAGGGGAAGGTGAAAGGAAGGAATGGAAAGCAAATGGAACAGATGGCATGGAATAATAAGGCATGATACGGTGTGGGGAATGTTGATAATTATGTGAGGGGAAAAATATATGATTGAATGAGGAGGAGGATATGAAGAGGTAAAGGGATAAGCTGGATGACTGGTTAGAGGGGACGCAGAGAGGATAGGGGAGAGGACAGAGCTGGGATGCACGAAGAGGTAAGGATGGAGAGAGAAAGGGAAGGATGAAAGTTTAAAGGATGAACTAAAATAAGACAAGAGGGGATGAAATGGGAAAGGACTCAAGGAGAGGATCTGAAGGGAAGAGAAGGAAGGGATAAGAAAAGCTATGAGAATAAGAGGTGAGGGGAGGAAGGGGAAGAGGAGCAAACGAAAAAAATGGAACCAAATACAAAAATACGAACAGAAAAAAAATTAAATGGAGAGAGAGAGAGAGAGAGAGAGAGAGAGAGAGAGAGAGAGAGAGAGAGAGAGAGAGAGAGGGGGGGGGGGGGGGGGCGCCTAGCAACCTAATTAATAGTTCCACAGGTGACTTAAAATCTATCCCGAGAAAATCTGTGGGACGCCCACATCTTTTTTTTTGTTTCTTAAATTCTGGCTAACACTAAGCAGGTTTAGTTAGTTCATAACCTCAAAGTCAAGATATTTACCTCTTAAATCTATAATATTTTAAATTCTTGCTACCATTACATTATTTTTATTAAGCTTAACAAGGAACTATTATAATAAAACAAGTAATAAGCTATCATCAATTATGAAGAAACTTTAAAATCAAAACCATACAAACTTTCCTAATCAACTCCTAGAATTATAAAAAGTTCATACTTAACTATGTCAAATATGCTGGAAGAAGTATAATAAAATATAGAAGAGCTATAGTACCTAACCTATGCAAAGGTGTGATCTTACTGAGCTTAGGAAGGATATCCAGGAGTCAAAGGGGCAAGGGCTATCTCAATCAAACCCTTAAACTAAGTACAATCGTCTAGTGATACCCACAACAATTATCTCAATCAAACCCTTAAACTAAGTACAATCGTCTAGTGATACCCACAACAATTATCTCAATCAAACCCTTAAACTAAGTACAATCGTCTAGTGATACCCACAACAATTATCTCAATCAAACCCTTAAACTAAGTACAATCGTCTAGTGATACCCACAACAATTATCTCCCAATATTGGCGATCGAGGCTTGACCCACATTAACCCTTTCAGTTCCAAGAAGCCTTTTATCATTCAATAATTGTATTCTGGTTATTATTATACCATGTTATCCAACATAGAAAATGACCTGCAGGAGTAGGAATGTTAAAAAGGGAATCCAAGGTTTATTTGCTTTAGCGTATACCCCTTTGATAAACATACAGCCTTCCTAAGCTGAATAAAATCATCTAATGCTAGTCAGGATAAAATCAAAATGTGATTATGTGAACATGTTATTGAAGGGGTTAAGAAACAAACAAGACTAGACAATTGCCGACATAGTTTGCCTTTAATTACAGACCTTTTTGTTTCGCAAAGTAAGCACTTCAACCTAGTACAAACATCAGAATTTAACAGTAATCTATAGTTAAAGAGCCGGAATATTGAGTAAGGTTTAAAGGTAATCTACAGTTAATGAACCATAATATTGAGTAAGGTTTAAAGGTAATCTACAGTTAATGAACCATAATATTGAGTAAGGTTTAAAGGTAATCTACAGTTAATGAACCATAATATTGAGTAAGGTTTAAAGGTTCACGATTTCTGGCATACATATTTGGAACAGGGTATAGTAAAGTCATGTGACTTGGGTTAATGGAAACCTACTTAATATACTGTATATATGATTTTATTGGAACATACAACAAGCAACAAGAATCTTGTTAAACAAAATTAAAAACACATTTATTTATTATATATTTACCTTCCAGTACAAGCCTTAACACTTTGGGGAAGTTAAGAAGTTTAACTTCCCTCAACCGTAGTTATCTGCTGGCTATAATGAAAATGTATGACACATTTCCTAAAAAAAAAAAATCTTCCTGACAATAGGACGGAAAGTGACCCCTCAGTATCATACTTTGATATCAGTATATATATATATATATATATATATATATATATATATATATATATATATTTGGAAGCTCACACATACACATAGTACAAAGGAGTACAAAGGAAATCAAGCAACAACATATCTAGTGACCCTTCTAGGCTGCTTGTCCTCCAAAACACTGAGGATCAAGTGTCCAAACAGTGGTTTAGAGTGGGTAAGGGAACATTGGAAAGGAAACTACTGCCCTGGAACTAATGTCCGTGGCAGGACTAGGAAGTTAGTAGGGGACATATGGGGTTAGTAACTGAGGGGAGGATAAAATAAAGTTATTCATTTACAAACGCAGTCAGTCGCGGGTTTGATGCGAGATATTTGTCTAGGGAGGCGGAGTTTAAATGAATCAACGGTGCTGCAGTCTATAACGTCTCGAGGAAGCCCATTCCACAAGTTGACAACTCGATTGAAGAAGAAATTCTTAGATTCGTGTGAGTTAAAAGATTTACCAATAATTTTGCAACCGTTTCCCCGCGTGTAGTTAGATTGGTCGATAGTGAAGTACTTACTACAGTTCATATTGTCGATGCCTTTGATGATTTTGAACACTTGAATTAAGTCACCTCTTAATCTGCGCTGTGTTAAAGGAAATAGATTTAATTCTCTAAGACGCTCTTCGTATGCGTTTGTTCTTTAGGCTAGGTATAATTTTGGTAACTCTACGTTGAACTCGTTCTACCTTGTTTATGTCTTTTTGGTAATAAGGGCACCAGCATTGAACGCAGTATTCCAGAAGAGGGCGGACTAAGGAATTGTAAAGGGTTAGGATAACGTCTTTGGATTTATGCTCAAATAACCTGCCTATAAAGCCAATAATTTTGTTTGCCTTCTTAACAACTTCTGAACATGTAAAGGTTTCTCACTTTAGCCTTGGCCGGGCATCGATTTTTTGTTGTTGTTGTGACTTTCATATATTCGCCACGACTTCTCATCAAATATGATGGACATCTGTTATTATTTTTTGTTGTTAACTGCATATCAAATATTATGATCTTCAGGATACAAAACTCCGCAATAAAAATATAAAATCATCGTCCAGGCGTTCGTGTAACTTTGGCTTAACCTTTTCCGTATTATTATGTCATATATACATTTTCTATTGGTTATCATTAAGCGATTCTATAAAGCTACTAAAAATTATCTCTAGAAATCAAAGGGATAAAAACTAGTGCGATTTTTGTTTGTTAAACTCCAACAGGTCCTTCCTAAGCTGAATAAACTGGTCTAATGATAACTATAAACAAAAGTAGCGCCAACGAACTTGACAATAATCTTGACCCCTTAATTTCTCATAACTCAAAATGAATGAAAGCAATCGAGCTGACATTTCTATCATTTGGGAAGAGCCCACCAAGAAATAAGTGTGGAGACTTACAGCCAGTTTGCTTTAGACCTTTTTGAGTTATGAGAAGTTAAGGGGACAAGATAATTGTCAAGTTCGTTGGCGCTACCTATAGTAATAAAATGAGAGTGACGCCATCGTATTAAAGGGGTTAAAGACACGAACGGGAGAATGAGGAGGTGTGAGATGAAGAGAGAGGAAGGAGAAAGTACGATTAAGTAGAGTAATCAGACTAAAAGTGGGAGAGGGTGGGGAGATGCGCCCCCTCTGCGCCCCCCCCCCCCCCACCCCCCCAACGTCTTCACCTATAAACCGGTTAAGGCAGGGAGCACAAGAAATGAGCCGGTAGTGGTGATGAGTGTGGTGGTGGTGATGAGTGTAGTGGTGGTGGTGGTTATTAGTAGTGGTGGTGGTGGGAATTGCTGTTGTGGTGGTGATTGTAGTGTTGTTGTTGTTGGTGGTGATTGTAGTGTTGTTATTGGTAGTGATGGTGGTGGTGATGAGTAGTGGTGGTGGGGGTGGTGATTGCTGTTGTGGTGGTGATTGTAGTGTTGTTGTTGGTGGTGGTCGTGGTAATTGTAGTGGTGGTTGTGGGGATTGCTGTGGTGGTGGTGATTGTAGTGTTGTTGGTGGTGGTGGTGGTCGTGGTGACTGTAGTGGTGGAGGTGAAGTTTCTCAAAAGGTTAAAAAAGACTAGCGTATTGTAATCACGGCAGTGTTTGTGGTGACTGATAATGAAGTGAAGGTTGTGGTGAAGGAATGTGGTGATATAATAATTATAGTAGTGGACGTGGGTGATAGTTGGGGTGAATGAAGAACCTTAAGTAGGAAGTGCATGTTCTAAGTTAACTTTAAGGGGGTAGTACTCGCTTTTTCTGGAACCCCTTCTCCCTCTTGTTTTAGCATATTAGTTTTGAAATTTTAAGATGTTCGACTCATTAGTTTGTCGATTTTATAACTTTACACCCCATATTTAGACCCTTCGTGCCATTTAGGTGTCGATTTTTTTCCTGGCGAGCGATAGCGACCCTGTAATTTTGGGAGTAACCGGCCTTCGGCCGGGAAATTTTTCTACCGAAAAATGTACAAATTTATCTTGAAGGGGGGTCTAGGGGGTGTTTTTTACAGCTTGATGGAGGGCTAGCGAGGAAACTAAAAAAAAATAATATTAACTGAATTAATAGACCCAAAAACCGGCCACTACCCCCTTAAGATCAGGTCAGGCATACTGGGTCTGACTAATCATAGTTCTAGATTACCTGTGCGATAAAGTATTAACCCCTTCCGTACCGGTAACGTCCTTTTCACTTTATTCTGGCTACTATTAGACGACTTTATTCAGTTTATAAAGGACCTCCAGCAATTAACAGGCTTAGAACTATCTCAATTAACTGTTTTTACTACGACAGATCCTTCTTAAACTGCACAAAATCGTCTAAATATAGCTAGAATAAGACGTCACCGGTAAAGAATGGGTTAGTGATCAACAATATACTAGGTTAGCTGTAAGATTAGGTAAGGTACTCATAAAAAGGTCCAATTCTAGATTATTTGCTAAACAGGAAAGGTTTAAGGAGGGTGACCTGCTTTTTGTTATTTCTGTCCTTTTCTCTCTTTCTCTGGCTTGTATCCATTCGGCCCCATTCAGCCAACTATTTAAAGACGTTTATCCCCATCTAGGTGTCGATTTCTTCCTGGTGAGCGATAGCGAGCAAGCATTATATGAAGAAATCCGGCTTCGCCGAAGACATTTTTCTATCGAAAAATTTACAAATTTAGCCTGCTGTCAAACAAAAATAAAAAATATGCTGGCTCGCTACCGATCACCAGTAAAAAATTGACACCTGGATGGGGATAAACGTCTTAAAACAGTAGGCTGAATGGGGCCAAATGGATACAAGCCAGAGAAAGATAGAAAAGGACAGAACAAAAACAGGTGACCCCCCTTAATGATTATGAATTCACGGAAGCAAGTGAACAAAGGTGAGAAACTAATGACAGAAAAGTAGTGCATGGTGTAAGGAGGTTAACCCTATCAGTAGATTGACGCATATCTTCAAATTGTTTTGGATCCCATCAGACGATATTACTTAGTTTGGAAGAGACCCGTTCAAGTCCGAGGGTTAACTGATAAGGTTCTCTCTAAGCTGGTCAAAAACTCAATGCTATGAAAAAATACAAAATAAATTACGCCAGTACTGAAAGGGTTACCCCCCCCCCCCCCCACCCCGTACAGCAGGGTACGAACGGGGCGAAGAGAAGAAAACAGGAGAGAGTGGAAAGAAATAAGTAAAATAAATATATACAAAACAAAACAGTAGATAAGCGGACAGAAGAGTGGCGAGAAATATAAGAGATATTGAGGAGAGAAGAGATGTGACTGGAGAAATAGAGAGAAGAGAGGAGCGATAATGAGAGGAGGAAGCCAGTCAACTGATCTGTTACGGAGGGAAGAGGAACGAAGAGAAGGAAATGACGGAACAGAGGGGAGAAGGGGGCTGAAGAGGAGGGAGAAGGCGAAGAGGAAAGAGGAAAAAGAAGATAGAAGATGGAGAGGAAAGAGACTATAGGAGACGAAGAGGAAAGAGAAGATAGGAGACGAAGAGAAGATAGAAGCAGAGGAAAGAGATGATAAAAGAAGAGAAAGAGAAGATAGAATATGAAGAGGAAAGAGAAGATAGGAGACAAAGAGGAAAGAGAAGATAGGATACGAAGAGGAAAGAGAAGATAGGATACGAAGAGGAAAGAGAAGATAGGAGACGAAGAGGAAAGAGAAGATAGGGGACGAAGAGGAAAGATAAGATAGGAGAAGAAGAGGAAAGAGAAGATAGGAGACGAAGAGGAAAGAGAAGATGAAGAGGAAAGAGAAGATAGGAGAAGAAGAGGAAAGAGAAGATAGGAGACGAAGAGGAAAGAGAAGATAGGAGACGAAGAGGAAAGAGAAGATAGGAGAAGAAGAGGAAAGATAAGATAGGAGAAGAAGAGGAAAGAGAAGATAGGAGACGAAGAGGAAAGAGAAGATAGGAGACGAAGAGAGAGAGAGAGAGAGGAAGGGACTCGGCTTGTAGCCTAACGTAATTAATTTAGCACTGACTACCGGCTCCCCGACTAGACCACTCAAGGGTGTATATAGATGCTTCTCCCTGGCACCCCTTCTCCTTCCTCCCCTTTCTCATGTCTTACTCTCCCTCTAACATCCCTCTCCTTCTCATGTCTTCCCTCACCCCTTTCCTTTCTCCGCGTGTTCACCCTCCTGATGTTCTCCTCGCCCCTCTCCTTCCTTCCCTTTCTCAACCCCCTCTCTCTCTAATGTCTTCCTCAACCTTTATATCATGTTGTCTCCTTCTCCATCCACTTCTTCGCCCCATCCTTCCTCGTTCCCTCAGCTCGTCATGAGTCTTGTTCACCTTTTCCTCCTCTCCCTCCCTTCCCATTCCACTAATTTTTCCTGTCTTCCTCACCCCTTTCACTTCACCTTACTTCCCTCTCCTTCCTGCCCATCATCCCATCTCTCACCCCTCCACTTCCTCTTTTCCCACTGTTCATGACTTCGTAAAATCTTCCCTCTTTCTCGCCTCCATATTCTCCTTTACCTCAAATTCCTTCTCATATTTTACGTCACCCCTCTCTTCGGGACTGCTACACTGTTGAAACCTTCAAAAATCGCTTCGACAAATAACTTGCCCTTAACCCCCGATGACTGCGTTTACAGATGAATGAAGGAAACTGGCCATTAAAGAAAGGAAAGTAATTAGAAACCAAACCTGACTTGTGCGATTGTCCGAAAACTCCTTAATGGGTACCTCTGTCCTGGACTCATTTTTCTTTCTTATCCACATTTCTCACCCTTATACCTTTTGATACCTTTAGATGTGTTCGCCGCTCTTCTAGCGGCACCAAGGAGCGCGACGCCCCTCGTTATGGGTGGTGATTTGGTGCAGTAGACTGTTTGAAGCGACAGCTCGCTCCCTTGCGAGGATGGGCTCGTCTGGCACTTTTTGCAGTTCGACATCTAGGGCTCTCTTGAAGTTGTCTAACGAGATGTCCCTCATGTCTCTTACTCGCCGTGGGAGTTTGTTGAAGAGACGTGGGCCTCTGTGTGATAACCAGCCCTCTCGCAGAGAGCCCATAGCACCCCTGTTATTCATCCGGGGGATTTCGCATTCCCAGCCTCTCCTATCACTGAATTTCATGACTATCGGAGTATGTAGGTTTGGTACTAAACTCTCTGCGATTTTCCACGTGTATATTATTAGGTAACGTTCTCTTCTACGTTCCAGTGAGTACAGATTCAGTGCTCTTAAACGCTCCCAATAGTGTAGATGTTTTATCGAACTTATATGCGAAGTGAAATTTCTTTGTACACTCTCTACGTCATTTATTTCACCTGCTTTGTGTGGGGATGTTAATACGCTACAGTATTCAAGCCGCGGTAGCACTAGAGATTTGAAGAGCGTTATCATAGGCAATTCACCGCGTGTTTTAAAAGTACGCAGAATCCAACCCGTTAGACGTTTCGCAGTCGCCACTTTTACCTGGTTATGTACTTTGAAACCCATATCTTCAGACATTAATACCCCAAGGTCTTTCACACTGTCTTTCCGTTCTATTATGTGGTTAGATTCTGTTAAGTAATTTGTAATTTCTTTAACACCATTATTATCTCCGTACCGTATTAATTGGAATTTTTCCTCATTGAATTGCATGTTGTTTTCCTTGGTCCACTGTTTACGTTATCTCTCAGTAACCCAAACAATATTGGTAACATTATTGCTGAAGGCCATATAGCATTACCCGACTATCCCTTATAATTCAACAACACACAAATCAACCCTTCGTCCTCTCTCAATATTCTTGGAGTCTTTTTCCTCTGATCTTTCTTGGAGAGACATAATTACCACTTTTGCTAAAACAGCTTCCCAGAAGTTAGGTGTGCTCAACCGTTTCCGTGGGTTCCTCACCATCACACAGTTTCTTGCTTTGTACAGGAGTATTATGCGCCCATATATCGAATATTGTTCGCATGTGTGGGGAGGTTCCACCCATACCGCACTTCTCGAAAAGGTAGTCAAAAGCATTTCGTCTCATTAACTCACCTACTCTTTCAAATTCTCTACAATCTCTCTCAACACGCCGCGAAGTTGCATCCATCTCTCTCTCTCTCTCTTACTCTCTCCTCACAAAATGACGAAGAACGGGTGAAATTTGTAGAGCTACGACGCAAAGCCAAAAAGTTAATTAAGCAAAGTAAAAAGACCTTAGAGTTACATATTGCGAATCAAAGTAAAACAAACCCGAAAGAATTCTATAGTTATATCAGAAAGAAAAAAGTAGTTACTTCAACTGTTGGACCGTTAGTCGATGAAAATGGAGAATACACCAAAGACGAAGTACAAATGAGTAATACCCTCAATACCTTCTTTGCATCAGTTTTTACAAAAGAAGACCTCGGTGATATCCCTACACCATCGCAGATTCAGATTGATAATTCAGATGTTCTAAGCAATATCACCGTTACAGAGAGAGAAGTATTGAATTGTTTAGATAAACTCAAAGGTAAATAAAACGCCTGGACCTGATACAATCTCGCCTAGAGTTCTGAAGGAAGCTAAGGATGAGCTCTCCAAACCACTGACATTACTTTTCAATAAATCCTTGCAGTCTGGAACTATGCCTGATCAGTGGAAGCTAGCCAACGTAACACCGATATTCAAAAAAGGCAGCAAATCCCTACCCAGTAACTATCGTCCAATTAGCTTAACCTCAGTTGTATGTAAAATGCTAGAAACGGTCATACGAGACAGACTCGTAAATCACTTAGAGGAAAATAAACATACTTAAAGATACTCAACACGGCTTTCGTAAAAAACGTTCCTGTTTAACAAACCTCTTAGACTTCTTCCACGATATCCTCGACCTCTACGATGAGAGTAAAGCTGTAGATATTATATACCTTGATTTTCAAAAGGCCTTTGACAAAGTTCCCCACAAACGTTTACTGCTAAAACTAAAAGCGCATGGAATACAAGACGGTGTGTTGAAATGGATAGAAAATTGGCTCAGCGACAGAAAGCAAAGAGTAGTCATAAACGGTAAGGCATCTAAATGGACCAATGTAAGTAGCGGGGTACCCCAGGGATCGGTACTAGGACCAATTCTCTTTCTAATTTACATCAAACGACATAGATGAGGGCCTCACCTGTACAATCTCAAAAATTTGCTGACGATACAAAAATTGCAAATAGCGTACTCTCAAAAGAACAAGTTGACGATATGCAACACAATCTAGATAAATTGTCATGTTGGGCCCAAATTTGGCAAATGAGTTTCAATGCGGATAAATGTAAAGTACTACATATCGGATACCTAAATGAGAAAGCAAACTATTCGATGAATGGCACTCAGCTTAAGAATGTAAACAGAGAAACCGATCTGGGAGTAACAATATCGAGTAACCTAAAATCGAGTCAACAATGTTCAGAAGTTGTTAAGAAGGCAAACAAAATAATTGGCTTTATAGGCAGGTCATTTGAGCATAAATCCAAAGAAGTTATCCTAACCCTTTACAATTCCTTAGTCCGCCCTCTTCTGGAATACTGCGTTCAATCCTGGTGCCCTTATTACCAAAAAGATATAAACAAGCTAGAACGAGTTCAACGTAGAGTTACCAAAATACCTAGCCTAAAGAACAAACCATACGAAGAGCATCTTAGAGAATTAAATCTATTTCCTTTAACCCAGCGCAGATTAAGAGGTGACTTAATTCAAGTGTTCAAAATCATCAAAGGCATCGACAATATGAACTGTAGTAAGTACTTCACTATCGACCAATCTAATTACACGCGGGGAAACGGTTGCAAAATTATTGGTAAATCTTTTAACTCACACGAATCTAAGAATTTCTTCTTCAATCGAGTTGTCAACTTGTGGAATGGGCTTCCCCGAAACGTTATAGACTGCATCACCGTTGATTCATTTAAACTCCGCCTAGACAAATATCTCGCTTCAAACCCGCGACTGACTGCGTTTGTAAATGAATAACTTTATTTTATCCCCCCCTCACTTACTAACCCATCTGTCCCCTACTAACTTCCTAATCCTGCCACGGACATTAGTTCCAGGGCAGTAATTCCCTTTCCAATGTTCCCTTACCCACTCTAAACCACTGTTTGGACACTGATCCTCAGTGTTTTGGAGGACAAGCAACCTAGAAGGGTCACTAGATCTGTTGTTGCTTGATTTCCTTTGTACTCCTTTGTACTGTTATTACACAAATCAGTGTTTTTCAGAGCTTTCTTAGGGTATACCTTTTCCCTAACGAAGAGTACATGGCACCCGTATTTCAAAACATTTGCATCCCTATTCTGTCCAACTCTCTAACCCAAGAGTGAACTGATTTTCCAAGTCTTTCTTCTACTCAACAAGTCTTCCTTAAAGTTGGTTTCCACAAATTTACAACCCACAACAGTTTAAATCCAATTGTTACAAATAGTTTATGAATGAAGGATGCCTTTAGGCACATGGATTTTTTTGGTCTTTGTTTTTCCTTCTATTAATTTTCTCAAAAAAAAAAAAAAAAAAAAAAAAAAAAAAAAATCTGGAATCTCTTCCTCAATCTATCTTCCCATCATCCTAGGACTGACACTGCTTCAAGCTCTATGTGTCCAGATATTTGGACTCCAACGTACCTTGATTTTGGCTCTCTGTCGCCCTTTAAATTGGGGATGGGGTAGGTGGGGGGGAGGGGATTCATTACAGGCAGTCTTGCTATTTGTTTCCTGCTTACACGTAAGCAATACTAATATATAAAACAAACTCAGTGAAAATGAAAAACAAAATATAACTAAAATTAGGACTGAAAACACAATCATAGCTAATATTGGAATAAATACAAAATGGCATTACGAAAGACATACTAAAATATTATTAAAATAGAACCAATGTTGTGAGGGAAAACTAAAAAGGTACAATGAAGCAAAATCTTCGTTTGTCTGCCATCTTCTACAGTTTCCCTTGATTAACCTCATTTTCTATAAGCCTCTCCACTTGTTGCCTTACCATTTTACTTTGCCTTATTTTTTATATTTTCCTATTATTCTTTTGAGTATAAGACTGCAAGGTTAAACATCCTCTGCCTCTTATAGCTTACCTTATACTCTTACTAATTAGAAAATCGCGTAGATAAATATATATAGCCTTAAATTGTAAACTTTGCTTATTCTAATTATTACTCATCCATTTGTTGACTATTGTTGATTACTTTCCTTTGCAAACCTTTGTATATTGCTGTATTTACAGTATCTAGTTCTATCTGGGAAACTCATCACATAGTAGACCTCCTCAACAATGATCACAAGTACACATTTGGCCTCCTATCCCTTTTGAGTGACAAATATAGTCAAGTAAATAAATACATGGTAATTCTTCGATAGTAAATACTGATCTATCTCCCTCTCCCTTGCCCTTTTCTTCCCAATTTACCCTTCCCTTTCTCCTCCATTTCAACTATCCCTCTTTTTTTATTTCCCCTCTCTCCCTTCTCACTCACCTCAGCCCTCCCTAATCCCACCTTAATACCTTTGCACCCCTCCAGTTCACTCCCCTGCTCTCTCTCTCTCTCTCTCCCCTTTCCCTGTTCCTTTTCTTTCTCATGTTTTTTCTTTTATATTTATTTTTTCCTTATCATATTTTACCCTCTAAATCATTTAATTTTGCCTTTCCTAAAATAACCTCACTTCTATATTCTATTTTTTTCTCGACCGTTTCTTCCCATTTTGATCCTCCCCAACACAAACCGTATAACGTATACCAATCCATACACACATACACGCGCGCTCGTGCGTGTGCACGTTTTTCTAACATGTACAGTATATATCCCCTAAACACATACCCCAGTCTCTTCAAAGAATGCATCTTCCAATCGCACACGTCTCAACACACACACACACACACACACAAACAAGCGCACCTAACACACATATTCTCCCTCAATGCACACACGCACACGCACCGTCTCCCTCCCCGAACACACACACACACACACACACACACACACACACACACACACACGGCCTCCCTCTCCCCACACAACGATACCATTTAATTTTGTCTCATTCCGGAGAGATCGTGGTCGGCTAACGCACTCAACTAGGGCCGCAGAATTTCCTTGTGTGGGGATCTTGTGCATACTGATGAGCGCTGGAGACGGTGGTGGTGGTGGTGGTGTATAGTGATGATGGTGGTGGTGGTGGTGATTGTGGTTATTATGTTGGTGGTGGTAGTTGTGGTGGTGATAGAAATGAA
>CM064562.1:19061512-19297874 GCA_032716605.1 Paralithodes platypus | reverse complement strand
GTTTTGGGTGGTTTTCTTGGGTGGTGTTGTAGGCTGGGAAAATATATTGAGGCAATGTGCAATATCGGTTTAGGTAAGGTGCGTGAGGGATGTGTGTGAGAAAGAGGGGGTGTGTGTGTTGTGTGGCTTGGGTCTTTAGTGTAAGAATGGGGTGTTGTTTTTGTATAACTGTGTTTAAATCTGATGGGTCTGTTGATTATTCTACCTTTGGAGGTCCTGGTGGGAAGGTAGATGTTTGTCGTGGGACTTGAGTCGCTCGACGATGTTTTATATTGAGGGGAAGAACGCTTTACAGGTGGAGGGTATTTAGTGGGGTTGAGGTCAGGGGTTATTTGAGAGGTAGATGCGTGTGGAGTTTTTTGAGGGGTGAGGGGGGTTGGGGAGATGGAAGAGGATTGGGTGGGGGTATGTATGGGGGTTCTCTCAGGGGCGACTTTGTGGGGGGATTCAATGTGGGTGTGGAGGTCGGGCCCGTCAATTTGGAGGGGCTTTGGTGAGGAGTTAGTTGCGTGTTAGAAGTGGTGTGAGAGGAGGGGTTGGTCGTTGGCATAGTGTATATTTATGGGTTGGTTGGTTGGGGGTTCGATGAGATGAGGAGGTTGTGATGTGTGGGTGGGGTCGCAGGGATAGTGGAGGGGAAAGGGGTGGATGCGGGTGGGGGCTAGATGGGTGGGTAGGGAGTGGAGATTTAATTTGGAGGGTTGGGGGTAGGAACGTGTGTGGGGTGGTTCTTTGGTGTGGTCGGTGATTTGCTGGTGGTGGAAGTAGGCGGTTTTTATGGGAGTTTGGTGGGGGGGTAGATCTAGCAGATTCATTCGGGGTGATGAGGTGGGGTTGAGAGGGGATGATGTTGAAGAGGAAGGTATGTGTTTTCGTGGGGGGGTGGGGTTGTTATTTTTGGAATATAGTTCGAGGGTTTATGGTGTTTACTTGTGATTATTCGTCTTCTTTCCCTTTGTGGAGGAGAATTCGACGAAGAAGAAGAGGAGGAGGAGGATAGTGGTCCTGGCAGCTCTACGGAACTGGGTTAGCAGGGTGTGTTTTCTGGAGGTTTTAAAAGATTTTAGTCGTGGGCCTAAGTTGTAGCGTGAGGTTACTGAGGTAGATTGTTGTGGTGTGGTTGGGTGTGTACTTGGTTTTGGTTGGGGTTGTGGTTTTCTCACTGTGGTGCCTGGTGGAGGTATGTCAGGGCTAGCGGAAGGGTTTCCGTTGTGTGTGGGTGGAGGTTTCGTACTTGGATAAGTTGGGGAGGTACTTGACTATCAGAAGTGAAGGAAGGTGTCATGGTGGAGGAAGGTGTGATAGTGGGGGCTTGGGGTTTGTGGAGGATAGTTTGGGGGGTATGTTGAGGAATAATTTGTCGGTTCGGTGCTGGAGGGCTAAGGCCCTTAGGGGTTTGTATGGGAATATTCATAGCCTGAGTGGAAGGGTTAGTAGGGGTGTTATTCAGGGTTCGGACGTGTGGGGTGGGGTAATGTCTTGTGGTTTTAGAGGTTTAAACGCTCGGACGAATCTAGTTCGGAACGTGCGAGTCACGCCGTGATAATCGATGGGGACTTGATAGGCATTTGGGACTTGTATGAATGGTGTAGGGCCCGACATAGCGGAGGGCCTAATTTGTTGGTGACAGGGAGGTTGGCTACCATTACGGTGTCGTGGATGGCGAAAGGGTTTTTATCCTCGGGGTTATCAGTTTTCGTGTCTTGACAGGTTTGGGCGGTATGGAGGGTGTTTTTGCAGATGTTGCAATGGGTCAATTGTGGAGGTGTTGGAGGGGAGGTGAGCGTGATGGTGGAACGGCAGTAACAGGGGGGGTACGCCGTAAACACGTTCATGAGGGGAAATACCGTCTTCTCGGGGACAGGTGTTCATACCCCATTGTATCATCTTTATCTGGGATGGCCAGTCTGAGGTGTTAAGAGCAATCATTTTTGTACGTAACTGGTTGTTGATGGTGCGATGGCTGCGTTCGCATATAGCATTTCCTTGAGGCCAGTACGGGGATGAGTGTTTGATCTTAATACCGTATTGGTGGGTGAACTGGTGCCAAACTTGTCCACTAAATTCGGGGGCATTGTCGGATAGAAGAGCAAGGGGAAGGCCGAATATAGGGAACACTTCTGTGGCAAGCAGTGTGGCGACTGTGGTGGCTGTGTGGTCTTTAACTGGGCAGGCTATTAAAAATTTTGAATATACGTCAACAAATGTGACGATATAGCGGTTGCCAGCGTAAGAAGGAAACGGGCCATGATGTCGAGGGATAGGCCTTGGAACGGTTTGTTGGCAGAAATGTTACCAGCTGGGCCTGAGGTGTGTGATCTATCCTTCCTCAATAACAAGGTTTGCAGGATTTTGTCACTCGTTGTGCAATTTTGGAGGGATTGGTGGTCCAGTATTGATCTGCGAAAATTTTTAACCTCTTCTTTTGTCCAAGGTGTATGCTGTTTCCCTCGTGGATGGCAATCATGTAGTCATGGGCAATGGTGGGGTCTAAGACTATGTAACCGGAGTCTGTGGCAAGTTGATCTCCCCAGCGAGTCAGTTTCCTGAAGACATTTAACGGTATCCAGGGTGGTCTGATTCTTGTTTCCCAAGATTGAATTAGTGAGGGGGCTGAGGGGGAATTATGTTGGTGGAAGGGGGTAGATAAAAGCTCAGTATTTTGTAAGGCGGCTAGGTTGGTGGGGGGGTCTTTTGGTACTGGCAAACATGACAGGGCGTCTGCATTGGTGTGAAGTTTGCCTGGACGATACTGTATTGTAAAATCGTAGTCGTCTAGTGTCTCCCTCCAACGTACCAAAATGGCTGAGTTGGTTTCGAACTTACGCAACCATTGCAAAGATTGATGGTCGGTTATTATATCGAGTTTTGCGCCCAACACAAATGACCGGAAGTGGCTAAGTGCCCAAATGATCCCTAAGCACTCTCTCTTGGTGGCTGCATAATTCTGTTGTGCTTGGTTGAGGGTGGAGCTGTCATACGCTATCACATGTTCCTCTCCGTCTCTGACTTGAGCTAAAACTGCACCAATGGCGTACAGAAATACGTCGGTATAAAGACGGAAAGGTTTATGGTAATCAGGGAAAGCGACAATAGGGGCTTGGATTAGCTTTTGTTTCAAAGTGTTAAAAGCGAGGTCTCTTTCAGGTGTCCAGGTGAATGGGGTGTCTTTGTGGGTGAGTTGGTGGAGGGGTCTGGCTATGGTGGCAAAGTGGGGGACGAAACTTCTGTAGTATGTGGCTAAACCTAGAAAAGAACGTACTCCTTTAACGGTGGTGGGTGAGGGTTGGTTTTGTATGGCTTGAAGTTTCTTTGGGTCTGGTGCAATACCACGTTCAGATATTACGTGGCTGAGGAAATCTACCTTATTTCGGGCAATCTCGCACTTTGAGGGTTTTAATTTCAACCCGGCGGCTCGGATTCTTTGAAGGACTTGTCTCAACCTGAGGAGGTGTTCTTCCCAGGTCGGTGAGTACACAATAATATCGTCTAGATAGGCTAGGCAGGTTTCCCAGGTTAGGCCATGTAATACCGCTTCCATCAAACGGGAGAAAGTGGCGGGTCCGTTACAGAGGCCAAAAGGTAGGACGTTAAATTCGTAGTGGTGGCCACCACTAGTGGAAAATGCTGTTTTTTCTTGGTCCTCTGCCTTGATAGGCAATAGGCCAATAGGCCAATACCCTGCTTGCAAGTCGAGGGTAGTGAACCATCTGGATCCGTATAGGGAGTCAAGGGAATCGTCTATCCTGGGTAATGGCGTAGCGTCCTTAATGGTTACGTCATTCAATCTCCTGTAATCGACGCAAAAACGGGTTGACCCCTCTTTCTTTTTTACTAGGACAACAGGGGAAGACCAGGGACTAATGGACAGGGTGGCAATACCGGCCTCTAACATCTCTTGGACTTGGCGTTCCTCTTCCTGGCGTTGTATGGGATTTTTTTCTACGGGATGGTTGTCTTATGGGGGGGCCTGTGGTGTTAATGATGTGTTGTTCTACATCGGTCTGTCCGATTTCAGTGGGTTGTTGGGCAAACACGTCCCTGAACTCTAGCAATAGGTCGTACATGCTGTGTTTTTGGTGATCGGATAATGTGTCCGGGAGAGGGGGCAATTGGAGGCTGGTAGGGGTGTCATTAAAATCTATGGGGAGGTCATCAAAATTTTCGAGGTCTCCTATAATGAGACCTTTTGGTAATGTCAGGGATTCCTCAGAGATATTTGCCACAAGAATGTGGTTGATGCGAGCGGAAATGATGGTGGGTTGTAAGAGGCAACGATTGGGGTTGGTGGACGTGGTAGTGGGGGAAAATATCATGTGAGTTTGGGGTATGGGTCGAAGGTTAACCCATTTTTGATGGCGGGGGGGAATTTGGCATTTATCTTGAACTACAGCTGGGCTAATGATGGTGGGGGATCGACTGGCGAGCAGGTGCTCGGTACGCATAAGGGGGGAAAGGTCACTTTGGTGGGGGTCACGCGTGAGGGGGGGATTGACGGCGCGTGTGGGAGGATCAGCGGGGCGAGGTGTGAGGGATTTAGAAAACGGAATTTGTTGGAGGGACTGTGGAGGGTTGGTGGGGGAAGAGTGAGGTATAGAAGATGGGTTATTGGTGGAGGACTGATGTACTGATTGTTGTTGTTAGAAGGACGAATTTGGGGAGTTTTGTCGGTGGCCAGTGACGGTTTGTTTGGTGTTTATATGGGATTGGGGGTTTTGTCTGTCATGAGAGGGCGAGTCAAGTGTGGGGTTTTGAAGTTTTCTAGGGGTGTGAATTGTGTGGGGGTGGAAGGGAGCTACTGACGGAAAACTGTCACAAGGGGAATTTGGTTGGTTGTGGAATAGCTGGACATTTCTGGGGGCATGGGGGGAACATGGTTGGGTCCCTAGGTCGTCACGCGTGAGGGGAGGATTAACGGCGCGTGTGGGAGGGTCAGGGTGGTGAGAGGTGAGCGAGTTAGAAAACGAGATTTGTTGGTGGGATTGCGGAGGGTTGGTGGGGGAAGAGTTAGGTGTAGAACATGGGTTATTGGTGGAGGACTGATGTATTGATTTGGGGTTGTTAACAGGACGAATTTGGGGAATTTTCTTGGTGGCAGTCACGGTCTGGTTAGAGGTTATCTGGGACTGGTGAGTTTGTTTGTCATGAGAGGGCGAGTCAAGTGTGGGGTTGTGAAGTTTTCTAGGGGTGTGAATTGTGTTTGGTGGAAGGGAGCTACTGACGGAAAACTGTCACAAGGGGAATTTTGTTGGTTGTGGAATAGCTGAACATTTCTGGGGGCATGGGGAAAACATTGTTGGGTACATAGGTCGGCATTTTCCCTGGAAACACGTGTACATAAATATTTGATAGAATTGTGGTTACATACATCAGAGTCTGTCCTGGAAACATGGGAGGATTGATCCTGGACAGAGTTACGAGAATTGGGGGGATTACCGAGAGGGAGTTGCTTGGACTTTTCTTTCGTTTGTTGAGGCATTTTTTCAACGAATTGAGTGATATTTTGAGAGAACTCGGGACAAGGGGAGGGGTTAGAAGTTACCTTGGTGCTAGCTGCAACTTGGTAACCCTGACTCAGAGTTTGTTGAGGGGGAAGGTGTTTTTTCTTTTTGTGAATAGGTTTCTGCGTGATTGGTTTGTCAGAGGCTTTGGGTTGGATTTTTGTTTTTGAATGAGATCAGCCTCTGGCCGCAGTCAACCTGGGCCTGGAGTTTTTGAAGGAGGTAAAGTCCAAGGAAACCATCGTAATGTTTACAGTGGGAGGAAAATACTGTGAATGTGTGATAACAACGAGCATGGGGGGCAGGAGTAGTTACTGACAGGGGCAAAGTGTCTCCTAGGAGATTTAACACCTTACGAGCGGCCTATGCGGTTTATTTATGTGTACCGCACAGCGGGGTGTTTTTAGCCAAAATAGGGCTGTTTACGTGATCATTTTCATGCCTAAATAAGACCCAGAACGTAAAACAAGTACCTATCCCTGAAAGGGCATAAACAGAGCTTTCGAATGACACCATAACGATCCTTGTATGATGGATAGTTTTCTTGCAATAACCGTGCAACGCGAGTGCAAAAAGCAGGTAATTCGGTACTTTCGGTACATAATTCAGTATGTAGCGAGTGAGAGAGGGAGGAGGGAGCTGAGATTTGTGTCAGTAGGTTCGCCGCGGTGGTCTGGAGCAGTCATACGCTCGCTAGTCTCCTGCCACCACTTGTCTCTCTCTCTCAGCCACATTACGTGCTGAAATTGCCACTCGAGTTATGTCGAGCGCCGCCACATAGTCCAGCTTTATTTAACTCGACTTATGTTGTTCGCCGCTAATTATGGGTTAAGTAGGTATCAGCAGCTGAGATTAGTTCTGCTTTTGTGGTTAACAAGGGTCCAAATAGTCGGTGGTGTTGATCATAATAAGACTTGAACAAACATGACTTGGCAGCTCCCATGTCGATTAACAAGTGGACAGGAATGTCCTTGATTTTGGCCATGTAATAAATGGGGGCAGTGCGGTCAGTTATGGCGTCCCCCGCCGAGGCCATCTTGGGCGGGGGGTACTTTAAAAATCCTGGGAGTCGGTATCTACCTCCTCCAGGGTTTCCTCGGTATCATCTGAGGTCATGATAGCGGCTATTTCTCCGGTGTGCATTTCCTCCATTTCTTCCTCTTGTCCCAACTCCTCGCATTTCTGTAAATGAAGAGGAGTAAAGGGGCGAGGTTTGGCAGAGTCACGAATTTGATGGAGGGCACACTGAGCACTACAGGCAGGGAAATCATAGGGGTTGATAATTACTAATGTAGGGTTTTTACTTTGGTGGGTGTTGTAGGTTTTGTTCCGGTTGAAAATTCTGCGTGGCTGGGTAGGTTGGAACCGGGGCCTACTGGGTTGGGGCTTGCCGGAAGGGTAGGTGGGTCTGTTGTGGAAGGATGAGGATGGGTAGGCATTTTTGGAGTTTTGGTGGTCGGGGTGCTGCGGGTGCGTGGGAAACCTCTTTATTACAGCGATTTGGGTGGGTGCTTCTGAGCGCACGGCCAAAATCGTCGTGATGAGATTTTTGATATCCGACGAATCGTGCACACGGAAATGATCTTTTACTGCTGAGGGCAATATTGATACAAGGTTGACCAGAATCTGCTGCTCTTGTTGGATTCTGGTCAATGTGGGGAAAGAAACTTTTATATGTTGGGCGATCTTATTCACTGTGGCATCTAGATCGCCTTCGAATTTAGTGTCTTGGATACGGGTGTGGGCCACGAAAACGCCCAACGAAGGCTTAATGGCTTCTATCACTATTGGGGGAAATTCGTCCCATGTGAGAGCAGGGTGCACTTGGTAGGCAACCAGGGAAACGGCTTTTCCCAGGTGCGTTAATGTCACGGCTATCTTTTCTGCGTCCGTGGTATAAACTAGGTCAAGTACGGGTTTCACTATGTCCATGAACGTTTCGATCTCGTAAGTTTCTCCATCATAATGTGGGATGGGAATGTGAGAACGGTGCGCCATGATGTTATCGTGTTCTGGCTGTTCCAAACTTGCAATGTAATGCAACCTTTTATCCGAATTAAGAACCACCGCTGCCGCCAATGTTATGCCCTGTTTTTCTACAGGATTAACATGGGTAATGTGAGTTCTAACTGACTGGGTATATAAGGCTGCATGCACAATACAAGGTATGAGGAATAGAGAACACAAAATAAACACACGGTAACAAGACACACGATCACGTTTATTGAAGATGATTAATAGGAAGCATAAGAAGGTATGAATACTCGTACAAGACAAATGATAGAAATGAACAACTATCATTAGTGGATCTGGATGGAGCCTAGTCTCCCACTTCCAACGTTCAGGTATACTCTTCTGATCACTGGCTTGGTTCGCAAGTTTATATACTGGAAGACATCAATGTTACTTATAGATTCAATTTCACTAATTAGATTTATTACTGGCAGTTCTGGTGCACAAGTAGTAGTTCACAGACTAGAATTAGACACACGTATTTTTAGAGCACGGGAATTCTAGTAACCTCAGGGGGGTACTGATCTAAGTTTTATATTCTTATAGCAGAAACACGTAGAACACAAATCAGTGGGCGAACGTTAGATATCACTAGGGTTTTACTTCTATGTAATAATATCTGAATAGGGGTAATTACGAGAGTTAATGTCGCCTGTTAATTAATGAACACTGATACGCTTAGCACTTCCCAATAGAATGGTTGTATATGAATTATACTGGGGCAAAGATATAGCCACTTCTTAGAAAGATTAATAAGTGAGTCTCTAATTAGTACTGTAACACGGTAGTACTAATAAAGTGAATCTTGGGTAGTATTTGGTTGGTCTGGTCCTGGTTATCTTGCGTCCGTGATGTTGGGGGCTAACGACTGGTTCCGCGGCCGTCCAGGGGGTCCATATGTAGGAAGTTCTCAAGACGAATCTCTTCTTGGTGATCGTTGCTGGCTACACGCTTATATACCCACTGGTGTGTGAAGGTTATAAGGTGCACGTAGATTTCTTGTACGTGGACAGATGCTTCTATCTCAAATCTGCCACGGAGTCTGCCGGCTCTGGAACTCAAATCTCAGGAACAACACAAGGGCAGAGCTAGAGGTCAACTTAAGGGGGCCAGCCACTGGTTGGTGTCTATCTTTCAACTGATTTTACTGGGGGCGGGAGCTGGGTTTATAGGCTCGGTTTTGGACCCTGTAGGCCATAGGGATCTCGAGTCTTATGGAATTATTTGAGCTCTCAATAGATACGGGGACTAGGTAAGGTGGTGATTACTGTTGTGGCACATGGCTATAGGGAGCCTTCATAATGTGATATAACTAAGCCTTAGTAAGAAGTACTATTTTGGCTATACTGGAAGTATTGAGGGGAGGGAGACTGGATCTACTTTGCGAGGAGGACTGGGACAGCTGTGATAGGAGCGTCTCTTTTAGATTGCTCAGTCTTCATTCTATGGTATAGCTGAGGTGCTAATTTGATTATCCGAGTATGCAAGAAAGGTGAATGGGTTATTGTGGGTTAATAGAAGTTAGTAAAGGGGTTAGTCATGCATGGTTAGTTCATTGATAGGAAGAATTCCTATGCTACCTGGCAATGACCCAGAAGTCAAAACAGGGGTCAGGTATACCTCCGCAGGGGTGGGGGTCTCCCTCCTCGGGTGGATAAAAAAGGGGAGGTGCGCGCCCTCTCTCTGTGATGGTCGTCCGGCGGCTGTGGCTAGGGGCTTGCCATATCACAAGTGTTTGTAATAACCCTCTGTTTATGAGACAGATGTGGGTGTTCGTAATACCAAAACCGAAGGTGCCTTGACTAGCTGGTTTAATCGGTTGGGTTGTTAATTGCATGGTTTGCTGGATGTGGTGGAGATTGGGTTGCTAACTCTGCCACATTTATCTGGAAGTATGGCAATAGAAGTTAGTCACTGGCGAGGCGGCTAGCCTCGCACTGACGATCATTTGGTACAGGGTTGTGAATGGGTTGTGAGGGAATAGATGGCATGCAAAGGGTTAGTAAAGTTCTAATGTTGTTCCGTCCTACTAAGGGAAGGTAGGCTGGATAGGAGTATATATATAAAAGGGTGGAGAATGTTAACAACGGACAAATCAAGGATATTCAGGAGGTATGGTGGAGAGGCTAGGTCGGAAAGGAGTCGAGGAGCGTGGGGGGTTAATGAGAGGGAGAGAGTTCAGGGGGCTACGTGGAAGTTTGACCCTAAGGTCTCCAGGCGTAGGGGTGGCAGTTGATATTGGAGTTTGGGGGTTAATGACAGGGAAAGTATGTTAGCCAAATGCTACCGGGGGATGAGCAATACGGAGTGGTATATGAGTCTGGAAAGGATAGAATCATGTGGACTGTGGGGCTGGGGGGAAGAGGAGGTTAACTGTAGGTGTGTGCTTGACTGTGGATCAAAGTAGGGAAAAACATGGTGTATTATTACTCGTCAATACGATGGTTATGGATACTGTTAATCTGACACTATTTCTTTCTGATCTAGTTGTTCCTGGGAACTGCGTTTTCTATGATATATATATACACCAAAGAAAACGACAGTTCGTAGGGTTAACTTCGGTATTGTTTCGTGGTGAAAATGCGTCGAGACAATGGTAACAGAGGGTTGTATATACAATCTCTGGTTGGGGTAAGAATTAAAGTTACTGCATGGTGGCTAACATCTTCAGTCATTGCTGGCTAGGTCTTACAGGAACAATGGTTCTATATACACTGGTGTACCCGTGGGTATCATAGTTTCTTATCCATTAGGACATGGGGTTTTAACATACTACTTCTCGGATGGAAGAACATGCATAGATTTATGGCTGTCTGAACTGGTTGGCATTGGCTCAACCTAGGGACAGGTCATGGGTGTTTTAACCTGGTAGGAGCATACATAGATTTATGGGGCGATTGGTCTTCAGAAACTTAGTCTGGCAAGACAAGGTATTTTAGGGTATGTTGATATTGACATCCTAACTTAGGGACAGGGCATGGGTGTATTAACTTTAAGGTGTATTTATGTTCATCATCATGTAGGTAGAGGTGTAGGACACGAGGGGTAGTGTATACAAGAGGTGTGGGAAAGGTCAGTGTTTAGAAGGGGTAGGCAGGTGTGGTTTGGAGCTGCTTAACCCTGCGGGCTTCGGCCTGTCTGAACTGGTTGGCTCGGTCACCTGGTCCTTTCGTTCTGTGGGCCTTTCTTTCGGGTGTTTCTGTGTGGTGTTCGCTCGTGGCTTCTGTGGTGGGCTTCTCGTTCTGGGGCATTTTAGTTAGGTTAATAAAAAAAAAAAAAAAAAAATCCAAGAAAAAAATAAAAAACCCAAGATTTTTTGTTTTCCCCGGGGATAAAAAGTATATAGAAATGAAGCATATGATGATAGGAACCCAAAACTACCATTAGAAATTTGCTACCTATATTGTTGCGTCTCCTGTATATTGACCATAATTTGTAATACCGCTTTAGATAAATCTACACTTATACTACCCCTATTTTGTCGCTATTCTATTGGTACTAATGGGTTAATATTATTAGTAGTAGACTTAGTATGGTTTGATGATGCGCGGAAATGTATATTTGACTTGAAATAGATACATTGAAGTATTACAAACCTTCGCGAACCCATAAACAGGGAACGTGAGCTGGGTTTAGACCGTCGCGCACCCATAAACAGGGAACGTGAGCTGAGTTTAGACCGTCGCAGAGACAGGTTAGTTTTCGGTTAGGTTAGGTTAGGTTAGGCTAGGCTATTTGTTTCGCATTTTCCGATGGGGTTCATAAAAAAAAACACCCCTAAAAAAAAAAAAAAAAAAACAAGGAAAAAAAATAAAATACTTGTAAAAATCGTCCCCGGTGTAAAACAGGATATTTACCAATACACTACTATTTTGTTTAGCTCGTATAGGTGCACTTATGGAATAATTCCCATTTATCTACAATGAACTTCATCTGCCAATTTACTGCCCATTTGTGTAGTGACTACATCTTTTTGGAGAGTCTGGATATCATTATCAGAATTAATTCAAGAGTATCAAACAGAGGGGTAAAATGTAGAATTCGGGCGCCAGCCTTGTCTAGTGAAGATTACAAAGGAGGGTCAATGCCATTTGGGAGCAGTAATAGGCACAGAAGAATGCAAGAGAGACTATGTGCGAAAAAAGTTAGCGGAGTGGGTAAAGGAAGTGAAAACCCTGGCAGACATTGCGAAATCTGAACCACATGCTGCATATACTGCCTTCACATATGGTGTTAAGCACAGATGGACCTTTCTTATGAGAACAGTGCCTGGCATTAGACAGATGCTCCAACCGCTTGAAGAAGCAATCAGAGGAACATTCATACCGGCCTTAACAGAGATGGAAGGCGTCACGCAAGAGCTAAGAGATCTATTAGCTCTTCCGCCAAGGTTCGGAGGTATGGGGATCATAAACCCAGTGGAGGCGGCACTACATGAGTACCAAAATTCCCTTAAACTTACTACGTCTCTGACAGAAAAATACGGGAGCAAAATGAAAATGATGAGGTGGACGAAGAGGAACAACGAAATGCAAGACAGGAAATAACAAAGAGCAGAGAAGAGAGACAGAAACATAGCCTAGAACAAATTAAGACCAGATGTAGGGAAGAACTGAAAATAAGAGTTGAGATGGCACAAGACACGGGGGCTTCAAATTGGCTCACATCATTACCAATAAAGGAGAAAGGCTTCAGCTTAAATAAACAAGAATTCAATGATGCCGTAGCCTTGAGGTATGGGTGGCCAGTTTCGAACCTGCAGCTGAAATGTGCATGCGGTGAAATAAACAACCCAGACCACTGTATGACCTGTAAGAAAGGAGGATTCATCTGTATCCGGCATGATGAAGTACGAGACATCACTGCACAAATGCTGGACGAGGTGTGCCATGATGTCAGAATCGAACCGGTACTTCTGCCTATGGACGGACAGCGCTTGGCCCACAATACTGCAAATACTTCAAATGAAGCAAGAGTGGACGTAAGTGCTCGAGGTTTTTGGACGAGGGGACAACGGGCTTTTTTCGACATCAGAATCTTCAACCCAAGAGCACAAACATATCGTGAGCGAGGACACAAGGCGGCATACTTGAGAAACGAAAGTGAGAAAAAACGCGCTTATGAAGAAAGAATTTTGAACAGGGATCAAGGAAGCTTTACTCCTCTGGTCTTCTTATCGTCGGGAGGTATGGGACCTTCTGCAAGTGTCTTCTATGCCAGATTAGCTGAACAAATATCGGAGAAAAAGCGCCAGCATAGAAGCCAAGTCATAACTTGGATGAGATGCCGGCTCTCTTTCTCTCTTCTCAGGTCTGCACTCCTATGTCTCAGGGGTACAAGGTCCTCCCCGCTACAGAGGACAAGAGTGAGAGACTTGGACTTTGAAATGGTCGTGGCGGAGGGACGAATTGGGGAACAACTAGGTTGATTGTAGGGAGGTACTGGTACAATAAGATAAATTACAATGTAACTAGAATAAGATAGATTGTACACCACTTTGTAACTGTCACCTTAATAAAAAAAAAAGCCTTGTCTACACTACGCAGAACGGCGTCGGACGCTTGCCATCACGTTCGCGTCTATTTTGACTGCCTTTGGATACAATAATATGTTGAGGGGGGCTTTGCACCTCCTCCCCCCCCCCCATGACATATTTTCATCATCATATACTGTATATTGCCAGCAGTGGGCAAATAATCGAAAAAATCGCCGTCAAAATAGATGCGAACATGACGACCGTGTACGCCAGATTCTACATCTATCCCCAACAGAGTTTGCCGCAGCCATCTTTATATCAAGAGTTTTGACCTGTGAAATTACAAATTATTAATATTCAGAAATACAACCGATTCATTAAGTAATTGATGATCATGACAATTTAACTATAAATGAAATTCAATACAATATTTCTTATACCGTTTTTAACCCAAACAACCCAAACGAAATTGATGAAAGCATGTGACTCTCCCAGGACTCGAACTCAAGACATCACACACTCCAATCATTACACCATCAATTATAATCAGCATATATCCTACAAATCTTTGCAACTAACGAATGTAAACGCAACCATACCTAAGGATCTCGTAAATTACGAAAGTCCTATCAAACCATCTCCTAGGGATGCTTTCTCAACTTCTATGATAATGATAAAACAACTTTGTACATGCCTTCTTTAACTACTAACAATTCTCTATATTAAAATCAAACAAACCACACAGACTTTCTTCAGAGTTGGTGAGACAACCAACGAACTTTTTGACTCTTTGCAAATCCCTAGATAAGGAAATGACCACCAGCAGTACCAACCGATACAGTCGAGAGTATAGAAGTCTTAAGTATCAAGTAGGCTATACTTGAGTCTGCATGAAGATTGACCTAACCAGAATCTCAATATTAAATATATTAAGTAACCCTAACCTAAATAGAGATTGTGAGATGTTTTATGTTCAAACTATAAGGATTTGTCTGCCAAAAATATTCGATTTTAAACTCGGGAGGAAAGTCACGTGACCTCAGGACGCCACACTATGGCCAAGTCCGCATTCAAGATTGTCATTCTCTTAAGTTAATATGAAACCTGTATAATGAATAATCTTAAGTTAGCAAATAGTATGTCACTCTACCTGAGAAACTAACCTTAAAACATATTCCTTCAAGCCTATTTTAAAGATTTACCAGCCGTATGAGGTATAGAAGAGAAACCTATAAGCATGGCGAGCCAACCGACTCCCCCCTCGTGAACCCTTGAAATGACCCCTTAACCCGCACCAACAAGTTAGGGATATTATTCAAAATATAGGCTATGTTTCCTATGTACTATTATTATAAACAAACTCTAACCAATGTTCCAGAAATAGAGGAGGAGTGTATATAATTTTACTAATCATACTCATAACCACTTGGGTATATATAAATCATATCTCTGGCAGGCAAAGCTCAGTTTAAAAAAAAAATCGATACCTCTCTGTGCAAACAGTAGCGGCATCCCCGACCTCCAGTGACCCAGAGCTACCAACTTAAACCTTCTTGCCAGCAAGTTAATAATTTATATAGAAATCCATAATTATTCCCTATATATTCCTTTTAAAATAATAATGAGCAAATGTTTCAGAAATAGAAAGCGACTTCCTACTATAGCTTTTATTACCAATACCCGTACACAGTTCTTATAGGAATAAATAACCCTTTCTCAAGATCAGACAACATCAGCTCTAAAAACCTTCCCCCCTTTTGCAAGACTATATAAACTCAGAGCAGAGAGGAGGAAGACAAGTCGAAATAATTTGTCTTTGGATCGGCAACCCGCTCTGTAGAAACATTGATTTTAATGGCATAGTTATTGATCCCGGCACCCGGAAGTCCTTATACTATCTGTAGATATAATTACGTTATTCTAGGATCTTTGTTATTTGTGGCAACACCATTTCTTAACATAGAGCCCTAAAATAGTTTTTGTATCATACAACCTAAGTGCATGTATCCAAGTGCAACTTTCTTATTTCTGGCATTCACAGAGATTAAGACGGTTATATTTATTAGTTATATTTCTGTACAGATAAAACATTGAAAGAGTAAGGCAAGACCTCCCTTTCAGTATTTTTCTATTTAGAAATTATACAAACACTTCTCACAGAGATCTAAGGTAGAAAGATCTTTTGTGTTATAAGGGTTTAGCGAGATACCTTCCCGGGCACTCTGCATACATAAATCCTAGGCACAAATTGTCTGTGGCAACCCACCAGAATTTGTGACTAAAAGGTTAACACCGCCTGAGTTCTTTGAACCTCTTATAAGGGTTAGTGACAGTCAAGAAGAGCAATTATCTAAGCTCATCTTGCGATAGTCCGATGCTAAGTTAATCCGGCAATACTTGAAACTTATGCATTCAAAACCTCAGTTCAAGAGTACCTGAACAGAACTGCATCAACGATTAATATAAAGGTCAGTATAGTCAAGATTCGTTGGAAGCTATATGCTGAGAATACTTGCGTTAATCCGATATGGTGACCAACTGTTCTCTAATAAGTTACGGAACCATATTTAAGACCCCCAAGCCCATTAATCCAACTGTAACTTCTCCACACGACCGGACAACCTGGACGGCCCATGGAACATGAAGACAAACTCAACGAAGTGCATCTCTACAAACAAGAAAAGAAATATTCTAGAAAATACGTGAATTCTGTATCAGTGACGAGATACTATAAAGTTAGAACTCCAAGTGATCAAAATAACCAGAGTTTTACCATCTCAAAATACGTGAAAGTGTATCATAAGTGTTCTATGAGGTTCAGATATCAATAATAAGGAAGATCAATACCTCCTATAATAAATTATCTTTAAGTCGACGTTTTCACTCTTCAGATAACCTATATACCGATTTTAGACGGATTTTATCTGTTCAGCAACTCAGTCATATTTCCGTCAAGTGGAAAATAAACAGAGTCCGTTCCCCCCTGAATTTCGAGTTATATAAGTGAAGTGTTAACTTATCCAGTGAGCCTTACCATATCCTATTAGTAAAGTGTTCATATAGGAATTACGTCTGCAATCCTTGTAATACCTTAATTGTGAATTTAATATAAATAAGAAGATTTACCTATACTTTCATGAACTCTGAAAATATCTCGGTGGAGGCTATAATATCTTAATTCCACAAACTTGAGCTACAACTGAAAATACATCTATGCTCGAGTTTCCGTATTTAGTGCCAATAAATGCTGGAACACTTATCCAACCGTCCACTATCATTCACGGGATTAAGTTCATGTAATATATTAGTGAAACTGAACAAAAACTGAATTAAGGTAAATCTACAGTTATACTACCCCTCCCCCACCTCCCCCCTTCAAAACACGGCTTTTAGCGTGTTTTTGGCTGGTTCAGCAGACGCGGAAATTGGAAAAAACAAATGATAAAAATGTATCACCAACCAGATGAGAGTTTTTCAGGTAATTTGTTGTTGTTTTTTATTTTTTATTTGATATACAGTGTTGTTTAATACCGAGGACCGTCGCATTTTAGTATTGTTAACATTAGCCTAACCTAACCTAGCTAACCGAAAACTAACCTGTCTCTGTGACTGTCTAAAGTCTAAACCCAGCTCACGTTCCCTGTTTATGGGTGCGCGACGGTCTAAACCCAGCTCACGTTCCCTATTTATATTTTTTTTAGAGATTTAGGGATTTTTTTATAATGAATTACCGACGGGGTGGACATAATGGCAATGAAGTACATGACCTAACTAACATATTTGTCTAAATAATATATCGATAGTTTCGACCCGGTGTAAAACTGGATAAATTCCATTGTATTTAACAGGAAGGTACGACGAGGTAAGTGATGTGGTATAGGTGGCAATATGCGGAAATGGATTATAAGGGCATTCCGCCCCCTCTAACCTCCTTAAACAAATCTACGGTTACTCACTCCACCCCAACTGGATTTCTACCGTTTTACCCAACCAGCTGGGGTGTGGAGGCGGCAGCCCCCACCCATAATACTAGAATAGGTTAGGTAAGGTAAGGTTGTTAGGTTAGGCTAATGTTTCTCTGAAACATTGTAAAATCCGTGTCACATCTAGATAAGTCTAAACTTATCACTTCTAACATTTTTACTATGATGGATGTCAAGCTAATTGGCTGATCATTCTCAGGGCACTCATGATCCCCTTTCTTAAAGATTGAGGTCACATTGGCCATCTTCCCGTCTTTGGTTACCTCTCCAGTTTTTAACGATATTAAAATGCCCCAGAACGAGAAGCCCACCACAGAAGCCATGAGCAAACACCACACAGAAACACCCGAAAGAAAGGTCCACAGAACGAAAGGACCAGCTGACCGAGCCAACCAATTCAGACAGGCCCAAGCCCGCAGGGCTAAGCAGCTCCCAGCCACACCCACCTACCCCTTCTAAACTGACCATTTTCCACATCTCACGTACACTACCCCCTCGTGTCCTACACCTCTACCTACATGAGGACGAACATTAATATACCTTAGAAGTTAATACACCCATGCTCTGTCCCTAGGTTTAAGATATTAATATTAACATACCCTAACATACCTTGTCTTGCCAGACTAAGGTTCTGAAGACCCATCGCCCCCATAAATCTATGTATTCAATCCTTAGGTTAAGTATTAATATTAACATTCCCTAACATACCTTGTCTTGCCAGACTAAGTTTCTGAAGACCCATCGCCCCCATAATTCTATGTATTCAACCCTTAGGTTAAGTATCTTTATCTGCCATTGTGTTCACCTTTTCCATTTACTTTTCCACAATTGTTATACGTCTTCCACTTACCTCCTTCGTATCCACAGTCCACACTACGCCAATTTGCTTCGTGTCCTACACCTTTTACCCGCCCGATTCTACCTACATGATGATGAACAGGAATATACATTCATATTAAAAACACCCATGCCCTGTCCCTAAGTTGAGCCAATGCCAACAAATCCGACAGCTATATATCTGTATGTTCTTAAATCCGAGAAGTAGATGTTAAAAACCAAATGTCCAAACTCATAAGAGATTAAGATACCCACGGATACCCCAGTGATATAGAACCATTGCCCCCGTAAGACCTAGACAGCCATGACTACAGATGTTAGCCACCATGCTGTAACTCCAATTCTTACCCCAACCAGAGATTGTATAGATAACCTTTGTTACCAGTATCTATCATAGTACCTCGAAACAATAACGAAGTACCCCTACGAACTGCCGCTTTTCTTTGGTCTATATTTCATAGAAAACGCAGTTCCCAGGGACACCTAGACGTACAAGAAATTGTGTCAAATAATAGGTCCATAACCCCTCGTATTGACGAGTAATAATACACCATGTTTTTCCCTACTTTATCCACAGTCAAGCACACACCTACAGTTAACCTCCTTCTCCCCCACCGCCCCACAATCCACATGATTCTATCTTTTCCAGACTCATATACCACCCCGTATTTGCATCCCCCGGTAGCATTTGGCTAACGTACTTTCACTGTCCTTTCAAACTCCAATATCAACTGTAGCCTAATGCCACCCCCACGCCCAGAGACCTTAGGGTCAAATTTCCACGTAGCCCCCCTGAACTCCCCCCCCCTCTCATTAACACCCCGCGCTCCTCGACTCTTGTCCGACCTAGCCTCTCCCTCATACCTCTGGAAGATCCTTGATTTTTCCATTGCTAACGCTCTCCAACCTTTTATATATACTCCTATCCAGCCCACCTTCCCTTAGTAGGCCGGAACAACATTAGAACTTTACTAACCCCTTGCATGCCATCTATTCTCTTACAACCCCTTCACAACCCTGCACCCCATGGTCGTCGGTGCGAGGCTAGCCGCCTCGCCAGTAACTAACTTCTATTGCCATACTTCCAGATAAATGTGGCAGAGTTAGCAACCCAGTCTCCACCACATCCAGCAAACCATACAATTAACAACCAACCGATTAAAACCAGCTAGCCAAGGCACCTTCGGTTTTGGTATTAAGGACACCCACATCTGTCTCATACACAGAGGGTTATTACAAACACTGGTGATATGGCAAGCCCCTAGCCACAGCCGCCGGACGACCATCCCAGAGAGAGGGCACCCAGCTACCCCTTTTTACCCACCCTTGCGGAGGTATACCTGACCCTTGTTTTGACTTCCGGGTCATTGCCAGGTAGCACAAGAATTCTTCCTATCGATGAACAAACCATGCATGACTAACACCTTTACTAACCTCTATTAACTCACAATAAACCATTTACCTTTCTTGCATACTCTGATCACTAAATTAGCACCTCAGCTATACCATAGAATGAAGATTGAACACTCTAAGAGAGACGCTCCTATCACAGCTGTCCCCATCCTCCCCGCAAAGTAGATCCAGTCTCTCTCCCCTAAATACTTCCAGTATAGCCAAAATAGTACCTCTTACTAAGGCTCAGTTATCTCATATTATGAAGGCTTCCTATAGCCATGTGCCACAACAGTAATCACCACCTTACCTAGTCCCCGTATCTATTGAGAGCTCAAATAAGTCCATAAGACTCTAGATCCCTATGGCCTACAGGGTCCAGAACCGAGCCTATAAACCCAGCTCCCGCCCCCAGTAAAATCAGTTGAAAGATAGACACCAATCCAGGTTGGTCACCAGAGTTAACCTTGAGCTCTATCCTTGTTGGTTGCTGAGAAGTGAGTTCCAGAGCTGGCAGACTCCGTGGCAGATTTAGATAGAAGGACCTGTCCACGTACTTGAGAACTTCATACATATGGACACCCTGGACGGCCGCGGAACCAGTCGTTAGCCCCCAACATCATGGATGCAAGATAACCAGGACCAGACCCATCAAATACTACCCAAGATTCACTCTATCAGTACTACATTGTTACAGTGCTATTTAGAGATTCACTTATTAATATTTCTACGAAGTGGCTATATCTTTGCCCCAGTATAATTCCTATAACCATTCAATTAGGAAGTGCTAAGCGTATCAGTGTTCATTAATTAACAGGCGATACTAACTCTCGTAATTAACCATATACCCAGATATTATTACATAGAAGTGAAACCCTAGTGATATCTGAATTTTCGCCCACTGATTTTCGTTCTATGTATTTCTGAGACAAGAATATAAAACTTAGATCAGTACCCCCTGAGGTTACTAGAATTCCCGTGCTCTAAAATACGCGTGTCTAATCTAGTCTGTGAACTACTACTTGTGCACCAGAGCTACCAGTAATAAATCTAACCGTGAATATGATTCTATAAGTAACATTGATGGTCTTCGGTATATAAACCTGTTAAATAAGCCAGTGATCAGAAGATTAATACCTGAACGTTGGAAGTGGGAGACTAGGCTCCATCCAGATCCACTTATGCTAGTGTTGTTCAATTCTATCATTTGTCTTGCACGAGTATTTCAGAAGTGGTATATTAATAAACGTGATCGTGTATCTTGTTACCGTGTGTATCTTTTGTGTTCTCTATTCCTCATACCTTGTATTGTGCATGCAGCCTTATATACCCAGTAATTTATAACTCACATTACCCAAGTTAAACCTGTAGAAAAACAGGGCATAACAGATATATTAAAGATTTCCACTAAATGGAGTTCCATGTTATTGTGCATTCCTCGCATGGATTCTGGGACTAAAACCATCTGCGCCAGATGACATGAATTTATTTAATTTGTCTATTTGCTCTGACAACTTCTTTTGATTACATCAAATTATATGGTAACTTCACCCTCATGAACTAATCCTAGACATCTGCTTTTGTAAATACTAAAGCAAAATATTTATTTAACGATTCAGCCATTTCCGAGACTTGTAGTTAACATACTGCATCCCATATGGGTCCAATACTGATATCTAATGATATGTCGGACAGGTTTGGAGAGAGGTATCCTGACCAGGATTCGTACCCACTCACCCCAGGTATATTTGGGAGAGCTGGGCACCATAACCACTCGCTCATGGCCGAGTGGTTACGGTGCCCAGCTCTCCCAAATATACTTGGGGTGAATGGGTTCGAATCCTGGTCAGTATACCTCCCTCCAATACTTCTCTTGGATGATTTCCTACTATTTACATTGCTGAAGAAATTTTTGGGACTCTCTTTGAAAAGAGCTACAACCATGAGTTCTTCATTTCGCTTTGCTCCCTGTATTAGAGATTTCATTCTCCTGCAAACTATTTTTTAAGTAGTCTAGGTTCTTTTGGTCCTAACTTCTCTAGCCTTTCTGTAGGCAGCATTTCTCTTTCTAATTGCCGCAACTTTATCTCCTGTGATTCATTGTGGCTGAGGTGAGCCTAATTTGGTAGATTTAAATTGAATGAAAGTAATTTTTCGTTTCATGCGAGAGAGATTGTGTGCGGTTGGTAAGCAGAGGAGGAAAAGACACACAGACAAAAATATAGATGAGTAGATAGATATCACTGAATGCAGCAGTGATGTACAGTTGGTCAAAGTTCCAGCTGACCCACCCTCGTTCTGGGGCTCGCAGAATGATCTGGCAATACTGGTGTAGGAAGGAGGCGTGTCTTACAAAAATTGGGATTGGTAGATCTGATTTCGGCTATATCATTGTTAGAACATATACTAAACAAGGGAAAGTAAGCCTATCTCAAATAAAAATGCATACATCGCAATGTATGATTCCGAACATTCACCCAAAGTTCGTAAATTTTCTTAAATATTAAAGTTATTATATCCACTGATTGGCAACGCATATAAAACTTGCTGTCTACCACAACATACTTTACTCAATTTTATAAGAATACATATTTCTGTTTTATTGGTGTCTGCTTAATGAAGAAGCATTTACTCTTCACAACGTGAACATTACATAGTCTAATTTGCAGTAATATACAGGACAGACACAGGTAACACATTAATGGGAAGTGGTATCCCTGCACCACTACACCAGTATTGCCAGCTAATTCTGAGAGCCCCAGAGCGAGGGTGGGTCAGCTGGAACGTTGATCAACTGTACGTGTGTGTCTGCGATAGTGTACAAAGGAGTACAAAGGAAATCAAGCTACAATAGGTCTAGTGACCCTTCTAGGCTGCCTGTCCTCCAAAACACTGGGATCAAGTGTCCAAACAGTGGTTTAGAGGGGGTAAGGGAACATTGGAAAGGGAACTAATGTCCATGGCAGGATTAGGAAGTTGGTAGGGGACAGAGGGGTTAGTAACTGAGGGGGGGATCATATATAGTTATTAATTTACGAATGCAGTCAGTCGCGGATTTGATGCAAGATATTTGTCTAAGCGAAGTTTAAAAGAATCAACAGTGCTGCAGTCTATAACGTTTCAGGGAAGCCCATTCCACAAGTTGACAACTCGATTGAAGAAGAAATTCTTAGATTCGTGAGAGTTAAAAGATTTACCAATAATTTTGCAACCGTTTCCCCGCGTGTAATTAGATTGGTCGATAGTGAAGTACTTACTGTCGATATTGTCGATGCCTTTGATGATTTAAAAAAACTTTAATTAAGTCGCCTCTTAACACCCTCCGACTCATATGACGCTAGAGCGTCATATAGCGGTTTTGCCAGAAATCTCATATGACGCTAGAGCGTCATATGAACCTATCATAATATCTCTCTAATAAGTTATATGACGCTCTAGTGTCATTTAGGCCTCAGTAAGTTAGGTAAGTTAAATCAGAATCTGTCTAATGGTGGCAACCCCAAGTTCCTCAGACTTCTAACGGTCCCTCAGTGAGATTTTGACAGTTGTGGGGATAATACCGTGCGGTCCGCCTCCTCGTCAGTAAGTTAACTATTTCAGTCTGAGGGGGTTAATCTGCTCTGGGTTAAAGGAAGTAGATTTAATTCTCTAAGACGCTCCTCGTATGGTTTGTTTCTTAGGCTAGGTATAAATTTGGTAACTCTACGTTGAACTCGTTCTAGCTTGTTTATATCTTTTGGTAATAAGGGCACCAGGATTGAACGCAGTATTCCAAAAGAGGGCGGACTAAGGAATTGTAAAGAGTTAAGATAACTTCTTTGGATTTATGCTCGAATGACCTGCCTATAAAGCCAATTATTTTGTTTGCCTTCTTAACAACTTCTGAACACTGTTGACTCGGTTTTAGGTTACTCGATATTGTACTCCCAAATCGGTTTCTCTGTCTACACTCTTAAGCTGAGTGCCATTCATCGAATAGTTTGCTTTCTCATTTTGGTATCCAATATGTAGTACTTTACATTTATCCACATTGAAACTCATTTGCCAAGTTTGGGCCCAACATGACCACTTATCTAGATTGTGTTGCATATCATCAACTTGTTCTTTTGAGAGTACGCTATTTGCAATTTTTGTATCGTCAGCCAACTTTGAGATTGTACAAGTGAGACCCTCATCTATGTCGTTAATGTAAATTAGAAAGATAATTGGTCCTAGTACCGATCCTTGGGGTACCCCGCTAGTTACATTGGTCCATTTAGATGCCTTACCGTTTATGACTACTCTTTGCTTTCTGTCGCTGAGCCAATTTTTTATCCATTTCAACACACCGTCTTGTATTCCATGAGCTTTTAGTTTTAGCAGTAAACGTTTGTAGGGAACTTTGTCAAAGGCCTTTTGAAAATCAAGGTATATAATATCTACATCTTTACTTTCATCATGAAAGTTAAGGATATCGTGAAAGAAGTCTAAGCGATTTGTTAAGCAGGAATGTTTGTTACGAAAGCCGTGTTGAGTATTGTTAAGTGTGATTTTCCTCTAAGCGATTTACGAGTCTGTCTCTTATGAGCGTTCTAGCATTTTACATACAACTGAGGTTAAGCTAATTGCTGTTTTTTTTTTTTTTTTTAAATCTGTGTTGCATTAGCTAGCTTCCACTGATCAGGCATAGTTCCAGACTGCAAGGATTTATTGAATAGCAATGTCAGTGGTTTTGAGAGCTCATCCTTAGCTTCCTTTAGAACTCTAGGTGAGATTGTATCAGGTCCGGGCGTTTTATTTACCTTGAGTTTATCTAAACATTTCAATACTTCTCTCTCTCTGTAATGGTGATATTACTTAGAACATTAGAATTATCTATCTGAATAGGCGATACTGTAGGGATATCAATGAGGTCTTCTGTTGTAAAAACTGATGCAAAGAAGGTATTGAGGACATTACTCATTTGTTCTTCGTCTTTGGTATATTCTACGTTTTCATCGACTAACGGTCCAACAGTTGAAGTAACTACTCTCTTCTTTCTGATATAACTATAGAATTCTTTTGAGTTAGTTTTACTTTGATTCGCAACATGTAACTCCAGGGTCTTTTTACTTTGCTTAATTAACTTTTTGGCTTTGCGTCGTAGTTCTACAAATTTCACCCGTTCTTCGTCATTTTGCGAGGATATTAATCTATCATTAGCAAATTTGTTATCAAGCAGACAGTTTGAAATATCTTTATTCCACCATTTGGGTTTATCATTATGGCCTGTACGTCGTATTTTCGATGGTATGCAGTCTTGCTCTGCTTTTAGGTAAGTGTTTGCGAATTATTCCCAAGATGTATTTATGTCGTTATTGTTAATTAGAAAGCTCCAGTCAGTTTCTTTAAACATTGCTCTAAGTTTACGAAAGTTTGCTTGCTTGAAATTAGGGACTTTCTCGATGCTGCTATTTGGTTCGTTACTAGTAAACTTTAAACTGAAAGTTATCGTACGATGGTCGCTGTTGCTGAATTCATGACCGACATTCAAATTCTCTATCAATTCTTCTTTTGTTGAAAGAACAAGGTCAAGGACATTATTTCCACGGGTTGGAGATCTAACAAATTGATATAGGGAACTCTCTTGCAAGTTTGCATACAGGTCTTGTCCAGAGTGTGAAGTAATACTATCTTCCCACTTGGTCACAGGTAAATTGAAGTCGCCAAAAATTACGGTATCTTGCGAGTTACTTAAGCCTGCAATTTGCTCATAAATTGCTCTGCCAGTTTGCACTGATTGAGCTGGAGGTCTGTATATTAGTGAAAGTATTATTGTTGTACCTTTATTATTCTTTATTAGCACAAAGGATGTGTCGACGTTCACAATTTGAAGCTTTCTTTGATAAAAAATAAAACTCCACCACCATTTCTATTAATTCGGCTTTTCTCAAACATTACATAGCCGGGAAGTGAATACTCTGCTAAAAAGTCTGTCTTCTGTATTGAGCCAAGATTCTGTTATGCCAATAACATCGTAATTTTCTGTAAACACAAGTTCCGCTAAATCTGAAAATTTATTGCGTATGCTATGAGCGTTTGCCTAGAAAACCTTTAAAGTTTTGGATTTGGAATTCACGGAACGCTCTTTATTCAAATTCTTGGTTCTGCTCGGATCTACGTTTATGTACCTGTCTGTCCTCAGTCCTCGATCCTCGTCCCTGATTGTCCTCGGTCATCGGTGTCCTCGATCATTGTCCCTAGTGGTCCTCGGTCCTCGATCATTGTCTCTGGTGGTCCTCCGTTCTCGCTGTCCTCGATCGTCGTCCCTGGTAGTACTCGGTCCTCAATCGTCACCCCTGGTCATCCACCGTCCTTGATCCTTGTCTCTGGTAGTACTCGAGCCTCGAATCTCGTCCTTGGTTGGCTCTGCTTTTTCTCCGAAAATTCTTTACTGCGTTGTGAAGCAGGCGGCCAAATCTTGCTCCTCCCACCTGGTTCAGATGAACTCCATCCGCTCCAAACAGATGATCTTCACGGTAGAAGTCATTCAGATGTACTCAGATGTAGTGTATAACAATGTATAAGAGTGTAAATCTGCATAGTGTGGGTGCATGCATATAATTGTATAGTGTGTAGGTGTGGAAAAGTTTAGTGTGTATGTGTGTGTGCAACAGTGTTGTGTGTGCTTAACAGTATTGCGAATGCGTGTGCAATAGTGTGTGTGGGGGGGGGGGGGTAAAAGCATAGTGTGTGCAACAGCTTTACGTTGTCGTGTGTAGGTAACTGTACAGTTGGCCTAATAAGTGATGTCTCGAAACCAATTATGTTTTGATCATTAATTGGTATCCGCAATATTTACACATGATTTCTTCTTTTTGAGTGAGATATACAAACATTTTCCTACAGTTACCCACCCCATTAAACATGTGACAAACATTAATACAGCACAGAGCGAGCCAAACGTAATGACAGCTGATTAGCGCCACCGTACTTACGTGTGGGCGGGTAAGCCTAGGTCCTAGGATCATCTCTATCTTTAAACCTCATTTTATTTCATTGTTCTAAGTCTGCTCCCTCGTTTCTTTCGATACTAAGAATTCGCCAATTAACGCCTCTTTTCAAATTTTAATATTGGTCATTGTTGTCCCCCAAAGAGTTCATATTTTCCATATCAATATTTAATATTGTATATATTATTTTCACTCATTATTGTTTACTTCTCATATATTTCAAATTATACTCTTTCAATGTAATAATCCTCAGCTATATTTTCGTTAAGTTTATCTTTTGAATACATTTTCAGTTTTCACATGTGATGTCATTATGATACTCATTATGATAGGTTTATTTTTCTCTTTTTTTTTTTTAGGCTTGATATTGACACAAGATTAGTGTTGAAATGTTGCCAATATACAGTATATGTTCCTGTTCGTTTTGGTCTTCATATTCCTTATTCGCCTTCGCTTCCCAGTAGGAGAATCTATAGCTTCCATTATATATATATATATATATATATATATATATATATATATATATATATATATATATATATATATATATATAACCATGTACTGCGTGTGCTGGAGTGGTGTGAGTGAGTAAAAGCGTAGTGTTCAGAATATAGTGTGCAACTGCAGGGTCTAACTCCAAACAAATTGGGGTTATCGAGTTGGAACGCTCTGGGTTTCCTATACGTGTCTTCCACTCTAACAGCTGACCCCCCCCCTTTTTTGACCCCCTCCACGTCAACAACCCCTACTACTCCCCCTCTACCTCCACTACTTCTGCCATCCCTACTACTCCCTCCACTACTACTACTCCCCCTTGTCTCACCTTCCACTGTTACTGTACCCGTCCCCTCTCCTCTCCCTCCCCACCTACAGCTTTTCTATGCTTCTTTACTATTTCCACAGATTAGCCTTGTAGCCGAGTAAATTTCAACTACTATAATTTACTTTCCTTCCTCAATTACTACACCACATTTCCTTCACAACTATTCTTTTCTAACCCTAATATTCCTCCACCAATACTACTCCCCTCCCTCTAACCCTACTATTACCTCCACCCCTACTACTCCCATCCCTCTACCCTTCTGCTTACTCCACCCCTACTACTCCCATCCCTCTACCCTTCTGCTTCCTCCACCCCTACTACTCCCATCCCTCCACCCTTCTGCTTCCTCCACCCCTACTAATCCCATCCCTCCTCCCTTGTGCTTCCTCCACCCCTACTACTCCCATCCCTCCACCCTTCTGCTTCCTCCACCCCTACTACTCCCATCCCTCCACCCTTCTGCTTCCTCCACCCCTACTACTCCCATCCCTCCTCCCTTCTGCTTCCTCCACCCCTACTACTCCCATCCCTCCACCCCTACTGCACCCTCCACCACTACTACACCCTCCACCACTACTACTACAACCTCCACTACTACTACAACCTCCACTACTACTACAACCTTAACTACTACTACACCCTCCACCACCACTACTACAACCTCCACTACTACTACAACCTTAACTACTACTACACCCTCCACCACCACTACTACACCCTCCACCACTACTACACTAATACAACAATATAACAAGGTAATTCATACAGAGACAACACAATGGTATAATTATACACAACAAGGGGTAAATATAAACTTAACATAAGTGGTAAGGTTACAATATTATAAGGAACATCGTGCAAGTCGGGAAATCCCAGAGGACTATCCCCTATACTTCAACAATACAAAAATCAATCCTTCATCTTCTCTCAATATTCTCAGTGTCTCTTTTTCTTCTCTCTCTTGGAAGGACCATATTACCAGTCTTGCTAAGGCAGCCTCCCAGAAGCTGGGTGTTCTCAACCGCCTCAAGGGGTTCTTTAACCCTGCACAGCTTCTTGCTCTGTACAGGGGCACAGTGCATCCTTGTATGGAGTATTGTTCACATGTGTGGGGAGGATCATCTCGCACCGCACTCCTAGACAAAGAAAGGAAATCCTTTTATATCATTAACTCCTTCAGACATATATGAAGCTACCGCGTCATATGGCCGAGTGCGCCAAAAACTCATATGACGCTAGTGCGTCATATGGACTTATCTTCATGGCTCTCTAATAAGTTATATGACGCTCTAGCGTCATATGGAGCTCAGTAAGTCTGATAAGTTAGCTTACGATAAAACCGTTGGTGGCAACCTCAGCCACTTCCGATAATTCTAACGGCCGCAGTGTTGTTGTGAGTGTAGTGCGAGGCGGTGGCAAGGATACCGGGCTCCCGCCTCCGTAGACTTACTGGAACATAATATGTCTGAAGGAGTTAACTCCCGTCCACTCACCAACTCTCTGCAATCTCTCTCTCTTCGCCGCAATATTGCATCTCTCTCGTTATTCTACCTCTACTACAATAATCAATGTTCCTCAAAGCTCTCCCAGTGTATACCACCTCCTCTACGTAGGGTACATAGTACCCATCTTGCAACACAATCCCACCCCTACTCTGTGCAACCCTCAAACCCAAGAGTGAAACATTATCCTCAGTCTTTCTTCTATTCAACAGCTGAGCTCTTGAACTCTCTCCCAAAATCAGTCTTTCCCTCTTCCTATGACTTAAATTGCTTCAAACTCAGTGTGTCCAGGCATTTTGGCTTGAACGTCCCTTGATTTTGGCCCTGTCACTCTTCCAACTCTGGGGAAGGCACTCACTACAGGCAGTTCTGCCTTTTGTCTCCTTTACTCGCATAGGAAAAAAAAAGTAAAATTAGACCTTGTTTATGGAGCGATCTGGTTCTAAGTTTAAGCAGACTGTATATTCTTGACAAATGTATGACTAACATTAATTTATATTAATCTTCTACAAGAGTAAACCTCGTGAAAATGATGTTGCTGTCTTAAGTGACACTATTTAGTAATGATGGTCGGGAGAGAAGCTAAAATATCGTAGTCTGACCTTACCTCTGACTCGGTGAAAATATATTGCTCGATTTTACAATACCCGCATAAGGTTTTTGAAGTATAAAATATATATAAAATAAATTATCCTGATCGTAGAGTAACCAGTAATAATAAGTTGTATTTCATACGAAACAGAAAGATAGAATGTGTGTATTGTTTTTCCTAAAGGGAAAGTTAACTAGTGATGAGAAGGGACTCGAACAATACGAGACTAACTTTACTCTAGGTTCGCCAGGGTTTTTCCTGGTGTAGGGGTTGGACTTGATGATTCTCTGAGTTTAGGGGAATTAAGGGGGGACTGAAGTTTTTTCTTGTTGGCTGGTCCCTGGGTAATCTTCCTGGAGGTAGTACTAGCCGGGGACTTGGATCTTACTGGCATCTGGGAAGTCGTCTTGCTTCTTAGTCTTCTTTTTTAGTTGGGCAGCATCAAACCTACCTCTGCCAATCTCATACCCGACTGTGCTTTTCGTAGCATTGAGCCTACCTCTGTTAGCCTTCAACCTGACTTTGCATTTGGTAGCATTGAGCCTACCTCTGTCAGTCTTGAACCTGATTGTGCTTTTGGTAGCATTGAGCCTACCTCTGTCAGTCTTCAACCTGACTTTGCATTTGGTAGCATTGAGCCTACTTCTGTCAGTCTTGAACCTGATTGTGCTTTTGGTAGCATTGAGCCTACCTCTGTCAGTCTTGAACCTGACTGTGCTTTTGGTAGCATTGAGCCTACCTCTGTCAGCCTTCAACATGACTTTGCATTTGGTAGCATTGAGCCTACCTCTGTCAGTCTTGAACCTGATTGTGGTTTTGGTAGCATTGAGCCTACCTCTGTCAGTCTTGAACCTGACTGTGCTTTTGGTAGCATTGAGCCTACCTCTGTCAGTCTTGAACCTTACTGTGCATTTGGTAGCATTGAGCCTACCTCTGCCCGTCTCGAACAGGGCTGTGCTGTTGGTAGCGTCAAACCTACCTCACCAAAAACGAGGGTGCTAAGCCTGGGTGGCTGTGGTAGTGTTTCTCGTCTCTGCTCTCCCGGAGTTGATGGTGGTGCAGGATGAGTAGCCGTCTCTCTGGTGGCTTTGCCAGGTTGGGTGACGTTCCGGGTGAGAGGGACGCTCTGTGGCTGGTCGTGAGGCGGACTTAGGTCTCTGCTGTGCAGGAGCTGATGCGATGGTGAGGCTGGCAATTCTTATTTCCTGCAGCTTATCTATCTGTCCCCTAACTCTACTGACTTTCCGAAATTCTTTGACTATCTAAATTCAAAAGTGGAACACATCAACCTCTCCTTTCTCCGAAATCTCCATATTAGGAGAATTCATTGTTCACCACTGCTATTGCTCTCCTCTCATTTCACTGACCAATCTGGTGAGCAAGCCTACATCTTATCTATCCTAAATAACTCAACATCACTGACTTATTTCAAACCTCTAAGTATTCTGCCCACGCTGTAAATCTTTTCTCTCCGTTGAGCTCCACCAAGCGTAACCTTCTCTCTTTTAGCTGTCTTATCTCTCCAGTGCTGCCATCGAATCCTCCATGCCAGAGGCACTTGTGGCACTTTGGTGCTGCTGACTGTAAGGCTCCAAGGCAGTACTTTTATTGATATCCTTTGGAATTATTTTTGCTTCTGCGGCCAGGGACCCTCTGAGGTAATCATCTCAGGCATGAAGGCATGCATTCCATTTTTTTTTTCTAAGTCTAATGAAAAATAAACTTGGTTTACTCACGCTTGTTCTACTGCTGTCCAACTATCGTCCAATTGCTCTCATTTCTTGCATCTCCTAAGTTATATTATCTATTCTTAATTTTAAAAAATCTTCCCATATCTACTTTCAGATTACCAGTATGGTTTCCTTACGGGCAGCACTACTGGTGATCTCCTTTTTTATCTTACTAACTCTTGGTCATCCTCCTTTTGGGACTACGGTGAGACCTTTTCTATTGTGCTAGACATATATAAAGCCTCTGATAAAGTTTGGCACAAATATCTTATTTCTAAAGTACCCTCCTTCGGGCTCTATCCCTCTATCTGTGCCTTTATCTCCAATTTCCATGTCTGACCATTCCATAGCTGCGGTTGTGGACGGCCGTTGCTTAATTCCTAAACCTATCAACTTTGGTCTTCCTCAAGGTTCTGTCCTATTCCCAGTTCTTTTTCTAATATTCATGAATTATCTTCTCAATTGTACCTCTAGTCCTATCCACTCTTATACCGATGACTCTACCTTATACTATTCAACTACCTTTACACTGCGACCGTTCTCATGCAGTTACTTCAAAACTCGCATAATGAAGCCGTAGCACACCCATCTTCTGATCTTTTAACTATTTCCAATTGGGGCAGAGATAACCATGTTGTTTTCAATACTTTCAAAACCCAGTAACTTCACCTATCTACCCATCGCAATCTTCCACACAACTATCTCATACTATTCAGTAACACACAAATCAACCCTTCGTTCTTTCTCACTATTCTTGGTGTCTCTTTTTCCTCTGACCTTTCTTAGAAAGATCATATTACCACTCTTGCTTAAACAGCTTCCCAGAAATTAAATGTGCTCAACCATCTCCATGGGTTCTTTACCCGCACATAGCTTCTTGCTCTGTACAGGGATACTGTACACCCATATATTGAGTACTGTCCACATGTGTGGGGAGGTTCCAATCATAACCCACTTCTTGAAAGGGTAGTCAAAAGCATTTCGTCTCATCAACTTAACTCCTCTTGCTAATTCGCTACAATCTCTCTCTACACGCTGCAATCTTGCAGCTCTCTCTCTCTCTCTCTTCTACCGCTATAATAATCAATGTTCTTCTGTTCTTGAAAGTCTTATAGGATTTTGGTGGATTATGTTTATCATTGAACTGAATATACTATATGGTGTCGTTGATTACTTTGTCCCACTCTGAACTTGTTGATAATCAATGTCAATGTAAAAGACATAATAAGTTTTGAATAATGTGCATAGAAGTAATTGAGATGGTTAATAGTAACTATAGCTAATTTATGTAGTTTGAACATTTGAAAACAGATTTCCTACCCTTACATGTACCTATTTAGTGCATTATGGAATGAGTGATATGGTAGATAAGGAAGCTTACAATAGAAGAAAAAAATTGTGCCATGATAAGTCAATTTTTTTTGGAATATCAAGAACTATTTTAAGAGCTTTTTCTTGGAGCTTAATAATTTGGTGAATTGTATATTAAGGCAAAGTATATCTGAAATTTATTTTTCAAACCAAAACCCACATATTATTAGTTTATTGGTCTCAAGATGTTTTTTATACAATAATTGTTGAGGATAGTTGTGAATACAATATATCCGTAATCAAATTTATCCGAATATCTTCTCGTATGGCCAAAATTAATATAGCCTCAGTGACCACCACCCCAGCAACCACGCCAGAAGGACATAAAATCCGGCATGACAGAGACCTAAAGTGCCTTTCTCGCGTGCCACAGCCTGGACGCTAGCCACCACTAAAACAAGACGCCTTATACTACCACCAGAGTAAGAGCAGAATCAGAACAGGCCCTTCTAGCTCTCAAAACCATTAACCAGAGCAACACAGAAGAACGAAATACTATGACCAGCAACCAATCAACCAGCATCAAAATAACACTCCTGTATGTTTGGTCACTACCAAGTGTGAGACTGGCACAAGCTTGGAATCGCCTCCCCCTGCCAAGTGTGAGACTGCCCCTCTTGCCGTGTATGAGACCGGCATCACAAGAGAAACGATTCACATTTACCTACTTTAAAGCCTGTGGTCTGAGATCTGGCAATAGTATCCCCATGAAAAAATTAGACTTAAAAACAATCACCAACAAGGATTGAAAATTCATTAACGCCCGGAAAGTCACTAACATAAAAATAGCATAGTGCGTCTCTAAATTTTAGAGTCCCTTCTTTGCTAACAAGTATTTTTCCCTTCAGGAAAATAAAACCTTCGCTTACGATTGATTGGGCACTCCGGTGACAACATAACTGAAAGATGTTTAATAGCAGGAGTTCACTGATAATACAATACCCGTCATGAATATATTATAACTTAGTGACTTTCGACTATAGAATAATTATTGTTCCCTGCGATCATATTAACCCTCGTCTAGCGGGGTGATTTTGGGCTATTTTGGGCATATTCAGGCCCTCCTGAATGATCAATCAAGTATCTGCATGAAAAGAAATTTATTCAGCAAAAAACTAGGTGCTACAAGCTTCAAAATGAGACCAGAACGAGCTACGTAGCACTCGTCGTTTTCATGCAGTGGTACCACTAACATGGGAGTTTAGCGTATAGCAGCATATATTTTCCAGATACGCTCACTACTGGCTACACTGCCGGCCTCTCGAGAACAGAGGGAGCGTGAGTCAGTGGGCGGCGGTAAGCCCTGGGTGTCAGACGTGTGGCCTGCTGCGCTCCCGGCCATTTGCACTCTATTTTAACCCTTTAAAAGCCTTAATAATGCTCCTAACTTGCTGCTTTTTAGATACGGACTTAAGTCGGGCCCCGCTCTTTAAGTGTTAATAAAGAGTCTGGTTAAAAAGAAAACATACTTCATAGAAACATAAACATACACATAGATAGTAGGGTCATTTGCTTGGAATCTGTGACCATTTTGTTCCTACCTTTTTCTCTCGATGGATTTGACAACCTGAACCATTTTAAAGGAAAATTAGCTCCTATGCCCCTCTGAAAAATGACGGCTAACTCTGCTAGAGCCCAATATTCAAAATGGCCACCAACGCCATCTTGAAAAACATGAAATGTAATATCTCTGGTATCAGATGAGCTACAAGGACGAATGAGGTGTCCTTTTTCACTAATTCTGGCATTACAAATTCACTGGAATGGTTATTGTATTATATTGTATTGTATTTTTTTTTTTTTTTTTTTTTTTTTTTTTTTTTCCAACTTACTTCCTCTCGGGCATAGGCTGAGAGCCTTAACATTCACCGCTTTACAATGAACAGTGAAGCCTGTGAGGTCTTGTTCCAGTCTAGGGAGTGAGACATGTGAAGCACGTAGAGTACAACGAGCACCTGCCATCTTGCCTTCACATGAGGCACGGTGCTCACTCATGGCCCAAAACGACCCCATCTCTGAAGCCACCTCGTTCCTGTGCTTCACCGTCTCAACCCCTACACTCGGACTCTCACACTTACACACACACAACGCCACCTGTTGAGCAGATAACTCACCAGGCATTGCACCCCTATAGCATATTTTGAATATGGGAATATTCATACAGTGCTATTTAATCAGGGAACAATGAGGGTATTTTATTGACGTTTCGGTGGGCTTGTGGTAATGCACTGATACTAGGTACAGCACAAATTCCATCCCAATAATATCTTCCCATTGATACATCGGGATTTGAACCCGGGACCATTGGATTACCAGGCCAGTGGCAAGACCACTCCACCACACCTCCCCACACACCTTATTGTATTGTTATTGTATTATATTTATTAATGGCCCCTCCATCATTGACGATTATGCCTATTACATAAGGCACCCTCTTCAAACACTCATCCGCCGTAGTTTGAATCTACCGTGCAGAGCATAAAAAATTGAGGAGCCTTCATCATGAGCGCACGCAACCTCACTCATGGTTCAGTCATTATGAAATTGGGTTCTCACTACGAAAAAACTTCGTAACAAATAAAAAACAAAAGAAAATAAGAATAACTATTCATAAGCTTTCCATATAATCGTGGATGTACTTGTGTGGATCTTTGACCAGACGCTGACTCAGGCGTCATTCTTCCTTCTCTGCTCTGCGCTCAACCTACCCGGACGTGCCTCCCCACGCTCCGCTGGTTCCGTATTTGCTGCGTCGCTAGTGAGTTTTTTCTCATTTGTTTACTCCGGGATGTATCGAGTAAGGTTAGGATATGCGTAGCAGGAGTGTCCTGGGCGGGTTGTCCGCAGTGCAGTGTATTTTGGGTCGTGTGTTTGGGACATCTATTTCGGGTGTACCCTCGTGGTCCCGTGGTGGACGCGTGAAACGTTTGCGCGGTTAGCTAGCTTCGTGATGTAGGCGGCTTTCATTACGCGTTATTAGGCTTCTTCTTATATTTCTGATGAAGTAGTTTTTTCTTTTCTCTGATGTTCCCAGTGTATTTTTCTTCACTTAGTGAAGTTTTTTCTGGGTCCTGAGTCAGTTCTTCCCTTTTCCGGGATTTTTGTGCTACAGTGGTGTGTTGACGGTGGTTCCTGTTGTGATATAATTTAGTGCTTTTTGTTTTATTATGACATGATTACATATTATTTCAGTCTGCTTAGGCCTAGCCAGCCTCTCGTAGCTTTGCCACATGTACAAGTGTTATTGATTTATGTTATAAATATGTACTACTGTGTCCTGTGTGTCCTGGGTTAGTTGTGTATTGGCTAATTCCACGGACTATTTGTGTGTCCTGGATTAGTTGTGTATTGGCTATTTCCACGGACTAATTGTGTGTCCTGGGTTAGTTGTGCTTTGGCTAATTCCACGATCTATTTGGTGCGTTCAGATTGAATCTGGGCGGGGTGGGTTGCCTTTTCCGGCGGGTTTTCTCGGTTACACCGTGAAAACCCGGCTGGTTGCCGAGTTTTAATCACGCGTGGTTAAAAAAGGCTTGTTTTCCCCGGCGAGTGGTGGCTTGAGGCTCTCCAGGACTGCGTCTCTGTGGTGGAGCCTGTGTTCAGGCTTACTGTGATTCCCGGCGGGATGGCTTTACCCATTTAACTAAGTGTTCATGCAGACACTTGTTGAGTTTAGTTTTTCCCGGTTTTGCAAAGCCAGTAAAACTAGGCTGTTTGTTGATTGGTCTTTCCTCCCCGGCGATCTTTTGCAAAGAAGTGGGGATAGGAACAATTGGGGTTAACGTTATAAACTTAAATTCACACCCGGCGGTTGCACCTTGGGAGGGTGGGATTAACGGATTTGCAATTCAGTATAGTTGACCAGACAATTGAGGGATACGTTAATGTATCGCCGCCTTCAACATACGGCGATCTAGGACGCTTCGGGAGAAGTCAGATCTAGCATTTAAGACAGGCTTCCCAGTTTTTGATCTGCGAGATAATACGGGGGCCGGCGTCTTTTTATGGGTTTTCCAGTAAAACTTAACAAACACCACTGGGAAGACTGCGTCATTTATGAAAGCCATGCTGGTCTTTATATCATGTCAGAGGTTATTCGTAAATCTTTTGGACAGGTTAAGATATTCTGAAATCTTTACTTATGAATCTCCCGCGTAGCGAGCTGTAATGGTTGTGTATTAAGTCTCGTTACCCGGCGGGTTATTTAACACTTGTGTTCGAACATGTTGGGGTAACCTTATGAGCATTAATTCCTGGAAATTTTCTTTTTTCCAGGGTGGAGTTCCGGCGGGTCTTTAGAGAACCTGGAGTAAACCCGGGGGTGGGTTAGTTTTCCACCAGTCTCTGTCATGGCTGCCCTAGACCCTGTTTTTGCTTTGTGTGTTTCACACTCATGTTCAGGTATCCCTCTCTTTGCACACACTCTTTGCATTAGATGTGTTAAATGTTTAGATCGCTCAAGGGGTTTGTGGGTTACGCAGAACTGTACCTTCTGTACTCAATTGAGTCCTAAAGTATTGCGAGACAATGATAGACCCGCGGCGGTCGCTTTACGGGAGGTCAGGCAGCTGTTGTCCACTTATGCTACCACAGTGGCTCATAAGGCCCTTCAATGTGATAACGTAATTCTTTGGGATAAATTACTTATTGAGCACCCCCCTATTAAACGTACCTCTAGAGTAATTGTACGAAAGTCGGCAGAGACTGGGCAGCGCTTAGCACTTACTCCAGCCCCTGGCACATCTAAGAGACCTCGTGAACCTACGCCCCCGGTGTCAGCCTCCACGTCACGGGCGCGGTCCAGGTCCAGGTCGCCCCTCAGACAATAGCCGCTTAGTCACTCTTCTTCACCGGCGAGTAAGAAGAGCAAAGAGGAGAAGTCCAAGAGCAGTTCTAGTGATAAATCTGAGAAGTTCAAGAGCAGTTCTAGTGATAGATCTAAGTCACACCGAAGCCACAAATCTTCCAGGAAAGATTCTCATGAACGAAAGGCCTCCCGGCGTTCGCCGGAGCCTCGTGCCTCACTTTCTGCCTCTACTCCCGGCGCATCTAGTGTCCAATCTGATGGGGCGGGAGTGGAGTCAGAGACTGTGGTGGGGGTGTTACCGGCGGACAGGTTACCAATGGATATTATAAACTTAGAATTAGAGAGTTCTGTGGGCAGTGATAGCCCTCTAGAAGGGTCTAGTGGCAGCTCAGTGGTTGATGGGGTAACTGACTCCCAAGGGAGTTCGGGCCAAGGCCTGGGTGTGTGGCGATATTCCCAACCAGGGAATGAAGGCCCACGTCTGGTTCAGGAAACACAAGTAATGGCGGACGTCCACCGGGACGCTGCGATCCCTTCATCCATACCAGACTTAACATGGCAACACGACGGGATTCCGGCTTCGGCGGAATACTCTCATGATGAGCCAGATGACAAGGATGAGGTGTCTATAATCTCTGACATGGAGGTGCAGGAGTCGGGTTCAGTTTTAGACGACTCACAGGATAGGAATGATTCACCTCTTAATTCTTCATCTGCTAAATTTGTCACGGCAGAGGAAATAGATGGGTTATTAGTTACTGCTCTAACGAAAAAATTTGGCCAACAGCCGGAGACTCCTACAGTGGATCTGGGAGCTCCCATGACAATTTCAAGTGTTCGGCCTCTGACTACTTCCATTGCTTTAACTAAGATTCCGCACCCTCCTTCTGTATCACCTACTATGGTCACTAGGCCTGCTTCGGCGGCACTGACTACTTCTAGTGTAAGGGTAGTAGCGGATGTGAATCCTCCCCCTTTAGATAAAGCACCGTTAAGAAAGGTAGCTATGCCCCTTTTATATGGTCCAGATGATTCATGGGTACAAATGGTCCCAACTAAGCCAGAGGTAGCACAGCCCACTTTGCCACGAGAGTGGGTAATCCAAGGAAATAAATCTAGAAAGTTACGAGCTTTAGATATTCTGGGTAATGTACTTTATGTTAATATTAAGGCCATTCCTAACTATTATCACCACGACTATTTTGTGTATACAGCTACGCCTGCACTACCCCCTGCATCAGCTTCAAAACTGTTTTCTGACTGGACCAAGCATGACGGTTTTAATGATATAAAAGCACTGTCGGCTCTCACTCCAGAATTAGATTTACAAACGGTCACAGACACAGCCGCTAATCCAGTGTTGAAGGTGGGGCAGTTGGGTCCGGGACCTTGGGTGGAATGGGAGGTAGAGGCTCAGAACTTTGCGACCACCTTCACCTCAAAATCTTCGCACCAAATTCCTCAGGACAGCCATTCTTGGTTCTCTCTGCCAGTCTTCTCTACCGGCGGAGTTCCATCTGCTCTGTTTGCTTTCTTAGCTGCCCCTAAAATCAATCTATGCGAACTTAAAGATCCTTTCACTACACCTTCCCCAGCTCACCTAGACCGAGAGTTTAGGCTACGGGGGAAGGCGTATAGACTTTTTTCCCAATACATTGTTACGCACCAGGTGGCGAAGTCTATGCTAAGATCTACTCAGGCAATCGCGGACGCGGATGTCAGAAGATCAATTGAACTATCTCGACGTTTACTCCTTCAGACTTCTATTCAGTCGTTGGGGGATATCCGTACAGCCTTGCTCGAGGCGGTGCGGGCGAGACAGGATCTTAGGATGTCCCTGGTGAGGAAACTTCCTGATAGAATTGCGAACCAGGTGGTCATGTCGCCGGTGCTAACTCCCTCTTTAATGTCCCTTGATGTGTGGAGAACTGTATTTAACATGGCTCAGGCCTTTAAGCACAGTCCCGCCCTTCTAAGAAACCTGCTTTTAACTTTCCCAAACCCAAGCCAGTCGCCAAAGCTCAGCCGGGTGGGTCAAAGCCCTTTCATCTACCTAAGTCCTCTTCCCCCCCCCCCCCCCCCCAAGGCCAGTACAGGTATAAACAAGGAAAGTTTGCAGGTCATAAAGGACGAAACTATAACAGACCGGGCCAGGGCCCGTCTTCTGCCAACGCCGGCCAGTCGGCTAAGCATCCACCACCACCACCACCACCAACATCGAAAAACTAGAGTCTCTCTCACTCCCAGGGCCGGTCTCACGGCGGGTGGATCAGAGGGTAGTAGAGCCGGCGAACCCTTGTCTGCTAACTGGGTCGTTCCGGACGTGTCACCATGCATGGCCATTAAATACTTGGGCGAGGATGGTGGCACGCAAAGGCATCACCTGGCAGTGGCTCCGGCGACCTCGTTTACGTCAGCCGACAAAGGCAAATTTAGTTTCATTAGAGGTGGAGTCACTGATCCGAGAAATGATCGCCAAGAATGTCATCATCCCGGTTCCTCAAAATTACCCAGTCTTTACATCCAAACTATTTCTAGTGCCCAAAAGGGACAGTGTTCAGATGAGACCCGTCGTAGACCTGTCTTATCTGAACCTCCATATTCACAACGTGTCATTCAGGATGCTGACAGTGAATCAAATCAAGCTAACACTTCCGCCGGGAGGATGGATGTGTTCTTTAGACCTGACAGACGCGCATTGGCACGTCTCGGTAAACAAAAGATTTCAACGGTTTCTGGCCTTACGTATAATGCATCAGACTTATGTCTTTCAGAGGATGCCATTTGGATTGAACCTAGCACCTCGCTTATTCACGAAATTAGTCCGGCAAGCCCTGATGCCCTTGTTAGAGCAAGGGATCAGGATTTTGTGGTATCTAGACGACTGGCTAGTGGTGGCAGAGACGGAACAAGTATGCATAAATCATGTCAACATAACATTAAATCATGTCAAATCTCTAGGATTCAAGGTAAACCTGGTAAAGACAAACCTTGTTCCCTCACGAGTAGTTCAGTGGATAGGGCTGGTTTGGGACACAGCTACTCTCACTCTGAGTCAGAGTGTGGACAATCGAAACAGATTTCGCAGGAAATTGTTCCTGTTTCTTCACAGTCTGACTACGACACAGAGAATCTGGGAGTCTCTGGTCGGCTCTCTCAACTGGATTCAACTAACTGTAAAGTTGGGCCGGTTGAAAGTCAAACGATTAATATTGGAGGGCAACAAATGTTTTCCACTATTGCCGGCGGAAAAATTATGGCCCATACCAAAATTAATCCACAACTTACTAGCGGTCTGGGCGAAGAGGGAAACGTTACACTCAGTAATGTCATGGACCTCTCCTCCACCGACGGTATGGGTAGACACGGATGCGTCAGGAACGATAGGTTGGGGCTTTCAGTCAAACCAAGGGCACCAGGGTCAAGGGCTTTGGTCCCATTTAGAAATCTCCCACATCAATGTCAAAGAATTACTAGTCCCCTTATATTTCCTTCAGGCTCATGGCTCTACTTTACAGGGGCAAGTCGGTGGCCTTCAGAATGGACAATCTGAATGCGGTTCACTGTATTCAGAAACAGGGGTCAACGAGATCTCGGAAGTTGCTAAACGTGTCAGAAAAGATTTTTATTCTAGCCAACAGGCTGGACATTCATCTTCACGCATCTTATCTCCCAGGCGTAGCAAACGTCTGGGCAGACGCTCTGTCTCGGAGACAGAGCACAACAGTAGAATGGGCGCTCAAGCAAACCATTTTCGACCAAATGATTGCGGAGCCTTACCATCCACAAGTGGAATTGTTTGCGTCAGAGGAGACTCACAAACTCCCACTGTACCTCACCCGCCAGACGATAACACCGGCGGGCGGGCCAGATGCACTGGTGACAGACTGGAACAGGTGGAGTTCCATTTATCTGTTTCCGCCGCCAGACGCGTCTCTAATGTGCCACGTAGTAAACAAACTACAGGATTATCGGGGCGTAGTCTCGCTAATCGCGCCCCTGTGGCCGGCGCAGTTGTGGTACCAGCAATTGAAAACGTGGTGCCCGCACCCGGTGTCACTCCCGGTCGGGTTTTTCCACTTAGACACAATTGGCAACCTAGAGACCTCGCTGACTTTTGCATTATGGACATTCAGGAGGCCAAGTGGCTAGCACCATATGGTAGAGACGTGACCAATAAATTCATGAATCAATATACCCAGTCTACAAAGCGACAGTATCAATCGCATTGGCAAGCCTTTACTTCTTGGATTCTTAGAACATAACAAACTGTGCCCTCGGTGGCTTTGGTTTTTAATTATTTAAATTATCTGTTCGAGCAGAAACGTTTATCTGTAGTAACGTTAAAAAATCACTTAACAGCGATTAGGATGCCAATTTTGGACCTTACCGGTCTCACCATACCAGTCGCGGAGGAAACAGGTTTTATGAGGGCATGTTTTAAACTCCGCCCACCTCCCCGTCAGCTCATGCCTACCTGGTCTCTGGACAAAGCATTGTCGTTACTTCATTCCCGTCTGTACCAACATACTGCAGATTTTACATTACTTTTAAAAAAGGCAGTATTCCTTATGGGTTTGGCTACCGGGAACAGAGTATCTGAGCTGGCGGCGATGAGCAACACACCTAATTGCCTCAGGTTTGGTAGGCTTAATGAGTGTATTCAGATTGCACCTTCCCCAGGGTTCATAGCCAAGAATGAGCACAGTGAACACGTGTTTTCAGAGTTCACGGTGCAGGCGTTGAAAAGGGGAAAGGTGCACCATAATTTATGTCCAGTGCAAGCTCTAACCAAATATTTGAGAGTGGCACCTCTAAATCACCAGGGTGCTTTATGGGTAGCAAGTACGGGTAAACGCTTGATGAAACGTAAACTGGCTTCTCTCTTGGTCGAGGTTATTAAAGAGAGTAATCCCGGCGTTGTGGGTAGGGCCCACGATTTACGCAAGTGGGCAGCCTCTTTGCGTTTCCTTAAGAATGTTTCTGTTGAAGATATTACGTCCACACAGTTGTGGGCCTCTAATCATACGTTTTTGACTCGATACCTTTCAGTAGCTCTAGACAAACCTTCCTTGCCATGTATAGCTTTAAGGCAGAGGGTCTAGGTGGCCCCTAAGTCACTTATTGTTTAATTTCAAGAAGGGGGGGGGGGGGGGGGGCAGTCAGTGTAACATAGGACACCATAGACCCCGCCGGAGTATGTGAGCTGTGATACTGTTTATGGGTGTTGTGATATGTAAATTTCTCTGTACTATTCATTACAGGAAAATGTGCTAGTACAATTGTAGTACAAACAACAGTGTTGTTGTAAGTAGTTTTTGGCTGTGAAGCAATCTAATTTTAAGCATTGGATATATTTTGCAAGATATATCCACTAGTTTTATGGGGTTTATATGTGCACATATAAACTTATAAGTTTTTATTTTTTCACCACTTAATTTAAGTGGGGTGCCTTTTTAACTGGCGGATCTGTTCTCAGAATCTCAGAGTTAACCCTTTTTTATCAAGCAGGCTTCTTTGAAGCACGCTCCTGCTTGTACCCCTTTTTGTATATATGTGCTGCGCCAAAAATATATATCTTTTCGAAGTAAGAATACTACGTGGTTGTTTGATTATCTGCTTTTGCTAGAGTTATGATATGATTACGAATGTCTCCCTCCAGTCTTAGATATCAGGCATAATCGTCAATGATGGAGGGGCCACTAATAAATTATAGGTTTGACTCCTGCAAGGAGATAAAGAAAACCTAATATTTAGTAGTGGCCCAGTAATCATTGACGACTGGGGACCATCCCCTTCCCATTCGTTGATGTATTAAGGATTTTGGTTTACTTGATATGTCAGTGAAGGAAGAATGACGCCTGAGTCAGCGTCTGGTCAAAGATCCACACAAGTACATCCACGATTATATGGAAAGCTTATGAATAGTTATTCTTATTTTCTTTTTGTTTTTTATTTGTTACGAAGTTTTTTCGTAGTGAGAACCCAATTTCATAATGACTGAACTATGAGTGAGGTTGCGTGTGCTCATGATGAAGGCTCCTCAATTTTTTATGCTCTGCGTGGTAGATTCAAACTACGGCGGATGAGTTTTTTTTGTTTTCTTTTTTTTTTAAAGAGACAATGAACGGAGGAAGGAAAAACACAGATAAAACAAAAAGGTCCATGTGCCTAAAGGCATCCTCCATTCATAAAATGTTTGTAACAACTGGATTTAAACATTTGTAGATTGTAAGTTTGTGGAAAGCAATTCGAGGGAAGTGAATTCCAAAGAGTAGTAGTTCTAGGGATAAATGAATTTTGATAAGCAGAAGTTCTGCATTGTGGAGGAGAAAGTGTAAATTCTTGGATGCTCTCAGCTGCCCTAGTTCTACGGGGAAAGATGTGGAGAGGCGGCACAATTGAAGCAAGTTCCTCGAAATAATTGCTGTGAAAATATCTGTAGAATAATGCAAGGGATGCAATGCAGTGTTTGAAGAGGGTGCCTTATTTAATAGGCATAATCGTCAATGATTACGGGGCCACTACTAAATATTAGGTTTTCTTTATCTCCTTGCAGGAGTCAAACCTATAATTATACTAATTGTACATACTAATCTACCACTTCACTGTCACTACATGATTCACTGTATGAGCCACTATCAGAATCACTGTCCTCACTTTCGCTGCTATCATCACTGTTGTTCTCTGCCTGCGGTGTATATCTAATATTACTTTTCTACTGTTTCAGATGGATCGCATGCCCATCTGATGAAAATCGCCGACTTGTGAAGTGACCGAAATAATGGATAATAGAAGAGAGAGTGAAGAGTTACCAGACAAGACATTAAATGAATAAGAGTGCATTTTACTCTGTGGTAAGCGATGTACCGCAGATGATCGTTTGGAAAACATTACACCTGAGAAGTGGGAATCCATCCGGGAAAAGTCTTTACAATGGAAAGAACTTGATAAGTTTCAACATATACATGAAAATGTGGATTGGGAGAAGGGACCAAAGGGTCACCACATGCATAGCACTTGTTACGCATCATTATCCAGCAAGCGCAAGCTCTCTCAAGCCGAAAAACGCAAACACAAATCCGAGGAACGTCTTAAAAGAGATGAAGCATCAGATCAACAAGACCCTTCCCCAGAGGCCAGTGCACCTAAAAGGCTCCGCTCCAGTATGGGTGTCCTTCACGATAAGACTCTATGTGTGTGGTGCATGAAAGGGGCATACAAGAGTAGTGATTGTGACAAGCAGATTTTACTCCTATCAACAGTAGATGCCTGGACTAAATTCAAGTTACATACTGTCCGTCTGGAAGATGAGGTCATGAGATTGAGACTTGACACTCTGATTGCATCCATCCCAGATAGTCAAAGAGCATTTGGGTTGGAAATCCGCTACCATCGTGCGTGCTGGCGCAAATATGTAAGCGACCACAAGCCCCTTTCAGATGAAAGCACTCAACATCTGCAGCGTGTAAACCTCCGAGAGGCCCAAGCTCTCTTCTTTCATCATATTCGTCAAGTCATCTTCAAAGACCATGAAATTCGCACACTGCAAGGCCTGCAGCAGGACTATAAGCGCATTATCTCAAATCACGGACATAACTCAGTAGTAAAATCCAGCTACTTAAAGGAAATTCTCGTCAATGAATTTGGGGAAGACATCGGATTTCATGAACGCATTCAAAAGAATGTGAGTGAACTGGTATATGATACAACAGCAGGAGGTACATACATTGAGGCGGCAATATCTTCATTAGGTGTCAGCAATGATCAGTTGGTGATGAATGTTGCGGCACGACTCAAAGAGCAAGTCATCAGGACAAATACTATTCCCTGGCTCCCATATATACACGAGTTGGAGAGAGAAGAAGACCTCCGTGAGCTCCTGCTGAAGCTGCTCACATGGCTGAAACACCCAAATAAGTCTGCAATTGATGACAGTCCATCCATCCGATCGATTGCATCTATCCTCACAAGCTACATCACTGGAAAACGCACTACATTTGAGATAAATCTCTCTGTCTTGCTACATGGACTGACCAAGAGTAGGGAGATAGTCGACATAATGCACAAAGATGGACTGGGCATCAGTTATAATGACGTACTTATGCTGAGAGATTTTTGGGTGGTCAATAACCTCAAGTGCTCATCTGATTGCCCCTTCGAACTAGCTGAGGGTAAGCCTGCTATCGCTATAGTCGACAACAATTACTTCAAGAGCGACACACTGACCGGTGCTGGCCAGTCACACCGCACTAATGTCATGTTTGTGCAGCCAGAATCATTTGATACAGAACTTCCTTCCGAGAATCACGAGGATAGACCAGTTCCCGGTGCCAACTTTGCATCAAACCTCTCGACAACTCTCAAAGAGCTCGGAAGTGAAATGCAAAAAGTCAACCCATACAAGACAGCGAAGCGTTGGGAACCACCTCTCAGGAAGCCACCAGCTGATCAAAGTACTCCTCCTCCTGACACATCGGTGCAAAGAATTCGTGGTGTGATCCATGCATTGGCCAGGGCGCAAGATGACCGAACGAGACCTAAGCCAGAAGAACAGACTGTGCCTGGGTTTTCAGGGTTTCACGCCAGCATGTCAAATGCAGATGAGAAGAGTCGAGCAATATACCACATGACCTATCCCAACCCACCCAGTAAGACAATTCTCAATGATGTGATGTGTAAGCTTGCAAAATCAATTGAAGAAAAAAAGATGCCTTTTGCAATAATAGTTGGTGATGATCCTGTCTACGTGCTCATGCTAGAGTTGAAAAGTGAGAATGCTGAGCTGTTCAGCAAAATCTTACCATTCATGGCACCCTTCCACATCCAAATGTCGTTCATCTACACTATATACAAGAGGTTTAAGGGATCTGGCATCTCAGATGTGTTGGTGGCAGCTGGTGTTATAGCAGACGGGTCTGTTGATCAGGCCCTTCGTGGAAAACATGTTAAGCGTGGGGTTTGCTGCTTGCGACTATTCTACGAGACTCTGGTCCACCATGTCATAGACAAACGTTTGGAAGATTCCCCTCTATCTGAAGAAGTAAAGGCATCCCTTGCCAAGCTTCGACATCCGATTGATGCACAGGAAGTTGCAGATGAACATGCAGAGCTAGAGAGAAATGCTGAGCTGAAGGACCTCGTTGATGCTCTCTTCAAGGACTTTGAGGGTGCCCCACAAGAAGAATACTGGATGTCATTCATGGAAATGGTTGAGGTTCTAACTCAAAATATTCATGCAATCAGAACAAGCAACTGGACTGATTTCAAGTCCTCACTCAAGCTCATGCTTCCTTTGATGCAAATCTATGATATTGACAAGTATGGTCGGCATCTCCCCGATTTCACCGCAGTGCTTGATACCCTTCTTGTCGATCAGGCTGCATTCATGGAGAGTGGTATGTTTGCACAGTCAATGACAGGAAAACCATATTCGTGTGTCGCCCTCGACATATGGATAGAGTCAACAATGAATAAGGGCTCTAAGCTGAAGTCTGGTTGGTTGGCCATTCTGAACAATGAAAAGCAGCTCCTTTTAAACACTCTGAATGTGAATAACATCAATCGGGTGAGAACAAAGGTCCATCGCCATGCTAATCGCAAGAAACAAGGAAAAGGGAAGCATGCTGATTGCTCGTCGAGTAAAATGAAGAAGGATGAACAAGCTGTACAGGATATAAGCGCATGTCTCACTGAATTCAAGTGTGATCCATTTGACCATACAAATAAGACACTTCGATCCCTACAGTCAGGAATCCCAGCCTCAGACGCTCTCGCTGCCGACTTGAAATCGGCAAAGGAGGATGGCACAAGCAAACTGAAGCAGTTCTTGAATGAGAGAGTGTATTCCAAGACCAAGTCTCTCAACGACAGAGTTCTCCGTAGCAAGCGTTTGAACTTTTCAACTCAGGAATTGAAAAAAGCAGATGGTGAGAACCTGAAGGGAAAAACTGAGGAAATGGAGCGTAATGCCTTGGCCTCTGTTCTCGGACTGGTTGAAATGAGTGGTGCCCTCAAACTTCAAGAAGTCCTGCAGCATCGTGTTACAGCCGAGTGCCTTTCCATCTTCAACGTCAATGGAACCATCCGTAAGTCAAAGAAAAGCAAGCTTCAACAAAAACTAACTATGACTGTCATTCCAGAGCCTGATGTATACACGTCTATTATTGATATGGGCCTCATCTGACGCCTAACAACTCCTACCATTGAAGACAGAGAGAAGGGAGACGGTACCAAGTATACCTGGGGAGATTATGCAGAGAAGTTGGTGCACTTCGTTCTAACGAGACACAAGCATGCTGAGCGCATCATTTGCGTCAATGATTCATATGATCAGAATTACACTATCAAGGACAGTGAGAGAATACTGCGCCAAAAAAAACTGCCAATCAGCAATGTCTTCATGAAGACAGAAGATAAATTTCCTTCTAGTAAAGTTTTCCATGCTCTCCTGGGTAAACCTGAGAACAAAATCCGCCTTCAGGCATTTCTTCAAACGGAATTCCAGAGAACAGCAGCAACAACTAGCACCGAGATCATCTACTGTGTAGTTGGCAGCACTGCAAAGAATCTCACCACAGGCAAGCTTGTGCCAGAGCTCACATGCTCCCATGCAGAGGCAGATACGGAAATGCTCACCATATATAGTGTGCTGCGGTCAGACCGCTACACAGCAGCTGTCGTTCTTGACACAGAGGACACCGACAACTACGTGTAAGTGGCATATGTTGCTCAGAAGACAACAAGAATCCTGTGTGTGAAACGCAAACGTCAGCTTATCGATGCCCGATGTTTGTGCAGTGAGGCAATGGCTGCATCCATCATACCACTTCATGTCCTCACTGGGTGTGACCACAACTCTGGCTTCTATGGAACAAGCAAGAAGCTCATCGCAGATCGTCTGGAGAAGTCTAAAGAGGCACACGACCTGCTAGCAGCATGTGGTACACAGCTCCTAGTCACAGAACAGGTCATCAGTGATTTGGAGCGGTTTGTCATTCGATATGTCTATGGTGATACCAAAAGCAAGACTCTGGGAGATGCGAGGGCAGCAAAGTGGAGAGCTCAGAAGAAAAAAATAACTATCCGACTTGTGCCTGACTTGGACAGTCTCCGTCCACACTTGGAGTGTGCAAACTATCTTGCATATTTGCAAAAGCATTACCAGCTCCAAAGTTACTCCTCACCGATCGGCCATGGATGGCATCTTGTAAATGGCCTATGTCTGCCTGTCCGTTCAACCCAGCCCCCATTTCCCCCATCCATACCACTACCTACAAATCCGCAGGCAGAGAACAACCGTGATGATAGCAGTGAAAGTGAGGACAGTAATTCTGATAGTGGCTCATACAGTGAATGATGTAGTGACAGTGAAGTGGCAGATTAGTATGTACAATTAGTATAATACAATACAATAACAATACAATATACAATACAATACAATACTATAACCATTCCAGTGGATTTGTAATGCCAGAATTAGTGAAAAAGGACACCTCATTCGTCCTTGTAGCTCATCTGATGCCAGAGATATTACATTAAATTTCATGTTTTTCAAGATGGCGTTGGCAGCCATTTTGAATATTGGGCTCTAGCAGAGTTAGCCGTCATTTTTCGGAGGGGCATAGGAGCTAATTTTCCTTTAAAATGGTTCAGGTTGTCAAATCCATTGAGAGAAAAAGGTAGGAACAAAATGGTCACGGATTCCAAGCAAATGACCCTACTATAGATGCAGGCAGGCTAGACTATTGCTTCTCCAAATATCTGAACTTAACATCGGGCATTCACAAACACCATATGCCATGTATTTGATTGTATGTAAATATTGTATTAATATCATTGTGCTTATAAGTAAACTATGATTGAGTTCAAGAACCTACAATAATATATAATTCCACAAATATCATCACGCTATATTCAAGGCATATCTTTAACTCAAATTCAAGCACGTACCTATTGTAGCGCTAACTCGAGCAAACTTTATATCCTTTTATGTTACTGTATTCTGTATTTATAATTCTTAATTTGATGAAAGCTTGAAGTCTCGTTGTGTGAGCCCTTATTTTTCGTGCATAATTGAAGTGTTGTTTTGTACCTATTGTATAACTCCCCTTGTATTTCTGATGTCTTTATATAGACCTCCTAGTTTCTCCCCGTTAGAAGAAGCCACAAATACCTGTTTCGTCTTTTGTTTTAAAGTAACCTTCTTCCATGAAGCAGGGAAGGAAGAGAAACAACTGCATAGATGGAAAATCTTAAGATTATTATATCTGGGATATTTTTGAAGATTTGTTCAAGACTATGAGAAGGATTTCATTTGTACCTGGAGTTTTATCAACTGACAGATTATCTAAAACCTTATAAACATGTCTAGAATGTATTCTCAACAGAGAAATGCCTAGAGGAATATAATCAATCATAGTAACATCTCTGTTGCTCCTTGCTATAGTTCAGTTAAGGGCGAAATTTTGAGCAAGAACATTAGTTTTCCCATAAACATTTAACACTACTTCCTAAATTATCCTTTGACGAATTTAGTGGTGTTATGGTTGATGTTTGTATTTTGTTTTTATTTTATTTTGCAGTTGATACTGTTAAAGTTTGTGAAAGAAGTTTAATTAGTTAAGAATTATCAAAACTCTCTCTCTCTCTCCCCCAAACCCCATCATGCACACCAACAATCTTCCACATCTTCCTACAATCACCCACACCCTCTTAACCATCACCACCAACAATACCATCATTCGCATCCTAACAATGCAACCATCTGTAACCTATAATCACCCTCGAACCTTCATTTCATTCTGCGACGCCCCATCATTCACTCCAGCAACCTTCCATACCATTGTTTACAATCGCACTCACATCCCAACAATCAGTCACACCCTACCATCACAATCTTTAACAAAATAACTACAAACATCCGTAGAAGCTTCCATATTTAATTATTCTTACCAACAATCTTAAACGTCAATCTTAATCCCTGTCGTACGTAATCTTCCACACTCCATTAATCACACTCTTGCCAACAATCATCTTCGCACCTTCATCTGCAATCCTCCATCGATACAAAACAACACTAATTACCCCTGCAGAAATTTGAAAGGGGAAGGGGGCGTATTTCCCAAATATCTCTAGAACTTTGTTCCCGCGCCACATTTCTTTTACCAGGACGATCTAGCAAACTAACTATAACTAACTCGACCCAAGCCAAGCTAACCTATCTTTACCTAACCAAATGTAACCCTGGCAAATCCAATCCAATCAATACTAACCAACCTAACCCAATCCAACCCATCCCAATCCAACATATCCTAGTTAATTCGAATTAAACCTGATAGTATTCAGTCTTGGAAAATATGTCTGGTAGATACCTTCACCTGGACCTAGAATACGTATGAGATTAGGTAGGCTTTTGATGGCTTTAATATAAAACAAATAAAGGTAAAGGGAGTAGGAGAGCAAGGGGTAACAATATGCATATGAGCTTATCTACCTATTACCAGACGGCTTGATACCCGAGGTGGTGGTCACGAATTACCTCCATTATAGGTTTGAGTCCCGAAGGGAAGAAGGAAAACCTAATATTTAGTAGTGGCCCCGGAATCATTGACGATGCGCCTTAACATTGTTTATGGCCAATCTTTGAACTCAAGCTTGTCTTTCAAACTTCCCGCCAAGGAGAGATCAAATTACGATTGCCACTCATCGTGAGCGAAACGCTCTAAAAAATCACTCACGGACTCGTCCTATATGATGTGGGGACCACTACTAGAAAAAAGTAGCAAAAAGTAATGTAAAATAAAAATTAAACTTTATCTTAGCTTTGCGCTTCTCATGCGTCTGCTATTTCCGCACGCTTCGCCTCACTCATCGAAGCGCTCATTCGTCCTTAAACTGATATATCAAGACTCTCCAAATATAGCAGATGAATGGGAAGGGGATGGAAGGGAGGGCCAAAATCGTCAATGATTCTGGGGCCACTACTAAATATTAGGTTTTCCTTCTTCCCTTCGGGACTCAAACCTATAATTTATTAGTGGCCCCTTCATCATTGATGATGTGCCTGATATCTCAAGTCTGGAGGGGGACATTCATCAGGAATATCATAACCACTAACAAATTAATAAGGTTTATAAAGAAACACGCACGAAAAAGATCATCGTTTAATATAAAAATAATAAAAGAGTTTACAGGCGGCGTCTCTTAAAGGTTACCTGTTGTGTAGCACCGTTAAGTTTACAGGCGGCGTCTCTTAAAGGTTACCTGTTGTGTAGCACCGTTACGTTTGACAGAACAGTTGGAGTTACACACATAAACTATACATTTTAGCTTATGAATACATAAATAAATAAATATCTCGTCTCTTAGAAAATACTGATAATTTGGTGGCCTATATATATATGGCCTACAGGTACTCTATTGCAAATAGATTTGTACATTGCCCTTAATCCTATCATTAAGATTAATGAGCATAAATTTATACTCTATTGCCATACATAAAGTAAAAAATAAAATGTCCTGACTATACTTATTTTAGTCTATGGAATGGGTTATCACATGACCCTAATTCTCATCATCATGTTGTATCACATAGGAGGCAGGTTAGAGGCCCTAGCTAGGACTCATCCCCCCCCCCTTTTCTTATACAAAAATAGTTTAAAACTAGACTCTGCCTTAATGCTATTCATGAGATTAACGGACAAGTAACGTGTTAGGAATGTATGATTGGACCACCACAGCTTGGTCTGTTGAATATCATCGAGTGAGTAATTATTTAAGAACCTGAGTGAGGCAGCCCACTTACGGATATCCTGTGATCTAGCAAGAACGCCCGGATTGCTCTCTCTCATTCTATCTATCTATCTATTGCCTGACGCCGTGATCCCCGAAGGGGTGGCCACGAACGAACCGCCCCCATGCACCTCTGTCCCCAGTCAGTCGACGCCCCTCCCCCCAACCAGCACCGCCTTCGTTCATGTAGTTCCTCACTCCATCCTTCCACCTCATATTCGGTCTACCTCTCCCCCTCTGTCCCTCCACCTCGCTCTCGTACACCCTCTTAGTCATTCTCTCGCTTTCCATACGTTCCATATGGCCGAACCATCTCAAGTTGTTCCTTTTCACACTTTCCAGCACATCTACCTCCACACCACACCTCCTTCTTACTTCCTCATTACCCCTACTAATAACGCAGCCAGCTGTCGTCTTTGGAGACTTTTACCTGTCCGTGAAATGCAGAGGGACCCTGCCTGAGATGGCCGAGATTCCCGCATATGTAAAATTAGTGACTGCACTGGACAAAGTAAATGGTGCTTATCACCTTGTTTCAGAGCTGGCACTTCAAACTCTGAAAATACATGGTTACAATGTTTATTTTTCGCGACTAAATTGGGAGCAGGTGCAATATGGACACTCATGTTGCGCCTCGAAAACCTTAAGCAAGATGGCTCCGATCTCATCGCCGCCAACTCAGACACCCTATCACCCGTGGCCAATGCCATTAGAAAAATGGCTTTCTTAAGTCTTAATTCATAAGGAGGATTATGACAATATTTACGGGAGTGAAGCATTTCAAGGGTCAAATCAAGAGGCCAGGTGGGTGTGAGTTGACGTGGAGGAGGGCGAAGCCGGAAGCAAGACCGCATGAACCCCTTCTCCTCCGCCTCTGGCACGGACAGACCAGTTAAATCGAAAAAAGGTGTCCGAATTGCTGTGAGGTGATTCCTTAATGTGACAACTGACAACTTTAGTCAGCGAGGTCTTGAGGTTTCCAATTGTGTCTAAGTGGAAGTACGAGATCGGGAGCGACACCGGGTTCTCGCACCACGTCTTCAATTGCTTGTACCAAACTTGGGCCGGCCACAACGGCGCGATCATAGAGACCATGCCTCGATAACCCCGTAGTTTGTGAACTACTTTGCACATTAAGGATGCGTCTGGAGGCGGAAATAGATAAATGGAGATCTATTTGTTCCAGTCTACCAGAAATGCGTCCGGACCCCCCGCCGGAGTCTGACTCCGACGTGTGAGGTACTGAGGCAACTTGTGATTTGCCTCTGATGCGAACTAGTCCACTTGTGGATGGTAGGGCTCTGTAATCATCTCTTGAAAGACTTTTTGCTTGAGAGCCCATTCTACTTGAGTGCTCTGTCTCCGAGACATACGTACATAAGTTTGCCAATCCGGGCAGATATGTTGCATGAAGATAAATCTCTAGCCTTGCAGCTAGACGAAAGATCTTTTCCGACAACCCTTGTAACACTCGAGATCTCGCAGACCCTTGCTTCTGAATGCATGTCACTGCAGTCAGATTGTCCATTCTAAAGGCTAGTGACTTTCCCGCCTGGCTCATGCCGTGCTCCTGTAAAAAGAATAGGGGGACTAACAACTCCTTGGCATTGATATGAAGGTGAATTGACCTGGACCGTAGACCCTGACCCTAATGACCTAGATTTGACTGGTAATCCCACCCCAGGGTACCTGACGCGTCCATATCTATCCAGACCGTCGGAGGAGGAACTGTCCATGTCAAGGAGGAGTGAATTACTTCTCGCTTCGCCCAAGCCGCCAGGAGGTTGTGGATTAATTTTGGGATTTTCCGCAGTGTTTCCGTTGGCAACAGCGGAAAACAGCTGTTTCCTTCCAAAATAATTTGTTTGACCTTCAGACGACTTAACGGGACCGTCAGCTGTATCCAATTGAGTGACTCTACCAGAGATTCCCAGATTCTCCTCGTTGCCGTCAGAGAATGAAAAAACCGAGAGAGTTTCCTCTGAAATCTCTGACGGTTGTCCTCACTCTGACTCAGAGTGAGCAACTCGGTATCCCAGATAAGGCCCACCCATTGGATTTTCCTGGTGGGGATCAAGGAGGACTTTACTAAGTTCACCTGGAACCCCACGGCAGCTACATGAGTTCACACCTGTTGTACATATTGGAGGCAAATTACTTTGGATTGAGCTACTATTAACCAGTCGTCGAGATACCATAAGATCATGATTCCCTGATTTAGCAATGGTAGCAAAGACTGTCAGACTAATTTTGTGAAAATTCAGGGTGCCAGATTTAGACCAAAGGGCATTCTTTGAAAGACAAACTTTTGATCCCTGTTGCGCAAAGCTAGGTATTTCTGAAAACGTTTGTTGATGGGGACATGCCAGTAGGCTTCTGTTAGATCGATGGAACACATCCAACCCTGCGGCGGGAGTGTCAATCTGATCTGATTCACAGTCAGCATCCTGAACGACTGATTGTTAATGTATGTTTAGATAGGACAGGTCGATCACTGGCCTCATCTGAACACTGTCCCTTTTTGGCACCAGGAATAACCGGGATGTGAACACGGGTTGTGACAAAGGACTGGGGATAATGATCTGTTTTGGGCCATCTCGTTGACGACGGATTCCACCTCTAATGAAACACGATTGAATTCTGTGGGGATACGTAAACGGGGTCGCCGGGACCACCGCCATGAGAGGCCCTTCCGGACCACTGTCCTTGCCCATGTTCGCCGGGGCCATGCCCGATGACAATCCCGGAAATTGCCAGTCGCATGACTGGTATTGTCCGGCATTACTACTCTCGAATCCGGATCGCCTTGCCGTGGCACTGGGAGTGAGAGAGCCTTGTGGTGTCTCAGTTTTTTGGATTGGAGGGTTATGACTCTGATTTAGGAATGGGGGGATGAGAGGCCTTGCTACCATCGCTACCGGGTTTACCCCTAGATTGTCCCCTGAACCAACGCCCCCTACCCCTGGATTGGCATCGCCCAATAGATGTGCCGCTACTTCTTGGGGTTGTGTGAGTCTCTGATGACTGAAAGGACCGAGACTGACCACGAAATGAACTCTTAGCATTGAATTTTGTCTTAAATGATTACTCACCCTTTGGCTTAGAAGTAGTGACAGGTTGAGAGTCTAATAGGAAATTGACCATGCGCCAGGCATCGTCAGAGGCAAGAGTTTTAGTGAAGACATTCCCCCCCTGGGGGTTAGGGAATAGAATATGCCCCACGTGCCTTCTGCGTGTCGTAAGAGGCGACTAAAGAGGTTGGGTCGGTGGGCTTGCGACCCCCACCCGGAAAAAATATCTAAGCAAGGAAAAACGAACGAACAGCCTCGGATGCGGACGGAACCAACGTTGACGAACCACGACCGACTAAGGACATGCCTTCGGACATTCTGAGAATGGCTACGTGGAATGTTAGTGGCATGAATGATGGCACAAAAGAGAGAGAGGTTCTGGAAGTGTTAGTGAATGCCAGGCTGGATGTATGTGGAATGACAGAGACCAAATGGAAAGGTTCAGATGTGAGAGAGTGGGAGTGTGGAATGGGTGTGTGTGCTGGAGTGAGTGAAGGAACAGCGAGAGAAGGTGCATGTTTGTTTGTAAGTAGCAAATGGAAGGAATGTGTAAGAGAGTATGGGTCTGTGGGTTCAAGGATTGTGTGGGTGAGAATGAAAGTAGGAATACAAACGTGGGTGATTGTATGCGTGTATGCCCCGACAGAGGATATACTTGAAAGAAAGAAAGAGGAGTTCTGGATGAATGTGGAGGCGTGCCTGGAGAAGTTTGACAAGAACGAAAGAATATTTCTGATTGGGGATATGAATGGTAAGGTGGGTGATAGGAAAGTTGAGGGAGTGGTGGGAGGGTGGGGGGTACCATCAGAGGTGAATGGGAATGGTAGTGCACTTGTGGACGTATGTGTGGGGAGGAGGCTGTGGATAGCCAACACCTTCTTCCGACACAGAATGATCCACAGGTACACGTGGAAACGGATGTTGTCGATGAAGGATAAGACAGTGGTGGAACGAAAGTCATTGATTGATTATGTATGTGTGGATGAACGAATGAAGAAATCTGTGATGGATGCTAGGGTGTATAGGGGTATTGGAGGGGGTCTGTCTGATCATTATGTAGTGGTAGCTAAGGTTAGGATACAAAAAGTGGGTGAGGAGAGCGGGAGGGAGGCGAGAGGAGGGTGGAATGGTGAGGAGGGTGGAGAGGTTGCAGGAGGAGGAAGTCAGGGAGGAGTACAGGAGAGCAGTGGAAAGACGACTAGGTGGGTTCGACCTGGAAGTTATGGAGGAAGTGGAGGAGATGAGCAAGGTGTTTAAGGATGAGATCTGTGCAGCGTGTGAGGAGGTGTGTGGAGTGAGGAGAAGAGGGAGGGGAGTGAAAGGTACAGCATGGTGGACAGAAGAGGTAAGAATAGCTGTGGAAGAAAAGAAGAAAGCATATAGAGAGTGGTTGGGTAGTAGAGGGAATGAAGATTCCGAGAGGCAGAAACGAGCGAGGTACGTGGAGAGTAAGAGGGTGGTGAGAGAGTAGTGAAGGAAAGTAAGAGAAGAGTAGATGAGGAATTTGGAAGGAATCTGAGTGTAAAATGGAGGGAGAGTAAGAAACTGTTCTGGAAAGAAGTCAAGAAAGTTAGGGAAGGTAGCAAGGGAAACAGTAAGGGTGTGAAAGATAAGAATGGGAGAATGCTAGCCGAGAAGCAAGAGAGTCGAAAGATGGAGGGAGTACTTCAGTGAGTTGCTAAATGAAAGGAATGAAGAGCCAGCAAACATAGCTGGATATGGTATGGGAGGGAGAAGAAGAGAAGTAGTGGAGGAGGAGGTGGGGATCAGGAGGTCAGAAGTGTGGGAAGCCATGAAAAGAGTGAAGTTGGGGAAAGCACCAGGAACAGATTGAGTGTGTGGGGAAATGTTGAGGTATGGTGGTGAGATAGTGATAGAATGGGTATGGAAAATGTGCAAACTAGCATGGGAGAAGGGGAGTGCACCCGATGACTGGAAGACTGGCATAATAGTCCCCCTATATAAGGGCAAAGGGGAAAGAGGAGTGTGTGGTAACCACCGAGGAATATGTCTTCTAAGCGTAGTAGGGAAGGTATACAGTAGGGTAGTGATTGAGAGAGTGAGAGTGAGAACGGAGAAATGGATAGGCGACGAGCAGGGAGGTTTTAGGAAGGGAAGAGGATGTGTAGATCAGATTTTTACCCTGAATTGTGTTGTGGAGAAGTATCTGGAGAAGAAACAAAAGGTGTATGTTGCCTTTATGGACTTAGAGAAGGCCTATGACAGAGTGGATAGAGAAGGTTTGTGGAAAGTACTTAGAATATACGGAGTAGAGGGCAAGTTGCTGAAAGCAGTGAAGAGCATGTATGAGGGTGCAAAGGCGGCAGTACGTGTGGAGAGTGAGCAGAGCGAGTTCTTTGACCTGAATGTTGGTTTGAAACAGGGGTGTGTGATGTCCCCGTGGTTGTTTACTGTATATATGGATGGAGTTATGAAAGAAATACTATCAAGAGCAGTGGATGTTGGTGTATCGCTGAAAAGGGAGGGAATTGAGTGGAAGCTACCTATACTGCTGTTTGCGGATGATACAGTTCTGATGAGTGATAATGAATGGAGTTGCAGGGTCTGGTAAATGAGTTTGGAACAGTGTGCGAAAAACGGAATTTGAAGGTAAATACGGGGAAGAGCAAGGTTATGGTCTTCGAAAGGGGTGAAGTCACAGAGTGTGAGGTGAAGCTGAACGGTCAGGCTATGGAGATCGTCAACTCTTTTAAGTATCTGGGCAGTGTGTTGAGTAAAGATGGGACTATGGATGAAGAAGTGCGGGAGAGGGTACAACAGGGGAAGAGGGTTGTAGGAACGCTAAAAGCAGTAACAAGAAATAGGGTGGTCAGTATGGAAGTGAAGAAGTCCTTGCATGACAGTGTGGTAATCCCGACACTGACTTACGGAAGCGAAGCATGGACGTTGGTTGAGAGACTCAGACCAAGAGTGAGAGCAGTGGAAATGAATTACTTAAGGAGTGCGTGCGGAGTTACATGGAGGGATAGACAGACTAATGAGGAAGTAAGAAGGAGTGTGGTGTGGAGGTAGATGTGCTGGAAAGTGTGAAAAGGAACAACTTGAGATGGTTCGGCCATATGGAACGTATGGAAAGCGAGAGAATGACTAAGAGGGTGTACGAGAGCGAGGTGGAGGGACAGAGGGGGAGAGGTAGACCGAATATGAGGTGGAAGGATGGAGTGAGGAACTACATGAACGAAGGCGGTGCTGGTTGGGGGGAGGGGCGTCGACTGACTGGGGACAGAGGTGCATGGGGGCGGTTCGTTCGTGGCCACCCCTTCGGGGATCACGGCGTCAGGCAATAGATAGATAGATAGATTAGATAAAATGAGTCTCCTACCAATCTCTACAGGGAGTCTCCTCACCAGGTAAACCCTCAGATCTTGACGAACCCGCACTGCCTCAAAGAGAGCAGTTCGGATATCCCCAAAGGACTGAATGGAGTTCTGGAGAAGGAGGCGCCTAGTAAGAGAAAGAGCCTTCTGGGTGCCAGCGTCCATGACCGACTCAGTCGTCCTGGCCAGAGAGGCCGCAAGCTGGCGGCTGAGCACTGAGCAGGTATTGGGACGCTTGTCTCGAGGCTTTCTGCCTCATCTTGAAATCTTTATCAATCTGGACCTGTGTGGGAGAACAAAAGGGTTCAGACAACTGACAGAGTGATAATTTAGGGACCCCCAAAAAGTAAAAAATATGCTGTGGGATCCCTTTCGCCTTGCCTACCGGCGTAGAGAATCAATGATTGTCCTCTTGCGGGAGCTGATGACTGCTCTTATTAGTGATAGTGCTGGCAAACAGCTGGGCTTCCTGTCCCCATGCCGCCCACGGCCCTGACTCTCCCCCCCCCCCCCCCCTTGAATATGATCGACTGATGTACCAGCATAGTCCCTGAAGGGTATTGAATTAAACTCTGGGGTCATTACCCTGTAAAAGTTTCAGATCATTGAACCAATCTGACTTCGTCCAATCTGAAGAGTTTCCCCGAGGAAGCGGGAGGCAAGGCAGGGGATGGCATGTAGACAAAATAGTTGGGATTATATATGGTGGGAATAGCTTTCAAAATCACATCAAATACCTCACCAGACTGGTTCTTGGCCCTAAGTTTCTTAGCCTCACTCACCTCTATTACCCAATGATAAAAAACAGGGGACTCGCCTGTAACTGTGGGCTGTGCAACCTCAGGGCGGGTAGGCTTAATGACAGACCAAGACGTATCAGGTCCGTATAACAGGGGCATAGGGACCTTCTTAAAAGGAATTGATCGGTCAAGTGGGGGAGGTAGCAAATCGGAGAACAACTTCAGATTAGATGGCAAAATTGCTGCGGCTCCCGAAGTGGTAGCCGCCGGAGTGACAGTGGGGGGAGGCATATTTACGTCAACCTGAGTTTGAACTGGCACCTGCCCTAGAGGTCGCACCGCTGGGGCTACAGGTGCTGAAACTTTAACCTGTCACTCACCCTTAACCTGTTTCATAAAGTCTAGCCACTCCAGTAATTGAGCACTTGAAATGTAAACCCCACTTTCTTGGTCTGATTGGGATGCGGACTGTGTTACGACTGGGGTTCAAATATATCAGGGCTCTTATTCATTGGACTAGTAATGGCATAAATGTTACAACGGAAAGCGCTAGCTCCAACCTCTGATGTATATTCCCAGTGAACAAAGAACACAAATACTCTACAGAGTTCTATATGCAATAATAGGCTATCAAACTCTCAATAAATGTGCGTCTACTCTAGGCTTAATGTTATGTGAAAACAGCCTATTACTACCTATAACCGAAGGTGCTTGGTTATGGTATGCAAAGTAAGGTGGTAAGAGAAGTTACAGCTTACGTTACTTTAATCAATAAATGTCAGGCACTCCTGCATGAAAGAAAGTGCACTAAAGTCCTTCAACACTAACAAGGAATCTTCTTTAAATATTAGATGCTATAAAGATGCTCGTATCGGAAATGGAACCCAAAAAGGCAGGCAGCGGAACAATGCTCGTGCAGGCTATGCACACAAAAAGACAGAATATATATAATGCCGTCAGAGCCAAGAATATCCTAAACACAACAACAATAATAATAATCGCCACGACAATGCAGTATTCCTATCAACAAAAAGAGCCTAAGTCGTTTGTGTCTCAATACATCAAACTAGGCTGCGAAATGCTTGTGTAATCATAGACGGGTATACATAAAAAGAGTAATTAGGTTAATATACTTAATGTCTACTATGATTGATAAAGTCTAGCTAGAGTCAATGATACGAGATACTGGTGCGCATGGCATGCCGCATAACCTAGTGCAAATCTCAAGTCTGTGCGTCAAATATTACGTTATAGGGAAGGGTAGCTCTCTTGAGAAACCTTAATACCGAAGTATTAAGCGTTCTCCTGGCGTACCTCAAAGACAAACAAACGAGACTAGAACAGTGCAGAATGGTATAGGCAAAAAGCCCTCATTCGTGCATGCTCTATTCTCAATGGCACACAGACTAGAATTTACTCAATCAACTCCAGTTCTCAGGTATGTCGTGCAGCTTTTAACTAAAGCCAGCACTCATAGGAAACAATACCTTATAATATCAGACTCCTAGTCTAGCATTATCTAATCCAGCAGAACACTAATAATTAAAGGATGCAGTACTTAAACAATATAAATGCCAACCAATGCTTCGTGATTCACTTATCTTAACAACTAACATACATGGGTTATATCAGACCTTAACGCACAATACAACTGGCCAGCATGAAGCTGATTTTGCAGAGTTAACCAGAGGGGATATAATATTAATAAAAGGTGGTGAAAGATATGAAAAAGAGAGAGGTAGGCAGAGGAAAAGATTCTCAGGTGCGAGCGGGGTACAGGTAGCAAGGGAAAAGATGGGTGCGTTCTAGAAACCAGATCTGAGGGAGAGAGTGGCGAGGAACTGTATATATACTCGCACCAGCTCGAGCCGCGTGGGAAAAAAGCGGTTACAAGTCCTCTAGCCACTAGCAAGAGCTTGCAGCATGGTAAGGACCTCTCTCCACCAACCCCGCGAGGCAGCCAGCCGTGACGTCATCGAGCGGGACAAAAACACTGCGCACTCCCTCTCACTCTGTTCTACTCTCTCTCTCTCTCCCAGATCCCATCATTACTAGTTAATGATAAAACATATACTTTACAATTAAATATATAAAGCCTTGACATGGGTGAAAACAAAGAGCCTTTCTGGACTGCCCATGACACAAGCTTTCATATGAAATAAAGCACACTTTAATACACAAACTGTAGCCCCATCCACTGCCCTGGCGATCCTAGCGAGTCACTGTAGGACAAGCCATGCGGTTCTAACGGAGTGGTTAACGTCACAACTGGGACATCTCAGAGTCCTGCGTTCCCGAGTGCCGAGAAGAAGGTCGCTGGCCAGGCGACTCCTCCTCGACGTGTACTCCTTGATGGTGTAAAATGGATCCCGATGACCGGGCTGGGGGGGCTGGGAAAGCCTCCGACCGAGACTCGCCAAGCTCGGGCAGCGGCATCGTGTGTTTCTGTTTGTGAGTCGAGAATGTTGAACTCAGAAAGGTCCCGCAGGTTCAGATCCGGTATCTCATACTCCATGGGTTCTTGAAATAGTGCGGGCTGGTTAGAGGAGCACTCGTCCTCCTGACGGTGAGACACAATACTGCTGCCCCTCTCCGATCCCAATACTGGAAAGACCTTAGGTTCAGGTTGTACACGGTGGTGTGGGATGGTAAACCGGTGAGAGTGGCCTGAGATATTGCTAGCTGTGTCTCTGGGTGCCTCCTGGTGTGACGAAGACTTGTGTTCCGGTTTAGGTGGCGGTAACTGCGCCGCCGTCTTCGATGAGGAGGATCTTTTGGAGGGCTTCCGTTTGTCTATATCATCGGCCGATGAGAGTGCGGCGGCGAAATTAGAACGTGGTCTCTTAGACGCCTGTTGAACAGTTGGCGAGTTGGCTCTGGAAGAACCTCCGTGAGAGCGGGGCCGATAACGCCGGGAAGACGAGGAGGGTACGTCCGGCGGATTCTTGGTCCTTGGTCGCTTAGAGTGGCGGGAGGGAGTGTCCAGAGTCTCTGCCGCGGGGGGGCGAAGTAACTGAAGGCACCTTAAGGAAATCCTCTAATAGCTGGTCATCCAACTGTAAAGAATTATGGGCCACTGCCTTACAGTACGTTACATAAACTGACTGAATATGGAGCAAAATTGGCTTACACTGTCCATCTGAATGGGTTAAGCATGCATTACGTAAAACTGAACACTTGGGGCAAGATTTGGAAAGCCAACGACCACGAGATCGATCCAAACAGGGTATACATTGAACACAAAGGAGATGCCCAATGACCGCTAAATTTGTGCTCCCCAATGCAGAGCAAAACGCAAAGGCACTCTTATCCATGACTCCCTCCCGCCAGGGAGATGCAGATCCTCCTAGGTGTCCCAACTGCGAACCTGAGGGTGAGAAAATTCCAAGAATCAATGCTCATAAGGACACGCTAGCCTGGAAAAGCTAATAATAAAATCTCCAACAATAAAGAGAAAGAAGAGTTGGAAAGCGAGAGAATGACTAAGAGGGTGTACGAGAGCGAGGTGGAGGGACAGAGGGGGAGAGGTAGACCGAATATGAGGTGGAAGGATGGAGTGAGGAACTACATGAACGAAGGCGGTGCTGGTTGGGGGGAAGGGCGTCGACTGACTGGGGACAGAGGTGCATGGGGGTGGTTCGTTCGTGGCCACCCCTTCGGGGATCACGGCGTCAGGCAATAGATAGATAGATAGAAGAGTTGAATAACACTATACAATCTTAGTTCCCTTTACGTTAATCACATTCCCCAGAAATGCATGTGAGTAGTTAGTAGCCTATCATGTGCTACTTGTGTATATTAACTTCTTACCTAAGTGACCAACACTGACCTCATCCCGTCTTTGCACTTTGTGCAAAGTGCATAACCGAGGTAATCTTCTCGGGCATGAAGGCATACATTCCATTTTCTTTCTCTCAGTCTAATGCAAGAAAATCTTGGTTTACTCACGCTTGTTCTACTGCTGTCCGCAATAAGGAGGAAGCATTCAAACGGTACTATCGCCTTCAAAATCAAGAATCTCATGCTTTTTATGTTTTTGCCCGGGATCAAGCCAAATCTGTTCTTCGACTAGCCAAAAACTCTTTCATCAATAACAAATATTCTGAACTTTCCAACTCTAGCTCTTCCCAAGCTTTCTGGTATCTACTTACTTACTTAAATCTAGCCAAAAACCTCTCTAACAATTTTACTTCCTTGTCTTTCCCTTCTCTTTTCCACTCTGACGGCACCACCTTCACATTTTCCTCTGACAAAGCTGAACTCTGCGCTTAAACTTTCGCTAAAAACTCGAACTTGGATGATTCCGGTGCTATTCCTCACTTTCCAGCCCCCTCTAACTTATATATGCCTAATATTATAATCTCTTCTAAGGATGCACTTTCTGCCCTCTCTGGACTTAAGGGGAGGCAGACCATTTCTTGTTTGTTTTTTTTGGTCTATTAATTCAAATGTTCCTTAGTTTTCTCGCTAGACCTCCGTCAAGCTTAGATTAACACCCCTTAGACCCCCTTTCAAGATATATTTGTACATTTTTTGGCAGAAAAATTTCCCGGCCAAAGGCCGGTTCCTCTTAAAATTTCATGCTCGCTATCGCTCGCCAGGAAATAATCGACACCTAAATGATACGAAAGGTCTTAAGCGCGGTTCCCATACCTCCGTTTTGACCTCCGTTTGGGACGGACCTACGTCTCATCGATGACGTAGGTCCGTTTGGCCGTGTGTGCTCTCCCAGGAGTTTAAACTTCACGAGCGTGAAATCCAATGTTGCCACACTACCTCTTAACTCGCCCAGTTGGGCTTACTTTAAGTATAAATGGCAAATTATTTCTCTTTGTGGTACTGCTTGACACAATTTATCGTGATATGCACTATGTAAACAGTCAAAATATGGGAGAGTATTTAAAAACCCTGAAATAAAAGTTAAATTAACGATCACTAGCATCAAAAGAGGCAATGTATTTCAAGCCTAAATTTGTTGATTTCGGAATAATATTACACAATATCCATAATTGGTCGTCGTGACATGCACAGCTATCAAATTACCCTTCCTATACAACTCTGGCTTCACAAAATGGTAAGTATGAGACTATTTAAAAATTTGGGCTACCTTTTCACCTTGCTCCTGGGCTATAAACATTGGCAGTACTTCAGAACTCGCCCAACATTGTGTCCATGGCGGAGAGGGCGAGTGTTTATCTTGTTTACATTATAAATACGCACTATACGTACATCCTGTGTGTGTATGCATAGGTTATAGGGTGCGTACTATTCATTGGTGACCAGTACATGCCGATATAATATATCATGGGCACCATAAATATACGTAATTGTCTACCGACGTCCGTCCAAAGTTAAATCAAAGTCAAGTTTTTGGGGACAGGATCCGGGATCGGAAGCTCGCCAAACGGAGAACAATAGACACCGGTTCCCGCTCGCCGGAGCCCACGCGTGAATGAACCTACCTCATCGATGACGTAGGTCCGTCCCAAACGGAGGTCAAAACTGAGGTATGGGAACCGCGCTTTAAAATTGACAACGACATGGGGCGAAAGGTGTTATTATCGCCAAATTAATGGGCCGAATGTCTTATAATTTAAAAAAAATGGGGCTAAACATGAGGGAGAAGGAGGTCCAGAAAAAAGGTCTGCCTCCCCTTAATACTAAGAAGGCAAACGGACCAGATGGTGTCCCTCCTGTTGTACTAAAAAACTATGCTTTTGTGCCGACTCTCTGCCTAGGCAAACTCTTTTGTCCTTTCCTCAAACGTCTTTCCTTCTTGCTGGAAGTTTGCTGTTATTCAACCTGTCCCAAAGAAGGGTGACCTCTCTCAACCTTCCAATTACCGTCCAATTGCTCTCACTTTCAAGCTGATGGGTTGTCAACATGTGACCTTGGATAAACATTACACATCCTGGGAAAACATGGACATAGTGGGTTTACCAAACCTTTGCTGTAAGAAAGTACCATTTCTGGTATTATCTGATCCTAGGTCAGGGGAGCTGGTGTTAATGAAAGGTGTGCCTGGAAACATGGTGGGTGGGCTTGTGGTGGTGAAGCTTCGCTGCGGGTCTGCCTGCGGAAATCGGCGCCTTTCCGGGGGATCTGGGACCTGGGAATCTTTTGCTGGGGACCCCAAATGGGCCTGGGTCTCTGGGTATTTCTCCTGGGCGACCTAGATGTGTGTGAGATTTTGTTTATTTTGTTTAGTTTTTTCGGATGTGCTGTGATGTCCTTGTTCGGGCTCTGTCTCGAGTCGGCCACCAAAAAATAAAAAAATAAATAAAAAAAAAGAAAACTGGGGAAGGTGCCAGAGTATATACATACAAGGTCACATTTGTCAGGATTGACCAACTTAGTAGTTCACGGCTACTACCCCTTCAGCTGATATTTTTGGAAATTATTCTTTATCTTCAGCAATTAAACTTAGTGATGATCATAAGATCTATTGTTGCATGTTTTCTTCTGTAACCCTTAGTAAAAAATACCTGAGCTACGAGAGTGGAAACTCCTAAGGAAACTTGGGCAATACGGAGGAGTGATGGCGAAGAAGGCAGAAGCCCCACAAGTCGTGTGCCGGAGAAGATGAAGATGGAGCCTAGAGGTGCTTAGCTCGGCTTGACGCGAGCAAGGACTCGGTTAATTCGGTTCCTTGGCTCCTCGGCACGGTTCCTAATTAACTTCACCTCCACGGGGAAATGGAGGCTAAATATCAGGATGTGGTTTGATTAAGTCTGGAGAGAGCGAGAGAAAGAAAAAAAATATTAATTAGGTATCAAAATTCTCGGCGGAGATTTGTATATTGGGGTGATTGGATTGGGTAATCTCAATCTAAATCAACCCTTCACTCTTGTTTTCTCTCCCCTCCCCCCCCCCCCTCTCTCTATCTCTCTCTCTCTCTCTATATATATATATATATATATATATATATATATATATATATATATATATATATATATATATATTTAGGCAGTCATATCTATCATGGAGTTTAATAAGAGATAAAGGTTTTAAACGGTGACCGGTCACTTCAACCAGTAGACCATTTCAACCAGTAGCTCTCAACCAGTACCAAATCAACCAATACGGTTAGGTTAGGTTAGTACTATATTTTGGCACTGGTTTGGTTGGTCTGGGTTAATTTGGCACTGGTTGAAATGGTCTACTGGTTGAAGTGACATGGAACCGTTTTAAACAGGCGTGCTCAGTAGAGTACATATGGGCAGAGTGCACCCCAACACAACACAACAATGGACTCAGACACTTCCACCATCCATTCTGGGACCGTTAAGTGGTTTAACAACAAGCAGGGCTACGGATTTATCACCTTCAATAACACACAAAGGGATATATTCGTTCACAGAATCAACATAAACAGCCCAAACGCCCGCCAATCAATTCTTTCTCTCATTGACGGCGAGAGAGTAACATTCACCACCAAAACGGGGAAGAAAGGAGAAGAGGCTACCAACGTCACCGTACCATCGGGAGTCACTCAAAAAGACTCCAGACATGCCAGGGACAAGAGGACAGACAAAAGAACATCTGCAAAAATCCAAATCATTGTCACCACCGCTGTAACACTCGCTGATGGGGACCCAAATCTCCTCAATGAGCTGCTACCAAGACTCCTGACAGCTAATAATCTTCCCACAATCATCATCCCTCGTATGGAGCCCAACAAGAAGACTCCACGAGCCAGCACACAGGTACCAAGACCCACACCACGCCCTCAACTCCCTCTGTCCCGCCCATTAAACAGACAGAAATCTCCTCCTGACACAATATATACTGTCAAATCAACAACAGCAACCTGCAACTCCAACACCAAGCTCAAGGGAAAACTGAAGATGTCTCCATATATTAACATCTTCGAGCAAAACCTAGAAGAGGACGAAACTCCAACAACATCAAAGGAGACGGAGGAAGCCCTCTCACCACCACCAGCTCTCCCCTCCACCAAGCCTACACCATCCAGACCATCTGAAGAGACTCTCAGGACCACTCCTCCCCCTCCTGTTCGGACCCCACAAGCTGTGAAGAAGAAGAAGAGGAATGTGAAACCTGCAGGTGACACAACACCCAAGTCACAGAAGATACAACCAGCATGTTTCTCCAACATGATTGAATACGCCGAATACCTCGAACAAATTCAAGCTGAAATATTGAAGCAATAATACCCTTTAACAGATATAGATTTTGCATTAACTCACAAGATAAACAACTAGCTCAACTATGTAAGACTATTAGACCATGAATAGACAAATACAAATAAAGTAATAAACATCCCTAACAATAGCAAGGTGGTCTGCCCACTAACTTTTCTCTCTCACTGTATTTCATCTTTCCTACTTCCTCTTCCCCCCACCCACTCTGTGGTGCCTCTCTCCCCCCCTTAATATAAAAAAAAAAAAAAAAAAAAAAAAAAAAAAAAAAAATGGGCTATTTTGATCTCTGGCTGTTTTGGTCTGTGACCAATTTTTTCTCCGAACGCTTTGGTCTGCGGTATTTTTAGTTTTTGCTAGTTATGCTCCATGATGTATATGAACAAAGCCAAGCAGTCACATTAATCCAATCTTTATTGGCTGAGTTACCATTTTGGTCCACAGCCATTATGGTTTGTGGCCATTTTGGTGTGTTGCTGATATAGGCCGATCGGTCAACCATGATGGACCATATTTTATGTCCAAGGCCGTTTATGTCCACAACGTTCACAGCAGATTTGGGCTGAACAGTCCGAGCAACCAATTCGAATCATTTGTATCTGCCGAGTTCATTATTCAAATTTCATTACATTCCGTTCATGCATTTTAGAGATAATGGCATATCAGATTTTAAGGGTTAAGTCCCTAAAGCCCCAGTTGGGGACATCTAATAATTATTTTTATGTAGCCCCTCGTAGGGGTGGCATAGTATTGTAATGACTGTGTGTGTGTGTGTGTGTGTGTGTGTGTGTGTGATAATGATGGTGATTACGGTAGTAGTAATAGTGATGGTGATTGTGGTATTGTGTGGATGTGGTAAATATATTTGTACAATAAATTTAGGTTATTTGTAGGGTAGTTGAAAGAAATAGTTGATAAGACAACTTTTAAGATTAATACAAAAAAATATATATTCTAAGTACTTACCGGTACTAAAATGTAATGCAATGCTAAAATATTTAACCACACTATATTATATGACTCCGAACGTTCACGTAATATGAAAACATGTTTTTGGTTGAATTACTTGAACATCATAAATATAATGTAGGCTATTATTAATAAAGTGTATATATATAAATACGTTTATATATGCATGTGTACGGTTTGTATTTTTGACAATAATAGACAAGCATTAATTATTATGTACGTGTAGCCAATAAATCACAATGTAAGGTATTTTAACATTCTCAGTGTCATGAACTCATCAAGGAAGTACCAAAAATATTCAGGCAAAGGTAGATTTGAGTATTCTGTATTAGTAAAATGTTAAACATATTAATATGAAAATAGACTTTATGGCGAAGTCCGATTAGTTACGTCTGTAAAACATTTAATTATATATTTTAGGAGCCTTTAATAAATATTACTATATAAAAGGTTCAGCCTTAGTTATATCAAATAAGATTAATATGTAAATCGTCCATGATCAAATTGTACAATAAAAGGCTAATAAACTAGTTTTGTTTGTTTGTTTGTTTGTTTGTTTGTTTGTTTGTTTGTTGGTTTGTTTATTTTTGTTTAGTTATTGTTAGGGGTCACTTGAGGCATGCTATGCTTACAGGTACCCTACCCGATAGCACTATCGTTAGTGAGTGCTGTATTATTTGTTTGTTGTACTACTGTTGATATCGTGTCAAATTGTAAATTTAGCTTATTATAAAATTTGATATAAATTGTAGTTTCTTTATTCATACAGAAGTAACAGAATTTAGTCAAATTTACCAGAAAGTCCCTGACTTCCCAAATTGACTAATTCCTTGAACATGACGATGGTGCATTGCTATACAGTATGTGCGATCAGTTTGCTTGGGAACCAGATTGACTTGCTTATGTAGTAATGTACACCCTATGTGGTGGATTGTGTTCTTTTATTTAAACAAATTATTTTATTAACCCTTCTTTGGCGGCGCGCAACTTATGTCGTGTGAAATAAATTTGGACTAAATGGCGGTTCACAACTTATGTCGTGTGCCATTTTCAGCACGTAATGTTGCAGAGCGAGAGAGCTGAGTGGTGTGAGGAGCGTAGTAAGGCTATGACCGCCGCCCACCACTGCGGTGGGCCAACTGAAGTGAAAACCACCCTTCCATCCCCCCTCACACTCGCGACACAGGGAATTATGTAGGGAAAGTACCTAATTACATGTTTTTTGCACTCGTGTTGCGCGATCGTTGCAAGAAAACCAGTGGTCGTACAAGGATATGTTGGGGTGTCATTGGAAAGCTCTGTTTATGCCCTTTCAGGCATAGATACTTGTTTTACGCTCTGGGTCTTATTTAGGCATGAAAATGATCACGTAAACAACCCTATTTAGGGTAAAAACACCCCGCTGGGCGGTACATATAAATTACCGCCTAGGCCGCTCGTAAGGTGTTAAACGTTATTTCCACATAGCGATTTTGATTAGTTCTTTTGCATTTATCTTGTGTCGTCCCAGTTTTGGTTTGTTTATTTTGCAAGTTTTACATATCTATCTATCTATCTATTGCCTGACGCCGTGATCCCCGAAGGGGTGGCCACGAACGAACCGCCCCCGTGCACCTCTGTCCCCAGCCAGTTGACGCCCCTCCTCCCAACCAGCACCGCCTTCATTCATATACTTCCTCACTCCATCCTTCCACCTCTCCCTTGGTGCACCTCTCCCTCTCTGTCCTACCACCTCGCTCTCGTACACCCTCTTAGTCAATCTCTCGCTTTCCATACGTTTCATATGGCCGAACCATCTCAAGTTGTTCCTTTTCACACTTTCCAGCACATCTACCTCCACACCACACCTCCTTCTTACTTCCTCATTCGTCTGTCTATCCCTCCATGTAACTCCGCACGCACTTCTCAAGTAACTCATTTCCACCGCTCTCACTCTTGGTCTGAGTCTCTTCCCGAATGTCCATGCTTCGCTTCCATAAGTTAGTGTCGGGATTACCACACTGTCAATGGCAGTGATGATCTGTAGTGATGATGGTGATTGTGGTAGTAGTTGTGATAGTGGTGGTGATTGTGGTAGTAATAGTGATGATGGTGTTATAGTACTGATGATGGTGACAGTAGTAGTGATGGCAGTGAAGATAGTGATAGTAGTAGTGATAATGGTTATAGTAGCTGTGATAATGGTGACAGTAATAGTGATGATGGTGAAAGTAGAAGTAATGATGGTGATAGTAATAGTGGCGATAGTAATTCTGATGGTGGTAGTAGTGATGATGGTGATTAAAATACCCGAAATAATCATAACCACCATACCCGTTCGACAAGGAAAAAGGAAAGGACCAGAAGGAGGGGGGACTAATATAACCGAGACAAGAAGGCACAAACACCAAGGAAAACTAAGCAAATTCAACGACTGAGAAACTAAACCAAAACTAACAAACGAAGGAAGGAGATACGAAGACCAGAAGAACGAAGAGCCGAAGAATACCCGCACTCAACAATTACGCAACAAGGGAAAGCGACAACAAAAACAAGGCGCATAAGACCAACACAGAGAAAGAAAGTTCGCCTCCACCACGGAAAATACACGTGGCATCAAAACCACAAAAGGACAATAATACCACAGCAAAACCATCAACACATGGCCACCCAGAATCTACCTGTACACCACTACACCATACCAGACGAGACTCCAGGATTGCCACCATAAATCCTGCTATACCAACCATGCCAGGCAAGACTTCCAGTCCCCAACAATAACCACTAGGCTAATAAGAAGAAAATAGTGTACAGTCAGAGGCACAAGGACCAACACAGGTACACCACCAAGGAGCAGTTGCGCCGTTCTTCCACGCAGAGGCCTACTCACCTGCCCGCAAACTTCTAGGGGGTCTACCTAATCTCCCCAGAATACGCCCCCCTGTACTTATGACCTTTTGACCTCCGTACACTTGACCTGGGACATCTCGGCCAAAGTCGTCACTACCCCGACGAAAACCATGGAAAAGAAAGCAATTCTGGGGCTTGATAAACTGATATGTTAGCAATCAAGTCCTAAAGTTACCCTCCCATTTAAGGAAAGAATTGAAGCCATGGTGAATATCTTTCGAGGTCTGAAAAGTTATTTTACCTATTGAGGAATTACTATTATCACATGCCATGGTATAGTGTTTAATAATAAGATCCCAAATAGGCTGCACCTTTGGTATTAGAAGCATAACTGCAAGGACATGTCCCCACCTTACTTCTTTTGCCAAAACTGCACTCTACAATTATGGAAAGATACTTGCCATGGTAAAGGTCCTTCAAATAGTTCGAGCTTTGTGAGACACCGTCTAAATAACGTCACTCTACAAATAGATGTCCATACTGTATCTGTCCAACACCATGGTCAAGGACACTTACAGTAAAAAGGTCTAAACACCGAACTTGAGTTCTTTGAACCTCTTCTAACGGTCAGTGGCAGATCGAGTGAAATTAGTAAGTTCATAATCTTACTATCTCCTCGCGTTAGCCCGATACCTTGTCACTGTGTCATGACACTAGAGACTTATTAAAGACCTCACGTCAAGAGTACCGAAACGGAACTTCAACGATTAGTATAACGGTCAGGATAGACGAGCACTAGTAGCCTAGGACATGTCCTCGCTCTCGCTCGCGTTAGTCTGATGAAAGTGCCCTATAGCATGACATCAAGGAGCTATCATTTAAGACCCAAAACCAACTAATCCATCTGTATCCCAAACTACACCATCCACACGGCAGGACCACCTAAGCGGCTCGACGGAAACTAGACGACCAAACTTCACCACTCCCGTCTACCCAGACTGTGTTCATCACTCCAGCCTTCAAGTGCTAGATTAAGAGTGTTACTGAAAATACCTTTCACTCGTACACCAGTGCGCCCAGGTGAAATACTTAGGAAAATAGAGCCACTCATTGGACCCTTTTTTTTTGTATTTTCACACCAGTGCGACCAAGTGAAATACTTAGGAAAAATAGTCACTCCTAGGACTCTGTTGTATTCATGTACCAGTGTAATTAAGTATATTGTATTTCTCATTTATTCTATGATACTAGTGATAAACCTGAGATACCTAGTTGAATCTAAGTACAGTATATGTTTTCTCATCAATACGAGATAGGCCTACAAGATAAAGCACTAAAGAGAATAAAGTAAAGTATATCTTACATCAGTGAATTAAGGTGTATAGTGCATAGTAGGAAAGAGAGGGAGACAAGTATATTCCTAGTTTCCTCGTGGATCCTCGTCCGTGCTCGGCTAATATTTGTATATAACCATTGTTCACGTATAAATAAGTCTTATTGTTCTGTCTAGTGAGTTACTAATTAAAGTTATTGATATGATGTATGCAGTTATATTTTACCCTTTACTCCTTCTGTGCATGTGTTGTATAATTTTGACTTCTCCATTTAAGTAGAACCTACCAAATCCCAATACAAACCTGGTAAAACCCCTGGCATAACAGTGATAGCAGTAGTGGGTATTTTATTTTCTATTTTTATTTATGTATCTTATATATATTTTCAGTTTGCTCCTTAGACTTCTATCAAGATTATAAAAGTACCTCCAAGACCCCCTTTCGAGATAATTTTGTACGTTTTTTGGTAGAAAAATGTCCTAGCCAAAGGCTGGTTCCTATTAAATTACAGGCTCGCTATCGCTCGTCAGGACAAAATTGAACCCTAAATGGCACAAAAGGTCTTAATAGTGACAAAAAATGGGCCAATGGTTATTAAATCGTCAACACTAATGGGATGAACATCATAAAATCTTATAACTAATGGGGCCAATCATAAGGGAGATGGGGGTCCAGAAAAAAAAACCTCTCCTAAACTGCCAAACAGAAGTCAAGAGAGTATTAGTAGAGTCCAAGTAGATAACAACCGATATGTTTAACCCGTTCAGTACCAGTGACGTCCTTTTCATTATGTTCTGACACGCATTAGATGATTATATTCAGTTTAGGAAGGACGTCTACCCATGAAAAGGCTACATACTATAGCAATTTACTCTTTTAGCTGTCATATATCTTTCTTAAGCTTCAAAATATTGTCTAGATGTAGCTGAAATCGAACAAAAAAGACGTCACCGGTACTGCGTGGTTTAACCCTTGACAATTATGACGCATTTCTTGAGTTCATTCTGGCTATCGTATGGCAAGTTTATCAGGTTTGGAAGGCCCATTAAGGGGGGTCACCGGCTTTATTTTATCTTTTTCTCCTTTTCTCTCTTTCCCTGGCTTGTATCCATTCGGCCCCATTCAGCCAACTGTTTTTAAGACGTTTGTCCCCATCCAGGTGTCGAATTCTTCCTGGCGAGCGATAGCGAGCCAGCATTGTATGGAGAAATCCGGATTCGCCTGAGACATTTTTCTATCGAAAAATTTACAAATTTAGCTTGCTGTCAAAACAAAAATATATACAGTATATGCTGGCTTGCTACCGCTCGCCAGGAAAATATTGACACCTGGATGGGGGTAAACGTCTTAAAACAGTAGGCTGAATGGGGCCGAATGGATACAAGCCAAAGAGAGAGGGAGAGAAAGAGAAAAAAAGTGAGGTGGGCCCCTTTAAACCTACATCCATCAATCTCATCCTAAGCTGAATATTATCGCCTTATGATAGCCATAGTATAATTAATGAATGCGTCCTTCCTATACTCAATGCTTGTTTTTTTACTTAAAGTAAATATTAGTCTTTTAGCAGCTGATTTTTCGATAACTAATGCAACAATAAGAAACTACTATGTCTCTGCTTCATATTACTGCCGAGTGTTCATAATTAAAGGTGAATTACATAAGCTGCATACCATCTAAGATGTATATTTTGTATGCATCAAAACATATTCAGGTTTGTGTATAATAGCGTAAATTTACGTCAGTAAAGAAAACAAATCTTCAAAATTTTTATATCTGGCGGCGTCTGATAGTTTCGCGTCTTCCAGTATTGTGATGACGTCATAGATTCTGATAGTTGTCAGGCAACAGAAATTTACCTTTAACTTGACCCAATTTATTTTATATGTTTGGGGCAAATTTAAGGATATTCCCAATAATGGTGTACCACTAGAGCATTTAACGTTCTGCTGAATAACTTATCTCATTTTTTTTCATCTTTGTGTAATTCACCTTTAACTACATCTTTGGATATAAGAACGTTGTAATAGCCGAATAATTAATATGAGAACAACCCAATTTCTAGCTACCTTAAACAAAATAGACTATATGGTAGAATCCTGAAGGGGTTAAGGAAAGGATTATATGTGTTGATTGCCGGAATACACATAACCCCTTCCACTACGATGATGGTGATAGTATTAATAGTGATGATGGTGATAGTAGTAGTGATGATGGTGACGGTGGTAGTGATAATGGTGACGGTAGTAGTGATGATGGTGATAGTAGTAGCGATTGTCTTTAACCTTTAAAAGGCGAAGCTATGGTTATTTGAAACGTCCCGCCAGGTGAAGGTATTTTGGTTCATTCCTGACGAAAATCATCATATTACTATATATATATACATACTAATTATTTATCCATGTGCGCCTATTTTACTCTTAATATCAATAAATGAACATTGAAAAGCAATAAAACAAGTGGTGACAGCAATTGCCATGGCTGGTGAAAATCTTATATTTTAGCCCCGTGGTCGTAATCTGACCAGGACCGGCGAGAGACACACACCCTCCCTCGCTAATGTCTCGCATGGCACTGGGAGACTATAGGGGAGATATGAGACTGGTTGGAGGGTTGAAGAAAGACTCCCCCATCCTCTCCCAGCCATCCTCGCGCGAAAATACTCTATAAATATCGGCAATAATAGGGAAAATACCAGATAATTGAGGAGAGGGGGGGGGGGACATGTAGAGGAGTGATACGAGGTATGGAGGGAAATTGTCTCAATCACATATTGCTTTGTTTTGAGTGCCAGTTGGGTGCTTTGAAAGTTTTTTTTTTTTTTTAAAGTTCCGGCGTCTTCGACCAGTAAAACCTCATAAGAGTCCTGGCGCCTTTCTTGGGTTAAGAGCCCCAAACACGTCGGAGGCAAAGTCTGCCTTATTGTTGCATTGTCGTTAGGTAAATAGCACCGGTATGTCAGTATCATGAATATCGACCAAGAACAATTCATTGTTAGGGGCATTTATTTCGAGTGGGAGGAAGATAGGGGAGGAGAGTCATCAGATTTTATTCGAAAGTTAATTGTTTCTATTACGGTAACAAATGAAGGTTCTGGCGAAGATTCACTAGTTATTTTAGCAAACCTGTCGACAAGTAAACAGACAATGACAATAACATAATCTCTGCAATTTCGTTAGCAGAGATATTTAAGAAGCAAAAATAATTTTGAGAGAGAAACTGAATATATTAAGAGACTTGACTTAGTAACCTTCATTTACCGCCTCATAGAGTGGATGCAGGCAGATAATAATACATTGTGATACAATACTTGATAGCGAGTTATAATTGGGCACAAAATATCAATGTTTTGGTTATGTGCAATATGGGCTCATTTAACTCATTATAAGATTAGTACAGACAATACATTTTTTTAGATAATTTTCCAGGAGGGAGATAGTTTCACAACTTTTGACGTAAAATAATATGCGTTGTAAGACATAACCTGAATAAAACTGGCTGACAAAAAATACCCTAAAGTACATATAGCAAGCAGATCCGGTAATGTTTTTGATCACTTGCAAATGGCACGTAGGCCTATAGTTCCAATCATTAGTTTGAGGACCTAAAAACCATAGTCAAGCCCCCTAAAAAATATATAGCCTACACATGTTTGTATTATTACTATTATCATTACCTTTTTTTAGAACCATTGAAACCAAACTATAAAACATTTTGGATATTGTTTAGTATTGAATAATCTTTTGGTTCTATACAGATTCAAATAAGCGTGGCTTATTATGGCTTTAATGTGAGCAGGATCAGCTGATCGTCAATGGAAAAAAGACAATTCTCAAAGTCATAATGTTTTTAGTTCAAACAAAATAGTGAGAAATTTATATATCAGTTTTAATTAATAGAGTTTACGATCAAAATATATTTATGTAACAAATGTGATACAGCATTTGTTTATTAATACCAGTTTTAAGTAGGCAGCAATGCATTGACGAATAGCAGTTATGTTTCCGTCCCAGTTTGTAGCATAATGTCTTGCATCAAAGTATATTTAATGTATCCCTTATCGCTCAAACTGAAAGTGTGTGTGTGTGTGTGTGTGTGTGTGTGTGGAAAGGGGGGGAGGGGCTACGTAAATATTATATAAATGGCATAACTGAAGATGTGTTGTATAGAATCGTGGATAAACGTGTTTTAACTATAATAGAAAGAATATGAAAACTAAAAAACGAAGAAGAGAGGAATGTAAAAATGTAAATGAGGGGAAATAATAAAGAAACTCAAAACTCAACAAAAACATAAAAAGAAGGGGAAACAAAGCACAATAAAGAGGACGAAGCCAAAATAAAAGTAGAGAAAAAAAAAGTTAGAAAAAATATATACGTGACAGAGGAGCCGAGTTGAGCCAAGCCGAAAAGGTAGCAGCAGCAGATCTCCCACGCTGGCTGCAAAACTGAAAACAGGTACGGTATTCCGGTAACAAAAGTGCTGTGAAACAAGTGGATTAGGTTATCGGTGAGCCTCGTCCCCCTCCCCCTCCCTACCCCCTAGCTGCCTCGCCAACATTACCACCCACCATCACCACCAGTCGCCACTATCGTTTTTTTTTTTTTTTGTGGCATAAGATATAACCTTGGAACTTGATTTTCTTGACAAGTAATGTACACTTGCGAAACTACCATTTTATCTTTGCATCATATTAATACTAGTTTGGTTTATAGTTAACCCATACAATCCCAGCGACGGCTGACGTCCATCAGTAAAAACGTTACGCGCCAGTACCAGCGATGGATCTGAGCTGTCGCAATATTTCGAGGGGTGTAACTCTGCCAATAGCAATCAGTTGCCTCTAAGATGTAGCATACGTATAGTGCTAGGTGTTGGCAGCACTGCCCAAGCACAGCCAGCCTCCTCTCTCCTTCCCACGGCAGTTATATCCTAGCATTCGTGAGAGGTGCATTATGTCTCGCCGGGGCCACCATAGTTATCGCATTCTTGGGCTAAAAGAAGCCACGGGACTTGCCACAACAGAGTGACCTCTAGTTACCTCTAGTGAAGAAAAGGAGGTGAGTGATAGTTCTGGGGAAGAGTATACTCCTGATATTTTGAGGATATAGGGTAATTTGAACTTCAAATCCTCCCCAGTCCCGACCCAAGCCCTGTGAAGCAGTCCAGAAAGGCGGGAAAATGTGGTTGGAAAGAACGACAAACGCCATTTTCAACAAGGAATGAGGAGGATAGTGATGATGAACAACCACTAGCCTTCCTTTATCCTCCAAAGAAGACTACACTTGGGTGGCAGGGTAGGTCTAGGCCACAAACAGGGTGCAGGCTGCTGTGCACATGGTGATTTATCCCCTCTCGCGGCCTACTCTCGCCCTCACCTCCGACCACTACCACCACCACCTCTTCTACCATGCCACTGACTTTTAAGGCAAAAAGAGGAAGTATAAAAAGCTTTCTCGTGGTGATGGGGAGGATGAGATCAGGAGAATGATGAAAATTATGATAATGATGACGAAGATGACAACACACCACGCCGCAACTTAAAGATGGGTCGCCATTAGCTGGCCCATCCTCTGCCCCTGACCCCTACCCTGTCTCTACAAGTCACTCTGCCTCTCGTAACAATACCCAACCTGCATTACCTACCCACTCTGCCTCACTCAGCCCTCTTGCCTCACCTCTCCAACCTTCCCCACCCTGCCTTACCTCCCCTGCCTGCCTCACTCAGCCCCCTTTATTTACCTATCCAACCTTCCTCACCCACCCACCCTGCCTTCCTTACCTCCCCACTCTGATTCACTTCTCCAACCTTCCCCACCCAGCCACCCTGCCTATCCTCCCCACACTGCCTCACTTCTCCAACCTTCCTTACCCATCCACTCTGCTTCTCCTAGCCACCCTGCCTGCCTCACCTCCCCAAGCTGCCTCACATACCCAACCTGCCTCACCTACCCAACCTGCCTTACCTCCCCTGCCTGCCTTATCTACCCAACCTGTCTCACCTACCCAACTTGCCTTACCTCCCCTGCCTGCCTCGCCTACCCAACCTGCCCCACCTTCCCAACATGCCTCACCTATCCAGTCTGCCTCAGCTGATCCCTTCCTACCTCCTCCTCCTCCTGCCTCACGGCCTTCAAGACGGGCTTGTCAAGTCACATGAGGCCAGGCAGGAGCCCGTGCTCGTGGCACACCCTGCGCCAGAGCCAGCCCTAGCAGAGCTGCCTGCAGTAGAGCCAAATGTGGCAGAGCCACTGGCAGCAGAGCCCGTGGGAGTGCGGGGAAAGCAGCCCAGTCCAGCCAAGAAGAGGAGTAGCTCGACGACCCTGACACTCCAGATTCCTCTGACAGGGAATCTGATGGAGGTGGTGCAGCTGCTTCTCGATCTTCCCTCTCCCGGCGGCGATGAAGGCAGCCCCAGATATTGGCAGTGGGAGGATGCCGATGACTTTGAACCACACATGTTTGACTTTCAGGGTGAGGTGGAAGCCGGCCCGACTAGACCCTTCAACAGGGATACCAGTCTCAAGGAAATCTTTGTCCATTCCCTGACTACTGCTATCATTGAGCAAATAGTCACGGAAACGAACAACCACAATGCGTACCGGGAGGTGTGCCTTCTGACATCTCCTTTAACCTCTCCGCTGTGCAGGGGGGGTAGTGAACACCTCTCTCTGTGCGTACCTATTTCACTGATTCCTGTCACTCAAATCGTTACAGTCCAGCTTCAACAGGGATACCAGTCTCAAGGAAATCTTTGTCCATTCCCTGACTACTGCTATCATTGAGCAAATAGTCACGGAAACGAACAACCACAATGCGTACCGGGAGGTGTGCCTTCTGACATCTCCTTTAACCTCTCCGCTGTGCAGGGGGGGTAGTGAACACCTCTCTCTGTGCGTACCTATTTCACTGATTCCTGTCACTCAAATTGTTATCTTACCATAAATATCATTAATACTTATCCATATGTGCCTATTTTACGTTCATTATGAAGATATTAACCTGTTACAACAATAAAACAAGTGGAAACAGTGTTTGGCGGGTCAAAATCGCGAAATGAATGCGAGAGTTACATAACTAAAGTGTGAGCAAGCGTGACCAACAACCACCTCTCGCGACGCCTGGAGCGACACTGACGTGTAGTGCCGTCTGTCTTTCTCTTGCACTCGCTTGGTAACACATATGAGCACAGCCTGCTAGCAACTCGCTATTGTTAGCACGAAAATATACCTAAGAATAAGGGAATAACAGGGAAAATAGGTGATAATTGAAGGGAAGGGGGGAAGGAGGGGATGTAGAGATTGATACTGGGCTGGTTTAAAAAAAAAAAAAAATTTAGGCCTAGGATTATAAGAGTCTTCCCGCAGCGCACCGGTAAAACTCTTATCAGTCTTGCCGCACTTGATGGGTTAACTAACTTGGCAACCACTCACAGTCGCAGAATTCTACCTCTTCCTGGTGATTGTGCTTCTGATAGGTGTTGTCAAGAAGGCGACAGTGTAAAAATATTGGTCGTTAGATCCCTTCATTGCGACCCCTATCTATGGCAAGCTTATGACCTGGAATCGCATCCAGGTAATAATGGGCAACCTCCACTTCTCCAGCTCCCTGACGGAACATCTGCGGGAGAACCCAAGGACCCCATGTATCGGATCCGGCCCATCTTCATAGTACTCCATAACATCTTCTGGAGCATCATGAACCCCTACAGAAAAATGAACATTGACGAGAGCCTGATCTTGTGGCAGGGTAGTATTGGTTTCCGCCAGTACATCCTGTCAAAACGACATCGCTATGGCCTCAAGGTGTTAGTCATGTGCGACTGCAAGACCGGCTACATCATCGACACCATTCTCTACATGAGGAAAAAAACGAAGGTCACACACCATCCAGAACTTGGGCTGTCTGGGTGGATCGTGGCGACCATGATGGAGCCATACCTGAACCTGGGCCACACACTCTACATGGACAACTGGTACACGAGCCCCGCCCTTCTCAAATACATGTGTGACCACGAGACGGGTGCATGTGGAACCATCAAGGGGAACAGGCAGGGTATGCCAAAATTGCTAACTCGTCGGGAGACAAGATGGACGCCACCATCTCGTCTGTTGACTGTGCCAAGAAAATTATATGAAGTGGTACAAAAAGATGTTCTTCTACCTCATCGACATGGTCGCCTATAATGCCCACGTCCTCCACCGACACTGCACGGGCAAAAATAAGACCATGGAGGACTAAGTCATTGCACTGGCACTTCAGCTCTTGTATACCAAGCTCTGTGAAGTGCAAGAGGCCCCTCCGGCTAGTCCCACCAACACCATCAGATATATATATATATATATATATATATATATATATATATATATATATACACAATATAATGTGTGTGTGTGTGTAGCCTATGCATAAAGAGTTGAAGAAAATATATAAGAGTAGTGGTGAAGCAGACTATATGCTTGGTGGGTGTTTGACATGACATTTGTTTACTGTTGTTTATGAAAGAGGACCTCCACACAGGATCTTGGCCACATCGTAGTTAACGGTTTCCATATGCTACAAAGCATTATGATGTGCAAGATGCGCTACAAAGTACTTACAATGAGCTATGATGGGCTTCTATAGCTTACGATGCGTTAACCCGGCAAGTGAGGGAAGACTCTTAAGAGTTTCCCTGGGCGACTGCGGGAAGACTCTTAAGATCCTGGGCCTAAAAAAATCCATTTAAAACACCCCAAAAAAACTTTAACCCTTTTTTTTTTTGGGGGGGGGGGGCCCTGGGCCATGCCAAATATCACTCCTCCACATCCCCTCCTTCTCCACTTCCCCCCCCCCCCCCCCCTCCTTCAGTTATCACCTATTTTCCCTGTTATTCCCTTATTCTGTGGTCTATTTTCGTGCTAACATTAGCGAGTGCAAGCAGGGCGTTGTCATCATTGTTACCAAGCGTGGGAAAGAGCGAGAGAGAGAGTATTGCGCAACAGTGTCTCTCCAGACATGGGGAGGAGTGGAGGAGTGGGAGGCTGCCTCAGCCTTTGGTTATGTAACTCCCGGCCTCTATCGACGATTTTGACCATCCAAACGCTGTTTCCACTTGTTTTATTGTTGTAACTGGTTAATATCTTCATATTAACCCTTAGGCGCACGATGACTCTATGTGCGTCATTAGGGTATTTTACCCCTAAGCGTACGATTACTCTATGTGCGTCATTAAACTTAAAAATATTCGCCAAAAATTAATTTTTCGTCTGACGCGCGTCATATTTGGCACAGATACTAAGTATTAAGTCTAGTTCAATGGGTACAATTGGCAACCCCCTCCGTTTAACGGTTGATTCACGGCTGGCATGGGAAGAGAGCAGAGTACAGCTCAGTCTGTTTTCGATACTTTCACGTTTATTCGTGTATCTCAGTAACTATTTGGTTTATAGTAATTCTGAAGTTACCAGTGGAATCCTTATAAAATTCCGCTTCCATATATGTATGCAAATCAAAAATGTTGTGGGCAAAATTTTGAGCTAGCGCGAGTTGGAAATAAGGTATTTAGATTTTTGTTTTAAAATTCTTATTTCGGAGTGCCTCAATGTGGTTGTTTTGTATTTATTCTATGTTTTTACTTGCTTATCTTCAAGTTCAATCAACAACGAAGCCGATGGTACCTCATTTATCCAGATACAAGGATTTTTTGGTGGATAAAAACTTCACAGAAACAAATTATCGCCGGGCACAAAACTGGCTCTGAGGCACATATGAATAAGTATTAACGATATTTATGGTAAAATAACGATGTTAGTGATGGGAACAGCTCAAATACGTGCGCACAGGCGTGTGGTGTCTCATACCCCCCATGCGCACTTCTTAGGTTAAGAACCAGTTATGCAACGCCTATGACAAAAAAATAGGCAAATGCCCCAATTTTTGCCAAAATGTTTAAGCATGTTTAAAATTTTAGGGCCACTCCTGGCCTGTCACAATTCGACCCAGTAATCAACGAAACTTCCTGATGTTTCCCAAATGTCATACCGATTAGATCACAATTAGGTCATGAACGCCAAATCATGGCATGTCGGCGCGTAATTCTTGTTGGTGGGATAGCCCCATAACAGGTCAAGCAATCAGGCAGTAGCTATAATCCTGACATTTCTGAACAGATGGAGTATGGGGAGGACAACATTCCATTTAATATATATGGGACAAAATATAGGCCTAATTAACTAAGCAAATGTGACATATTTCAAGCTCAGGTAATGCTTCACCAACCATCACTCACATAATATCTGACCACATATTCATTGGTTTCCAGTGCCGGATTCAGGTATAAGCTAGATAAGCTACTGTATATCTTCAGGCCTCACATGACTAGGGTCCTCACATGACAAGGGGCCTCAAAAATGTTCAGCTTATCTAAATTATAGGTTTGAGTCCCAAAGGGAAGTATGAAAACCAATATGCAAACAATTAAAACTGCTTCCATCACCAACACCCCACCACCCCGAGATGGCTTCCACCAGCACACGCAGGTAACTCTTAGAGTTCGAGTAAGCCCTTCTCACTCTCAATACTATCGACCAGACGAACGCAACAGAAATGAACACTATCGCAGCAAATCAAACTGAGGTATCAGAACAATCCCTCTTGATTGGTCACAAAAACATGTGAGGCCCGATGCTCACCAGCTAAGTTTGAGACTAGCACTACCTGTGAGGCTCAATACTCACTAGCTATGTTTGAGACTAGCGCTACCTGTTAGGCCCGATACTCACCAGCTAAGTTTGAGACTAGCACTACCTGTGAGGCCCGATACTCACCAGCTAAGTTTGAGACCAGCACTACCTGTGAGGCCCAATACTCACCAGCTAAGTTTGAGACCAGCACTACCTGTGAGGCCTGATACTCACCAGCTAAGTTTGAGACCAGCACTACCTGTTAGGCCCGATACTCGCCAGCTAATTTTGAGACCAGCACTACCTGTGAGGCCCGATACTCACCAGCTAAGTTTGATACTAGCACTACCTGTGAGGCCCGATACTCACCAGCTAAGTTTGAGACTAGCACTACCTGTGAAGCCCGATACTCACCAGCTAAGTTTGAGGCTAGGACTACCTGTGAGGCCCGATGCTCACCAGCTAAGTTTGATACTAGCACTACCTGTGAGGCCCGATGCTCACCAGCTAAGTTTGAGACTAGCACTACCTGTGAGGCCCGATACTCACCAGCTAAGTTTGATACTAGCACTTCCTGTGAGGCCCGATACTCACCAGCTAAGTTTGAGTCTAGCACTACCTGTGAAGCCCGATACTCACCAGCTAAGTTTGAGGCTAGGACTACCTGTGAGGCCCGATGCTCACCAGCTAAGTTTGATACTAGCACTACCTGTGAGGCCCGATACTCACCAGCTAAGTTTGATACTAGCACTACCTGTGAGGCCCGATGCTCACCAGCTAAGTTTGATACTAGCACTACCTGTGAGGCCCGATACTCACCAGCTAAGTTTGATACTAGCACTACCTGTGAGGCCCGATGCTCACCAGCTAAGTTTGATACTAGCACTACCTGTGAGGCCCGATACTCACCAGCTAAGTTTGATACTAGCACTACCTGTGAGGCCCGATGTTCACCAGCTAAGTATGATACTAGCACTACCTGTGAGGCCTGATGCTCACCAGCTAAGTTTGATACTAGCACTACCTGTGAGGCCCGATGCTCACCAGCTAAGTTTGATACTAGCACTACCTGTGAGGCCCGATACTCACCAGCTCAGTTTGATACTAGCACTACCTGTGAGGCCCGATACTCACCAGCTAAGTTTGATACTAGCACTACCTGTGAGGCCCGATACTCACCAGCTAAGTTTGATACTAGCACTACCTGTGAGGCCCGATACTCACCAGCTAAGTTTGATACTAGCACTACCTGTGAGGCCCGATACTCACCAGCTAAGTTTGATACTAGCACTACCTGTGAGGCCCGATACTCACCAGCTAAGTTTGATACTAGCACTACCTGTGAGGCCCGATACTCACCAGCTAAGTTTGATACTAGCACTACCTGTGAGGCCCGATACTCACCAGCTAAGTTTGATACTAGCACTACCTGTGAGGCCCAATACTCACCAGCTAAGTTTGATACTAGCACTACCTGTGAGGCCCGATACTCACCAGCTAAGTTTGATACTAGCACTACCTGTGAGGCCCGATGCTCACCAGCTAAGTTTGATACTAGCACTACCTGTGAGGCCCGATGCTCACCAGCTAAGTTTGATACTAGCACTACCTGTGTAAGTTTGATACTAGCACTACCTGTGAGGCCCGATACTCACCAGCTAAGTTTGATACTAGCACTACCTGTGAGGCCCGATTAAATGCTGTAGAAGGCTTATATATTAACACACACACACACTTCATATGTAAGCTTTATTTTTTCTTCGTTAGATTGATTATTAGGATTCATCGGCATGCATGGTAAAAAGAGAAAAATGAAATGTATATATATACTGTAGGAACAGACTGATATACGGAGACGGATGCAGGCCAAATATAGTTTTCAATTGTTCAGAATCGTATTGTAACCCTTTATATTATTTGTAAAATATAATTGCAAACTATTATTTTTGTACATTTGTCTGTGCATGTAGCATATTAACTTCTATACATTTGCTACATTTTTAGTCTGCTAGGCCAACCCGATATATATTGGTAATTACACATCGACCTCATGATCACTTATTACCGTATATAATATTCTCAACGCAACGATTTTTGTGATGGTGGCCATAATACTGAAAAAGTCTAAACATTATTGTCTGGGCTTCTACCAATGCTCTTCTTGAAATGTTTGTGCAAAGGAAAATGACTTCATAAATGTTAACGAAGGCTCAGGAAAAATAAGAAAACTATATACTTTAACCTAAATAGATTAGGCTACTGATGACTGTATTAACCCCTTCAGTCAGATGACGCCAATTTTGTTTCAATTTTGCTACTTACAGACGATATTATTCAGCTTAGGAACTATCTCTATGTATCAAAGACGTAAAAACTAACACAAATAATCCTCTAATTCTGAAATCTCCTAAGTCGAATAAAATCTGCAAGAGGAAAAACTAGCCGTATAAAGTAATATGTAACCTAACACACACACACACACACATATATATATATATATATATATATATATATATATATATATTGTATTCCGTTACGAACATTCTGATAGCGTAGATTTTCCGTCTAGGTCTAGTAGTTCAACAGGTAAAAATACATTAGTTAAAAACCATAGAAAAATAGTTGCAAATACAAGTAATAGGGTGAGGGTTTATTATACAAATTGTAGGAGTTTATGTAACAAAATGAACGAACTTAGAGCACTTGTTAGCAAAAAAAATATAGACATAATAGCGCTAACTGAAACATGGATTAATACAGAAACCAGGCAATTTTTAGCAGAGTTTGATATACCGGGATATAGTTTGTTTAAATATGACTGAACAAGTAGGAGGGAGGGCGGTAGAGCAGTGTTTGTCAGGAGTTCATTAAAAAGCTGTATTAAATCCGGTATTAAAGTAAATAATGATAATGAAAGTGTTCAGGTAGAGGTTAACGAAGGTAGTGAGACCATAGTTATTGGAGTTATGTATAGACCTCCAAATATGAGTAGAAATGACGGAACATCATTATGGGAGGAAATTAAAATATCAAGGTTTAGCAACGTGTGCATTATGGGGGATTTTAATTTTCCTAATATAGATTGGCAGCAACAAATAGGCGACTCTGATTCAAAGGAGTTTATTGAGGTAGTACAAGATAGTTTTGTATTTCAATTCATAGATACGCCGACTAGAGGTAATAATATTCTCGATTTAGTTTTCAGTAACAATGAACATATGGTAAATAATGTAGAGATAGGGGACCACCTAGGAAATAGTGACCACAATTCTGTGTATTTTAATATACAAAGGAAAGGTAATACCAGAGAGAATACAACATTAATACCTGACTTCAGAAAAGCCAATTATGGTGGGTTAAGAAGAGCCCTATTAGCGGACCCTATGGTCAAAAAATTAAGTCGATCCAGGTGTCCAAATGAGTGTATCCCTTCTCAGGCACCTGTCATCTTAAGTCAGGAAGAGATGTCAAACTTGGTAGATACATACGATAATTTTATCAAGTCAGTATTCAATGCGCAAAATAAATATATCTCCAAAAGAACATTTAGATCAACACTGAACCAAGCCAAATGGATGAATAATAGACTATTAGATCTTCTAGGAAAAAAGAGAGGAATATATAGACAAATTAAGAAAGGCGAAATTCACCTACTTGCTTACTATCAGAATCTATCACGACAGGTAAAAAAGGATATTAGGAAAGAAACAAGAAATTATGAAATTAAGGTTGCAAATGACTCAAAAAATAATCCTAAAGCTTTTTACCAACTATATAAATCCAAGGTTAGAGATGTAATTGGTCCCCTTAAAACTTTGATAGGAGAAATGACAGAAAATGATTTAGAAATGTGCAGTACATTAAATAGTAAATTTCTTTCCGTTTTCACTAATGAAAATTTGGCACAGTTTCCAGAAGTCCGTAAGGTACATAGCGATAGTATAGAAAATAGGTTAAGTACGGTTACTAAAAGTAGAAATGATGTGCTTAACCCTTGTTTAGCGGGACCCGACTTATGTCGGCCTAGAGAACCAAGGACTAAGTGGCGGGGCCCGACTTAAGTCTGTGTGCAATTTTTGAGCAATAATGGCTCTGAGAGACGAGCGATGGGAGGAGCGTAGGTCGGCTCATGACCGCTCGGCACGGGTCCCGCACGACTACTGACGTTCCCTCCACACACATCCACACTCACTGCCTCGCTACACAGGGAATTATGTAAGGATATTACCGTATTTTACGGATTTTGCACTCGTCTTGCACGATCGTTGCAAGAGAACGCGTGGTCGTAGAAGGATGGTTCTGGTGTCATTGGAAAGCTCAATTATCGCCCTTTCAGGGATACATAATTGTATTATGCTCTGGCTCTTGTTTATGCATGAAAAAGAGCACAGAAACAAGGTCGTTTAGGGTAAAACCACCCGCTTGCCAGGTAGTAGAAGTTACCGACCTAGCCGCTCGTGGAATGTTAAGGGAAATTGACAGACTGAAACCTCATAAATCGCCTGGTTCTGATGAGGTATATGCTAGAGTATTAAAAGAATGCAGAGATGAGTTAAGTTACCCATTAACATTTCTATTTAACAAGTCATTAGAAACCGGTATAGTTCCAGAAGCTTGGAAGCTTGCAAATGTAGTTCCGATCTTCAAAAAAGGTGATAAATCAATAGCATCCAATTACCGTTCCATTAGTCTCACTTCAATCATAGGAAAGCTACTAGAGTCAATTATTGCTAGGAAAATGAGAAACCACTTAGAAACATTTAACTTAATCAATTCTTCTCAGTATGGATTCACTCAGGGACGGTTTTGCCTTACTAATTTGCTTAGTTTTTTCTCAGAGGTATATGAAGCAGTAGATAATGACAAGTCATATGATATTATATATTTAGATTTCAGTAAAGCTTTCGACAGAGTCCCTCATGAGAGATTGATGAGAAAGGTTGAGGCACATGGAATAGGTGGGGAATTGTTAGGATGGATTAGGTCATGGCTAATTGGTAGGAAGCAGAGACTCAGCATAAATGGTACCAAGTCAGAATGGGGAGCAGTCAAAAGTGGTGTCCCCCAGGGATCTGTATTAGGTCCTCTGTTGTTTATTATATACATAAATAACCTTGATTTAGGTACAACTAGTAGGATAAGTAAATTTGCAGACGATACCAAAATGGGGAGAAAAATTGATTCAGATAGAGATATAGAGTGTTGCAAAGGGATCTAGATACCTAACACGAATGGTCAGTAAATTGGCATATGAAGTTTAACATTGACAAATTGAAGGTATTAACACCTTACGAGCGGCCTATGCGGTTTATTTATATGTACCGCCCAGCGGGGTGTTTTTAGCCAAAATAGGGCTGTTTACGTGGTCATTTTCATGCCTAAATAAGACCCAGAACGTAAAACAAGTATCTATCCCTGAAAGGGCATAAACAGAGCTTTCGAATGACACCATAACGATCCTTTTATGATGGCTAGTTTTCTTGCAATAACCATGCAACGCGAGTGCAAAAAGCATGTAATTAGGCACTTTCCCCATACAATTCCGTATATAGCGAGTGAGAGAGGGAGGGAGGAGGTGGGATTCATGTCAGTAGGTTCGCCGCGGTGGTCTGGAGCAGTCATACGCTCGCTACTCTCCTGCCACCACTTGTCTCTCTCTCTCAGCAGCATTACGTGCTGAAATTGCCACACGACCTATGTCGAGCGCCGCCACATAGTCCAGCTTTATTTAACTCGACTTATGTTGCTCGCCGCTAATTAAGGGTTAAAGATAGGGAAGATGCATACAAATGTTAAATATAAACTAGCTAATATGGAATTAGAAAACTTAGACTGTGAGAAAGATCTAGGTGTGTTTGTTAGCAATGATGTGAAGCCTAGAAAACAATGTATAAGTGTTCGTAACAAGGCAAACAGGATTCTCGGGTTCATATCTAGGAGTGTGAGTAACAGAACTGCTGATGTTATCTTAAGACTTTACTTGTCATTAGTGAGACCCCATATGGATTATGCTGTTCAATTTTGGTGTCCTTATTACAGAATGGACATAAATTCATTGGAGAGAGTACAACGTAGAATGACAAAAATTATCCATAATATTAGAAATTTTCCGTATGAAGAAAGGTTGAAGAAATTAGACTTACATTCGTTAGAGAGACGCAGAGTTAGAGGGGATATGATAGAGGTATTCAAGTGGGTTAGTGGGATAAATAAAGGGGACATGAAAAATGTACTAAAGCTCAGTGATAGCGAAAAGAACTTGTACAAATGGTTTCAAATTAGATAAATTTTGTTTCAGAAAAGATATAGGCAAATATTGGTTTGGTAACAGAGTTGTAGATGGGTGGAATAGGCTACCAAGTGATATAGTGGGATCAAGAATGATAGGGAGCTTTAAGAAAATATTAGATATGCATATGGACGAGTAGTGAAGGAAAGTAAGAGAAGAGTAGATGAGGAATTTGGAAGGAATCTGAGTGTAAAATGGAGGGAGAGTAAGAAACTGTTCTGGAAAGAAGTCAAGAAAGTTTGGGAAGGTAGCAAGGGAAACAGTTAAGGGTGTGAAAGATAAGAATGGGAGAATGCTAGCCGAGAAGCAAGAGAGAGTCGAAAGATGGAGGGAGTACTTCAGTGAGTTGCTAAATGTAAGGAATGAAGAGCCAGCAATCATAGCTGGATATGGTATGGGAGGGAGAAGAAGAGAAGTACTGGAGGAGGAGGTGGGGATCAGGAGGTCAGAAGTGTGGGAAGCCATGAAAAGAGTGAAGTTGGGGAAAGCACCAGGAACAGATGGAGTGTGTGGGGAAATGATGAGGTATGGTGGTGAGATGTGATAGAATGGGTATGGAAAATTTGCAAACTAGCATGGGAGAAGGGGAGTGCACCCAATGACTGAAAGACTGGCATAATAGTCCCCCTATATAAGGGCAAAGGGGAAAGAGGAGTGTGTGGTAACCACCGAGGAATATGTCTTCTAAGCATAGTAGGGAAGGTATACAGTAGGGTAGTGATTGAGAGAGTGAGAGTGAGAACGGAGAAATGGATAGGCGACGAGCAGGGAGGTTTTAGGAAGGGAAGAGGATGTGTAGATCAGATTTTTACCCTGAATTGTGTTGTGGAGAAGTATCTGGAGAAGAAACAAAAGGTGTATGTTGCCTTTATGGACTTGGAGAAGGCCTATGACAGAGTGGATAGAGAAGGTTTGTGGAAAGTACTTAGAATATACGGAGTAGAGGGCAAGTTGATGAATGCAGTGAAGAGCATGTATGAGGGTGCAAAGGCGGCAGTACGTGTGGAGAGTGAGCAGAGCGAGTTCTTTGACCTGAATGTTGGTTTGAAACAGGGGTGTGTGATGTCCCTGTGGTTGTTTACTGTATATATGGATGGAGTCATGAAAGAAATACTATCAAGAGCAGTGGATGTTGGTGTATCGCTGAAAAGGGAGGGAATTGAGTGGAAGCTACCTATACTGCTGTTTGCGGATGATACAGTTCTGATGAGTGATAATGAATGGGAGTTGCAGGGTCTGGTAAATGAGTTTGGAACAGTGTGCGAAAAACGGAATTTGAAGGTAAATGCGGAGAAGAGCAAGGTTATGGTCTTCGAAAGGGGTGAAGTAATAATAATAATAATAATAATTTATTTCAGACTCACACAGTACAGAGGGGACCATACTGGGGTCCATCTAAACCTCTCAGTAACATAAATATATATAAGCTACTGTACTTACATAGGCTACATAAAAAATAAAAATAAAATAATAATACCCAGCTTGCTATCATGTTTTTTTTTTTAAGAGGCAATGAACGGAGGAAGGAAAAACACAGATAAAACAAAAAGGTCCATGTGCCTAAAGGCATCCTCCATTCATAAATTTTTTGTAACAACTGGATTTAAACATTTGTAGATTGTAATTTTGTGGAAAGCAATTCGAGGGAAGTGAATTCCAAAGAGTAGTAGCTCTGGGGATAAATGAATTCTGATAAGCAGAAGTTCTGCATTGTGGAGGAGAAAGTGTAAATTCATGGGCGCTCTCAGCTGCCCTAGTTCTACGGGGAAAGATGTGGAGAGGCGGCACAATTGAAGCAAGTTCCTTGGAACAATTGCTGTGAAAATATCTGTAGTATAATGCAAGGGATGCAACGTTTCTTCGTATGGATAATGTAGGAAGGTCCTGTGTGATTGCAGGGTTATTTATTAATCTAATAGCTTTATTTTGAATTGTGTCCAACTGCCTCAATGCAACCACTCCACTTCCACCCCACAGAGGTGAACAGTAATCCATCTGAGAACGCACATGACTTTTATATATTACGGCCAACTGCTCGTCAGTGAAGAATTCTCGAACTCTGTACAGGAGTCCCAGTTTTTTAGAGGCATTCTTAGCAATGCTTCTAACATAATGTGTCCAGCTCAAGTTAGTAGTTAATGTTACACCGAGAATGTCAATACTAGGGGAAGTGGGAATATTTACATCATTAAAAAATATATGGGAGTCAGTGAGATTCTGTCGGTTAGAAAATTGAATGTACTTGGTTTTCTGTGCATTAAAGGAAACTAGATTCTTCTGTCCCCATCCATTAATTCTAGAAAGGTCCTGGTTCAGAGAAATTGCAGTGTTTATTTTTGAATTTATAAGATCAGATTGGGTGAAAGAATTGGTAAATGTGAAGGAACTGTGGAGTGTTGAGTCATCTGCGTAGGAATGTATTGGATTATGAGTGGTAGATATGAGATCATTGATATGAATGAGGAGCAGAGTTGGGGCCAAAACTGATCCCTGGGGAACACCAGCATTTATTGAGTGAAATTGAGAATAAAGGCCATCTACCATTACACATATTTTTCTGTTATGAAGATAAGAAGAAATTAGTGGAACTAATGATGCAAGGCCGTAGTGTGACATCTTCGACAATAAGGATTGATGCCAGACTCTATCAAATGCCTTTGATATATCCAGTGCTATTGCATGTGTTTCACCATGTTGGTCTGTAGCTTGGTTGATTTGATGCGTAAGAAGGCAAAGAATGTCTGCAGTTGATCGACATCGTCTAAAACCATATTGCCTATCACTGATTAATTTATTATTCTCAAGATGCTTAATTATGTGATTATTTAATATAATTTCAAAGACTTTACCAAGAGGGGAAGTTATCGCAATTGGTCTGTAGTTTGATGGATCTGAAGAGGCACCTTTTTTAGGAACTGGATGGATGTTTGCTTCTTTCCAGGGTACTGGGAAGCATGAGGTATGAGTACACAGACGGAAAAATTTTGCCAATACAGGAGCGAGCACCAAGGAGCAATTCTTAAGTACATTTCATCTGGACCAGGAGCCTTATCTACTGAGAGATTCTGCAAAATAGTTTTGACATGTCTGGTGTGGATCTTAAGTGAGGGAATTTCAGGCGAATTAAAATTAAGTAAAGGGACATCTTGATTTATTTCATCTAAGGTTGAGTTGGTGGAGAAAATATCCGCAAGAAGGTTAGCTTTACCTCGTGGGTCACTTACAAGATTGCCAGTCGGAGATTTTAATGGTGGAATGGATGAAGCAGTAGTGAAGTTGGATTTGAATGAGTTAAGAGTAGACCAAAATATTTTGTTATAATTTGGATTATTTAGAAGTTTATTTGCCTGCTTGTGGAGAAAGTTTGATTTAGTTAGGTTTAATACAGTTTTGGCATGATTTCTGATGTTTCTAAAGTAATTAAAGGCTTCATGTGTTTTTGATCTTGTGTATGCATTGTAGGCTATTGCTTTTTGTTCAGTTACTCTAGCACAATTATGGTCAAACCATTTAGGTGAATTAGATCTTTTACTGTACTTTTGATGAGGAATAAAAGTTTCCATTCCAATTTTTACAAAATCTTGTATGTGGCTCAAGGTGGAGTGTGCATCATTAGAAAAGAAAGAGGTCCAGGGAATATCAATAAAGAAACCTTGAAGACCCTCCCAGTCTGCCCTATCGTAATGCCATTTAGTCAATGTAGTTCACACCACTGCCTCAACCAAAAACAGTGGTCATCAAACTAAGTCACAGAGTGTGAGGTGAAGCTGAACGGTCAGACTATGGAGATCGTCAACTCTTTTAAGTATCTCGGCAGTGTGTTGAGTAAAGATGGGACTATGGATGAAGAAGTGTGGGAGAGGGTACAACAGGGGAAGAGGGTTGTAGGAACGCTAAAAGCAGTAACAAGAAATAGGGTGGTCAGTAATGGAAGTGAAGAAGTCCTTGCATGTCAGTGTGGTAATCCCGACACTGACTTACGGCAGCGAAGCATGGACGTTGGTTGAGAGACTCAGACCAAGAGTGAGAGCCGTGGAAATGAATTACTTAAGGAGTGCGTGCGGAGTTACATGGAGGGATAGACAGACTAATGAGGAAGTAAGAAGGAGGTGTGGTGTGGAGGTAGATGTGCTGGAAAGTGTGAAAAGGAACAACTTGAGATGGTTCGGCCATATGGAACGTATGGAAAGCGAGAGAATGACTAAGAGGGTGTACGAGAGCGAGGTGGAGGGACAGAGAGGGAGAGGTAGACTGAATGAGAGGTGGAAGGATGGAGTGATTAAGTACAGGAACGAAGGCGGTGCTGGTTTGGGGGAGGGGCGTCGATTGACTGGGGACAGAGGTGCATGGGGGCAGTTCGTTCGTGGCCACCCCTTCGGGGATCACGGCGTCAGGCAATAGATAGATAGATGGCCGAGATGGGTTGGGTGTGAGGGGGATCTACCAGGTGTGGGCCAATCGGCGCTCAGCAGACCCCCGTAATCTTGTGTTAATCCCTGACCATTTTGGTGGGGGCAGTACTCAAGGTATTAGTGAGTTGGGCCTATAATTGGGCCTTGTAATTGGGGTTGGGTGTGACAGGGATCTGCCTTGTATGGGCCGATCGGCTTTTTGCAGACTCCCATTTTCTTATGTTCTTATGTTTATTGTTGTTATGCCCTGTTTTTCTACAGGATTAACTTGGGTAATGTGAGTTCTAACTGACTGGGTATATAAGGCTGCATGCACAAAACAAGGTATGAGGAATAGAGAACACAAGTTAAACACACGGTAACAAGACACACGATCACGTTTATTGATTATGGTTAATAGGAAGCATAAGAAGGTATGAACACTCGTACAAGACAAATGATAGAATTGAACAACTAGCATTAAGTGGATCTGGATGGAGCCTAGTCTCCCACTTCCAACGTTCAGGTATTAATCTTCTGATCACTGGCTTTGTTCGCAAGTTTATACTGGAGACCCTCAATGTTACTTATAGATTCAATTTCACTATTTAGATTGATTACTGGTAGCTCTGGTGCACAAGTAGTAGTTCACAGACTAGATTAGACACGCGTATTTTAGAGCACGGGAATTCTAGTAACCTCAGAGGGGTACTGATCTAAGTTTTATATTCTTATAGCTGAAACACGTAGAATGCAAATTAGTGGGCGAACAGTAGATATCACTAGAGTTTTACTTCCATGTAATAATATCTAGATATATGGGTAATTACGAGAGTTAATATCGCCTGTTAATTAATAAACACTGATACGCTTAGCACTTCCTAATGGAATGGTTATATATGAATTATACTGGGGCAAAGATATAGCCACTTCGTAGAAATATGAATAAGTGAGTCTTTAAATAGTACTGTAACACTGTAGTACTGATAGAGTGAATCTGGGGTAGTATTTGATTGGTCTGGTCCTGGTTATCTTGCGTCCGTGATGTTGGGGGTTAACGACTGGTTCTGCGGCCGTCCAGGGGGTCCATATGTAGGAAGTTCTCAAGACGGATCTCTTGGCGATCGTTGCTGGCCACACGCTTATATACCCACTGGTTTGTGAAGGTTATAAGGTGCACATAGATTTCTTGTACCTGGACAGATGCTTCTATCTCAATCTGCCACGGAGTCTGCCGGCTCTGGAACTCATTTCTCAGGAACAACACAAGGGCAGAGCTAGAAGTCAACTTAAGGGGGCCAGCCACTGGTTGGTGTCTATCTTTCAACTGATTTTACTGGGGGCTGGAGCTTGGTTTATAGGCTCGGTTTTGGACCCTGTAGGCCATAGGGATCTCGAGTTCTTATGGATTTATTTAAGCTCTCAATGGATACGGGAACTAGGTAAGGTGGTGATTACTGTTGTGGCACATGGCTATATGGAGCCTTCATAATGTGATATAACTGAGCCTTAGTAAGAGGTACTATTTTGGCTATACTGGAAGTATTTAAGGGAGAGAGACTGGATCTACTTTACGAGGAGGACTGGGACAGCTGTGATAGGAGCGTCTCTCTTAGATTGTTCAATCTTCGTTCTATGGTATAGCTGAGGTGCTAATTTGGTTATCAGAGTATGCAAGAAAGATTAATGGGTTATTGTGGGTTAATAGAGGTTAGTAAAGGTGTTAGTCATGCATAGTTAGTTCATTGATAGGAAGAATTCCTGTGCTACCTGGCAATGACACGGAAGTCAAAACAGGGGTCAGGTATACCTCCGTAGGGGTGGGGGTCTCCCTCCTCGGGTGGGTAAAAAGGGGTAGGTGCGCGCCCTCTCTCTGTGATGGTCGTCCGGCGGCTGTGGCTAGGGGCTTGCCATATCACAAGTGTTTGTAATAACCCTCTGTTTATGAAACAGATGTGGGTGTTCGTAATACCAAAACCGAAGGTGCCTTGACTAGCTGGTTTAATTGGTTGGGTTGTTAATTGCATGGTTTGTTGGATGTGGTGGAGACTGGGTTGCTAACTCTGCCACATTTATCTGGAAGTATGCAAATAGAAGTTAGTCACTGGCGAGGCGGCTAGCCTCGCACTGACGATCATTTGGAGCAGGGTTGTGATGGGGTTGTGAGGGAATAGATGGCATGCAAATTGTTAGTAAAGTTCTAATGGTGTTCCTTCCTACTGGGGGAAGGTAGGCTGGATAGGAGTATATATACAAAAGGTTTGAGAATGTTAGCAACGGAAAAATTAAGGATATTCAGGAGGTATGGTGGAGAGGCTAGGTCGGAAAGGAGTCGAGGAGCGTGGGGGGTTAACGAGAGGGAGAGGGTTAAGGGGGGCTACGTGGAAGTTTGACCCTAAGGTCTCTGGGCGTAGTGGTGGCATTAGACTACAGTTGGTATCGTAGCTTGGGGGTTAATGACAGGGAAAGTATGTTAGTCAAACGCTACCGGGGGATGAGCAATATGGGGTGGTATATGAGTCTGGAAGGGATAGAATCATGTGGACTGTGGGGCTGTGGGGAAGAGGAGGAAGAGGAGGAAGAGGAGGAAGAAGAGTAGGTGTGTGCTTGACTGTGGATAAAAGTAGAGAAAAACATGATGTATTATTACTCGTCAATACGATGGTTATGGACACTGTTAATCTGACACTATTTCTTGCTGACCTAGTTGTTCCTGGGAACTGCATTTTCTATGACATATACACCAAAGAAAGCGGCAGTTCGTAGGGGTAGCTTCGGTATTGTTTCATGGTGAAAATGCATCGAGACAATGGTAAAAGAGGGTTGTATATACAATCTCTGGTTGGGGTAAGAATTAGAGTTACTGTATGGTGGCTAACATCTTCAGTCATTTCTGTCTAGGTCTTACAGGAACGATGGTTATATATATACACTGGTGTACCCGTGGGTATCATCGTTTCTTATCAATTAGGACATGGGGTTTTAACATACTACTTCTCGGATAGAAAGAACATACATAGATTTATGGGGGCAGTTGGTCTTCAGAAACTTAGTCTGGCAAGACAGGGGGTTAACATATTACTTCTTGGATGGAAAAAGCATACATAAATTTAGGCCTGTCTGAACTGGTTGGCATTGGCTCAACGTAGGGACAGGGCATGGGTGTTTTAAATTAAGGTGTATTCATGTTCATCATCATGTAGGTAGAGGTGTAGGACACGAGGGGTAGTGTATACGCGAGGTGGGGGAAAGGTCAGTGGTTAGAAGGGATAGGCAGGTGTGGTTTGGAGCTGCTTAGCCCTGCGGGCTTCGGCCTGTCTTAACTGGTTGGCTTGGTCACCTGGTCCTTTTGTTCTGTGGGCCTTTCCTTCGGGTGTTTCTATTCCCGTTTCCTGGTGATGTTCGCTCGTGGCTTCCGTGGTGGGCTTCTCGTTCTGGGACATTTTACTTCCCTCTCCTTCATTGTAGGCTCGTCCTCGAGCCTCAAGGGTCAAGTAAAAAGAAGCATAGTCATGGTGGGTCATTTTGAGTGTATTGAGAAGGTCCCACCAAGCAAGAGAGCGAGCGGCAGGTTTCTTTTGCAGGTCTATGTAGACCTGTAGGAATGTGTCCTCGGTGTTGTGGAGGGCGGTTGCCCGGGCTTGATGTGGGCGCTGTAGACGGGCTAAGCATCCTGTGGACGTTTTTACTTTAACTTTTCGTATGAACGGTGTGTAGTCTTCCCCCGTGGGGGTAGGGACGGGGGCGACGAATGGTGTGGATTTGTTCATGGTGGAGGTCATGTATCGAGTGAGGTGTGTGGGACTGACAGGAGGCCTCTTCAGTGTGGTGAATGGGTTAATAACTGAAGGGGAGGGACTAATGCGTGAAAACGGAGCTGGGGGTGAAGGGGGGATATGAGTCTGGGGTTTTTGGGGTTTTCTTGGGTGGTGTTGCAGGCTGGGAAAATATATGGAGGCAATGTGCAATATCGGTTTAGGTAAGGTGCGTGATGGAGGTGTGTGAGAAAGAGGGGGTGTGTGTGTTGTGTGGCTTGGGTCTTTAGTGTAAAAACGGGGTGTTGTTTTGACATAACTGTCTTCAAATCTGATGGGTCTGTTGATGATTCTACCTTTGGAGGTCCTGGTGGGAAGGTAGATGTTTGTAGTGGGACTTGAGTCGCTCGACGATGTTTTATATTGAGGGGAAGAACGCTTTACAGGTGGAGGGCATTTAGTGGGGGTGAGGTAAGGGGTTATTTGAGAGGTAGATGCGTGTGGAGGTTTTTGTCGAGTGAGGGTGGTAGGCGGAATGGGAGAGGATTTGGTGGGGGTATGTATGGGGGTTTTCTCAGGGGTGATTTTGTGGGGGGATTCAAGTGGGGGTGTGGAGGTCGGGTACATCAGTTTGGAGGGACTTTGGTTAGGAGTTAGTTGTGTGTTAGACGTGGTGTGAGAGGAGGGGTTGGTCGTTGGCATAGTGTACTTTTTAGGGGTTGGTTGGTTGGGGGTTTGATGAGATGATGAGGTTGGTTGATGCGTTGGTGGGGTCGCAGGGATAGTGGAGGGGAAAGGGGTGGATGAGGGGGGGGCTAGACGGGTGGGTAGGGAGTGAAGGTTTAATTGGGAGGTTTGGTGGTAGGAACATGTGTTGGGTGTGTTCTTTGGTGGGGTCGGTGATTTGATGGTGGTGGAAATAGGCAGTTTTGTGGGAGTTTGGTGGGGGGGTAGATCTAGCAGGTCACTCGGGGTGATGAGGTGGGGGTTGAGAGGGGATGAGGTTGAAGGGGAAGGTATGTTCTTTCGTGGGAGGGTGGAGGTTGTTATTTTTGGAATATAGTTAGAGGGGTTATGGTGTTTACTTGTGATTATTCGTCTTCTTTCCCTTTGTGGAGGAGAATTCGACGAAGAAGAAGAGGAGGAGGAGGATAGTGGTCTGGCAGCCCTACGGAACTTGGTTAGCAGGGTGTGTTTTCTGGAGGTTTTAAAAGATTTTAGTCGTGGGTGTAAGTTGTAGCATGAGGTTACTGAGGTAGATTGTGTGGTGCGGTTGGGTGTGTACTTGGTTTTGGGTGGGGGTGGTGGTTTTCTCACTGTGGTGCCTGGTGGAGGTACGTCAGGGCTAGACGGGAGGGTTTCCGTTGTGGGTGGAGGTTTTCGTACTTGGATAAGTTGGGGAGGTACTTGACTATCAGAAGTGAAGGAAGGGGTCATGGTGGAGGAAGGTAGATAGTGGGGGCTTGGGGTTTGTGGAGGTTAGTTTGGGGGGTATGTTGAGGAATGATCTTCCGGTTCGGTGCTGGAGGGTTTAGGTCCTTAGGGGTTTGTAAGGGAATATTCATAGCCTGAGTGGTATGGGTAGTAGGGGTGTTGAATTCAGGGTCGGACGTGTGGGGTGGGGTAATGTGTTGTGGTTTTAGAGGTTTAAAAGCTCGGACGAATCTAGTTCGGAACGTGCGAGTCACGCCGTGATAATCAATGATGACTTGATAGGCATTTGGGACTTGTATGATGGTGTAGGGGCCGACATAGCGAGGGCCTAATTTGTTGGTGACAGGGAGGTTGGCTACCATTACGGTGTCATGGATGGCGAAAGGGTTTTTATCATCGGGGTTATCAGTTTTGGTGTCTTGACAGGTTTGGGCGGTATGGAGGGTGTTTTGCAGATGTTGCAATGGGTCAATTGTGGAGGTGTTGGAGGGGAGGTGAGCGTGATGGTGGAACGGCAGTAACAGGGGGGGTACGCCGTAAACACGTTCATGAGGGGAAATACCGTCTTCTCGGGGACAGGTGTTCATGCCCCATTGTATCATCTTTATTTGTGATGGCCAGTCTGAGGTGTTAAGAGCAATAATTTTGGTACGTAACTGGATGTTGATGGTGCGATGGCTGCGTTCGCATATAGCATTTCCTTGAGGCCAGTACGGGGATGAGTGTTTGATCTTAATACCGCATTGTTGGGTGAACTGGTGCCAAATGTGTCCACTAAACTCGGGGGCATTGTCGGATAGAAGAGCAAGGGGAAGGCCGAATATAGGGAACACTTCTGTGGCAAGCAGTGTGGCGACGGTGGTGGCTGTGTGGTCTTTAACTGGACAGGTTATAAAAAAAATTGAATATACGTCAACAAATGTGACGATATAGCGGTTGCCAGCGTAAGAAGGAAACGGGCCCATGATGTCGAGGGATAGGACTTGGAACGGTTTGTTGGCCGAAATGGTACAAGCTTGGCCTGGGGTGCGTGATCTATCCTTCCCCAATAAACAAGGTTTGCCGGATTCTGTCACGCGTTGCGCAATCTTGGAGGGGTTGGGGGTCCAGTATTGATCTGCGAAGATTTTTAACATCTTCTTTTGTCCAAGGTGTATGCCGTTTCCCTCGTGGATGGCAATCATGTAGTCGTGGGCAATGGTGGGGTCTAGGACTATGTGACCGGAGTCTGTGGCAAGTTGATCTCCCCAGCGAGTCAGGTTCCTGAAGACATTTAACGGTATCCAGGGTGGTCTTATTCTTGTTTCCCAAGATTGAATTAGTGAGGGGGCTGGGGGGGAATTATGTTAGTGGATGGGGGTAGATAAGAGCTCAGTGTTTTGTAAGGCGGCTAGGTTGGTGGGGGGGTCTTTTGGTACTGGCAAATGTGACAGGGCATCTGCATTGGTGTGAAGTTTACCTGGACGATACTGTATTGTAAAATCGTAGTCCTCTAGTGTCTCCCTCCAACGTACCAAGATGGCTGAGTTGGTTTCGCACTTACGCAACCATTGCAAAGATTGATGATCGGTTATTATATCGAGTTTTGCGCCCAACACAAATGACCTGAAGTGGCTGAGTGTCCAAATGATCCCTAAGCACTCTCTCTTGGTGGCTGCATAATTCTGTTGTGCTTGGTTGAGTGTGGAGCTGGCATACGCTATCACATGTTCCTCTCCGTCTCTTACTTGAGCTAAAACTGCACCAATGGCGTACAGAGATACGTCGGTATAAAGACGGAAAGGTTTATGGTAATCAGGGAAAGCGACAATAGGGGCTTGGATTAGCTTTTGTTTCAAAGTGTTAAAAGCGAGGTCTCTTTCAGGTGTCCAGGTGAATGTGGTGTCCTTGTGGGTGAGTTGGTGGAGGGGTCTGGCTATGGTGGCAAAGTGTGGGACGAAACGTCTGTAGTATGTGGCTAAACCTAGAAAAGAACGTACTCCTTTAACGGTGGTGGGTGGGGGTTGGTTTTGTATGGCTTGAAGTTTCTTTGGGTCTGGTGCAATACCATGTTCAGATATTACGTGGCCGAGGAAATCTACCTTATTTCATGCAATCTCGCACTTTGAGGGTTTTAATTTCAACCCGGCAGCTCGGATTCTTTGAAGAACTTGTCTCAACCTGAGGAGGTGTTCTTCCCAGGTTTGTGAGTACACAATAATATCGTCTAGATACGCTAGGCAGGTTTCCCAGGTCAGACCATGTAATACCGCTTCCATCAAACGGGAGAAAGTGGCGGGTCCGTTACAGAGGCCAAAAGGTAGGACGTTAAATTCGTAGTGGTGGCCACCACTAGTGGAAAATGCTGTTTTTTCTTGGTCCTCTGCCTTGATAGGCACTTGCCAATACCCTGCTTGCAAGTCGAGGGTAGTGAACCATCTGGATCCGTATAGGGAGTCAAGGGAATCGTCTATCCTGGGTAATGGCGTAGCGTCCTTAATGGTTACGTCATTCAATCTCCTGTAATCGACGCAAAAACGGGTTGACCCATCTTTCTTTTTTACTAGGATAACAGGGGAAGACCAGGGGCTAATGGACGGGGTGGCAATTCCGGCCTCTAACATCTCTTGGACTTGGCGTTCCTCTTCCTGGCGTTGTATGGGATTTTTTTTACGGGATGGTTGTCTTATGGGGGGGCCTGTGGTGTTAATGATGTGTTGTTCCACATCGGTCTGTCCGATTTCAGTGGGTTGTTGGGCAAACACGTATGTCACTGAACTCTAGCAATAGTTCGTACATGCTGTGTTTTTGGTGGTCGGATAATGTGTCCGGGAGAAGGGGCAATTTGAGGCTGGTAGGGGTGTCATTGGAATCTATGGGGAGGTCATCAAAAGTTTCGAGGTCTCCTATGATGAGGCCTTTTGGTAATGTCAGGGATTCTTCAGAGATATTTGCCACGAGAATGTGGTTGATGCGAGCGGAAATGATGGCGGGTTGTAAGAGGCAACGATTGGGGTTGGTGGACGTGGTAGTGGGGGAAAATATCATGTGAGTTTGGGGTATGGGTCGAAGGTTAACCCATTTTGATGGCGGGGGGGAATTTGACATTTATCTTGAACTACAGCTGGGCTAATGATGGTGGGGGATCGACTGGTGAGCAGGTGCTCGGTATGCATAAGGGGGGGGGGAGATCACTTTGGTGGGGGTCACACGTGAGGGGGGATTAACGGCGCGTGTGGGAGGATCAGCGTGGTGAGGTGTGAGTGATTTAGAAAACGGAATTTGTTGGTGGGACTGCGGAGGGTTAGTGGGGGAAGAGTGAGGTATAGAACATGGGTTTTTGGTGGAGGACTGATGTACTGATTGGTGGTTGTTAGAAGGACGAATTTGGGGAGTGTTGTCGGTGGCAGTGACGGTTTGTTTAGAGTTTATATGGGATTGGTGGGTTTGTCTGTCATGAGAGGGCGACTCAAGTGTGGGGTTTTGAAGTTTTCTAGGGGTGTGAATTGTGTGGGGGTGGAAGGGAGCTACTGATGGAAAGCTGTCACAAGGGGAATTTGGTTGGTTGTGGAATAGCTGGACATTTCTGGGGCATGGGGGGAACATGGTTGGGTCCCTAGGTCGTCACGCGTGAGGGGAGGATTAATGGCGCGTGTGGGAGGGTCAGAGTGGTGAGGGGTGAGCGATTTAGAAAACGGAATTTGTTGGTGGGACTGCGGAGGGTTGGTGGGGGAAGAGTTAGGTATAGAACATGGGTTATTGGTGGAGGACTGATGTATTGATTTGTGGTTGTTAACAGGACGAATTTGGGGAATTTTTTCGGTGGCAGTCACGGTTTGTTTAGAGGTTATCTGGGATTGGTGGGTTTGTCTGTCATGAGAGGGCGAGTCAATTGTGGGGTTTTGAAGTTTTCTAGGGGTATGAATTGTGTGGGGGTGGAAGGGAGCTACTGACGGAAAACTGTCACAAGGGGAATTTTGTTGGTTGTGGGATAGCTGAACATTTCTGGGGGCATGGGGGAAACATTGTTGGGTACATAGGTCGGCATTTTCCCTGGAAACACGTGTACATAAATAGTTGATAGAATGGTTTTTACATACATCAGAGTCTGTCCTGGAAACATGGGAGGATTGATCCTGGACAGAGTTAGGAGAATTGGGGGGATTACCGAGAGGGAGTTGCTTGGACTTGTCTTCTTTCGTTTGTTGAGGCATTTTTTCAACGAAATGAGTGATATTTTGAGAGAACTCGGGGTAAGGGGAGGGGTTAGGAGTTACCTTAGTGCTAGCTGCAACTTGGTAACCCTGACTCAGAGTTTGTTGAGGGGGGAGGTGTTTTTTCTTTTTGTGAATAGGTTTCTGCGTGATTGGTTTGTCAGAGGCTTTGGGTTGGAATTTGTGTTTGAATGAGATCAGCCTCTGGCCGCAGTCAACCTGGGCCTGGAGTTTTTGAAGGGGGTCAAGTCCAAGGAAACCATCGTAATGTTTACAGTGGGAGGAAAATACTGTGAACGGGTGATAACAACGAGCATGGGGGGCAGGAGTAGTTACTGACAGGGGCAAAGTGTCTCCTAGGAGATTTAAGTAGGTATCAGCAGCTGAGATTAGTTCTGATCAAAATTATAGAAATTGTTCAAAGTAATCAAAATGTTTTAGATAGAGAAAATTATTGGATTGGAAAATTAATGACCATCTATCCATTTGGACTTAACAATCAAATAAAAAATGTAGGCAACATTTTGTATAAAGATTTATTAAAAAACTATTTTAATAACCCATATTTTAACTTCCCTGTTTTAAACAGAAGACCTGGTAGACACGGTAATAGAAGACTAAATACATTTAATAAAAAGAAAAACAGGTCTGATATTAAAATTATTGTTAATAATTTATATTCATTATATCGAAATTTCGGAATTAAAAAATTAAAAGATTCATTGAAAGGCCTACAAAAGAAAAGTTTTGCTCCTTTTATAGAAAATATTCTAAATAATAAACATAATTTCACAAATAAATTTAAGAATATAGTCTTTGCTTTTATGGGATATATTAGAGCTAATTCTAAGAAATCCAAAGATAACCGTATTAAAGATAAAGTCATGTCCACTTTAAATTATTCCTCTAAAATTTTAGACAAAATTAATGTTAACAGTCTTATTAATTCAAAGAAAGTTAAGTCCATGTTACCAGATGGTTGTAAAGATTTCAAACCATTAATAGTGTATTCATATGAACGACCTGTTGGGTCTATTATTTGTAATTATAATAAAGTTTTAGGAAATCTTTCAGATAATGATATTTTCAATAATAATAAATGCGTGTGTGAAAGAGTCATGGATATGCCAGCTAGCAGACGTGATGCACTAGCAAAGTTCATTTATAGTCCGATATGTCACATATTAACAGGTGATGTAGAACTAGTTAAACATTTTGCAAACGACAAATTAGCGGAGCTATGTCGTAAAGGGTTTAAATTTAGAATAGGGAGTAATAAAGTAACATGGGACATAATTTTAAAAGATATTGTTTTTTCAGTCAATAAATTAAAAGATAAATTGTTAAAAATTGCGTGCTGCAATGCAAGAGAACTAGAAGCATGGTCTAAATTATTAATTAAGTTAATTAGAAATAAAATTTTCTCGCTTAAAAATGAATTTAATCTTTCAGATTTTATAGACTATAATTATAATAAGCTTAAAGCTGATTTAATAAATTTACATAAACATTTTGTAATCACTACAGTAGATAAAGCCAGCAATAATTATAGCTTCACATGTAAGAAATTTTATCTTGAAAATATGAAAAAAGAATTAGGTATTAAGGGTAACATATTACGTAAAAATATTTGCGGTAATTCTGTTTATGAAATTCAAAATAATCTGAATATTGATAACTTAATCGATGAACATACCAAGAAAAATATAATATTTGATATTAAACTTTCTGATAAGAACAAGTGCATTGCAAAATTATACATGTTACCTAAATTTCATAAAAAACCTTATAAATATCGCTTTATTGCCGGAGCAAAATTTGCTACCACTAAAACTCTATCAGAACAAGTCGTAAATTGCTTAAAATACATTAAAAGTACTCATAAAAGATATTGTAATACCATCATGAAAAGAACTGGCATTAACTATTATTGGAGTGTTGACAATTCGTTAGAAGTTATTGATAAAATAAATACCATGCCGAAAGTTACCTCGGTACATAGCTTCGACTTTTCAACTTTGTATACCAATTTGCCTTTAGATTTAGAATATTCAGAGCTTTGCTTTATTATAGATTTGCACTTTGACAGGTTCGTTAGGAATGGTAATTATTTCATAAATGTTTATACATATTTTAATAATGCATCACTTAGCTCTACTCCCACTAGTTCTGTATATTTTGATAGAACTAAACTTAAAGATGCCCTTAAATTCCTCCTTTTCAATACTTATGTTAGATTCGGGCCGTACATTTTCAAACACATATTAGGAATTCCTATGGGTGGAAATGCTAGCCCTTTAATTGCAGACTTATTCTTGCTTGCTTTAGAATTTAAATATATAAAAGACTTAGTTGACAGTAGCAAGAAAAATAAAATTCCAGAAAAATTAGCACTTGCTAAACTGTTAAGTAATAATAGTAGATATATTGATGATATTCTTGTTTGCAATTTGTTAAATTTTAATCAAGTTGCTAAACTTATTTACCCTAATTCTATTCCCCTCACACAATGTAACGTAAATTATAAAGTTGAAAATTTTCTTGATATAAATATAGAGATTGTTAATGAACAGTGCATACTTAAAGTATATCACAAAGTTGATGATTTTAATTTTAACGTAATAAACTTTCCTTTCCCTAGTAGTAATATCGATAGTAAAATAACTTATAATTGTTTTTATTCCCAATTAATACATTTTGTAAAATCTGCACTAAAGTAGATGACTTTTGGGCTAGAGCTAGGTTACTATACAGACTCTTAGTGGACAGAGGTTTTGAGGCAAGTAAATTGTTCCATAAATTTAATCTTTTTAGGGTCAATTATTGTGACTGTATTCTAAAATTTGACATCAATAATTTTAATCAAGCATTTTTAACTTGAAGTTTCTTGTATAACCTCTGCTTACTTTTTGTCTGTATTTATTGTTTATCTTTTTCTTTTTCTATTATTATTATTATTATTATTAATATTAATATTGATGATTTTTTAAATTTATTGTTCTTGTTAAAAGAGTACTCTTTGTTTAAATCTGTTGTTACTTCATATTTTGCAATTATTTGTCTTTATATTATATGTATTCATTGTCGATAGTATCAATTGCTTACTTTTGCGATTTCCTTAGTTTATTTGTGCTATAAATGTAGGTTATTTGTAGGGTCGTTATTGATAGGGGTCACTTGAGGCATGCTATGCTTACAGGTACCTACCCGATAGCACTATCGTTAGTGAGTGCTGTACTGTATTTTATATTATTTTGTAATAGTATAGATATCTTATCAATATTTGTATTTTGTACTATTGTTAATGTCTTGTCATGTTGCAAATTTGATTTTAAATAATATTTTGACATTTAACATGTAGTTTCTTTATTCATGCAGAGTTTAGTCAAATTTGCCAGAACGTCCCGGACTTCCCAAACTTGACTACTTCCTTTAACGTGACGATAGTGCGTTGTTATATGTGCGATTAGTTTGCTTGGGAAACAGATTAACTTGCTCATGTAGTAATGTACACCCTATGTGGTGGATTGTGTTCTTTTATTTAATAATTTTCATTTTAGTAAACGTTGTTTCCACATAGCGATTTTGATAATTTAATTTGACTTTATATTGTCCTTGTCCCAATTTTGGTTTGTTTAATTTGCAAGTTTTACATTTTAATTGGTAGGTAACAAGGGGCCAAATAGTCGGTGGTGTTGATCATAATAAGACTTGAACAAACATGACTTGGCAGCTCCTGTGTCGATTAACAAGCGGACAGGAATGTCCTTGATTTTGGCCATGTAATAAATGGAGGCAGTGCGGTCAGTTATGGCGTCCCCCGCCGAGGCCATCGTGGGCGGGGGGTACTTTAAAAATCCTGGGAGTCGGTATCTACCTCCTCCAGGGTTTCCTCGGTATCGTCTGAGGTCATGATAGGGGCTATTTCTCCGGTGTGCATTTCCTCCATTTCTTCCTCTTATCCCAACTCCTCTTCATTTACAGAAATGCGAGGAGTAAAGGGGCGAGGTTTGGCAGAGTCACGAATTTGATGGAGGGCACACTGAGCACTACAGGCAGGGAAATCATAGGGGTTGATAATTACTAATGTAGGGTTTTTACTTTGGTAGGTGTTGTAGGTTTTGTTCCGGTTGAAGATTCTGCGTGGCTGGGTAGGTTGGAACCGGGGCCTACTGGGTTGGGGCTTGCCGGAAGGGTAGGTCGGTCTGTTGTGGAAGGATGAGGATGGGTAGGCATCTTGGAGTTGAAGGTTTGGGCTTTGGGGTTTTGGTGGTCGAGGTGCTGCGGGTGCGTAGGAAGCCTCTTTATTACAGCGATTTGGGTGGGTGCTTCTGTGCGCACGGCCAAAATACGTCGGATCGTGATGAGATCTTTTTGATATCCGACGAAATCGTGCACACGGAAATGATCTTTTACTGCTGAGGGCAATATTGATACCAGGTTGACCAGAATCTGCTGCTCTTGCTGGATTCTGGTCAATGTGGGGAAAGACACTTTGATATGTTGGGCGATCTTATTCACTGTGGCATCTAGATCGCCTTCGAATTCAGTGTCTTGGATACGGGTGTGGGCCACGAAAACGCCCAACGAAGGCTTAATGGCTTCTATCACTATTGGGCGAAATTCGTCCCATGTGAGAGCAGGGTGCACTTGGTAGGCAACCAGGGAAACGGCTTTTCCCAGGTGCGTTAATGTCACAGCTATCTTTTCTGCGTCCGTGGTGTAAACTAGGTCAAGTACGGGTTTCACTATGTCCATGAACGTTTCGATCTCGTAAGTTTCCCCATCATAATGTGGGATGGGGATGTGAGAACGGTGCGCCATGATGTTATCGTGTTCTGGCTGTTCCAAACTTGCAATGTAATGCAACCTTTTATCCGAATCAAGAACCACCGCTGCCGCCAATGTTATGCCCTGTTTTTCTACAGGATTAACTTGGGTAATGTGAGTTCTAACTGACTGGGTATATAAGGCTGCATGCACAAAACAAGGTATGAGGAATAGAGAACACAAGTTAAACACACGGTAACAAGACACACGATCACGTTTATTGATTATGGTTAATAGGAAGCATAAGAAGGTATGAACACTCGTACAAGACAAATGATAGAATTGAACAACTAGCATTAAGTGGATCTGGATGGAGCCTAGTCTCCCACTTCCAACGTTCAGGTATTAATCTTCTGCTCACTGGCTTTGTTTGCAAGTTTATACTGGAGACCCTCAATGTTACTTATAGATTCAATTTCACTATTTAGATTGATTACTGGTAGCTCTGGTGCACAAGTAGTAGTTCACAGACTAGATTAGACACGCGTATTTTAGAGCACGGGAATTCTAGTAACCTCAGGGGGGTACTGATCTAAGTTTTATATTCTTATAACAGAAACACGTAGAACGCAAATCAGTGGGCAAACATTAGATATCACTAGGGTTTTACTTCCATGTAATAATATCTAGATATATGGGTAATTACGAGAGTTAATATCGCCTGTTAATTAATAAACACTGATACGCTTAGCACTTCCTAATGGAATGGTTATATATGAATTATACTGTGGCAAAGATATAGCCACTTCATAGAAATATGAATAAGTGAGTCTTTAAATAGTACTGTAACACTGTAGTACTGATAGAGTGAATCTGGGGTAGTATTTGGTTGGTCTGGTCCTGGTTATCTTGCGTCCGTGATGTTGGGGTTTAACAACTGGTTCCGCGGCCGTCCAGGGGGTCCATATGTAGGAAGTTCTCAAGACGGATCTCTTGGCGATCGTTGCTGGCTACACGCTTATATACCCACTGGTTTGTGAAGGTTATAAGGTGCACGTAGATTTCTTGTACGTGGACAGATGCTTCTATCTCAATCTGCCACGGAGTCTGCCGGCTCTGGAACTCAATTCTCAGGAACAACACACAGGCAGAGCTAGAGGTCAACTTAAGGGGGCCAGCCACTGGTTGGTGTCTATCTTTCAACTGATTTTACTGGGGCTGGAGCTTGGTTTATAGGCTCGGTTTTGGACCCTGTAGGCCATAGGGATCTCGAGTTCTTATGGATTTATTTAAGCTCTCAATGGATACGGGAACTAGGTAAGGTGGTGATTACTGTTGTGGCACATGGCTATATGGAGCCTTCATAATGTGATATAACTGAGCCTTAGTAAGAGGTACTATTTTGGCTATAAACTGGAAGTATTTAGGGGAGAGACTGGATCTACTTTGCGAGGAGGACTGGGACAGCTGTGATAGGAGCGTCTCTCTTAGATTGTTCAGTCTTCGTTCTATGGTATAGCTGAGGTGCTAATTTGGTTATCAGAGTATGCAAGAAAGGTTAATGGGTTATTGTGGGTTAATAGAGGTTAGTAAAGGTGTTAGTCATGCATGGTTAGTTCATTGATAGGAAGAATTCCTGTGCTACCTGGCAATGACCCGGAAGTCAAAACAGGGGTCAGGTATACCTCCGCAGGGGTGGGGGTCTCCCTCCTTGGGTGGGTAAAAAGGGGTAGGTGCGCGCCCTCTCTCTGTGATGGTCGTCCGGCGGCTGTGGCTAGGGGCTTGCCATATCACAAGTGTTTGTAATAACCCTCTGTTTATGAAACAGATGTGGGTGTTCGTAATACCAAAACCGAAGGTGCCTTGACTAGCTGGTTTAATCGGTTGGGTTGTTAATTGCATGGTTTGTTGGATGTGGTGGAGACTGGGTTGCTAACTCTGCCACATTTATCTGGAAGTATGGCAATAGAAGTTAGTCACTGGCGAGGCGGCTAGCCTCGCACTGACGATCATTTGGTACTGGGTTGTGAGGGAATAGATGGCATGCAAAGGGTTAGTAAAGTTCTAATGGTGTTCCTTCCTACTAGGGGAAGGTAGGCTGGATAGAAGTATTTATTAGTGGCCTCTCCATTATTGACGAACATGCCTATTACATAAGGCATCCTCTTCAAACACTAATCCGCCGTAGTTTGAATCTACCGCGCAGAGCATTTAAAATCTGAGGAGCCTTCATCATGAGCGCACGCGACCTCACTCATGGCTTCAGTCATTATGAATTGGGTTCTCACTACGAAAAAACTTCGTAAAAAACAAAAAGAAAATAAGAATAACTATCCAATAAGCTTTCCATCATATCGTGGATGTACTTGTGTGGATCTTTGACCAGACGCTGATTCAGGCGTCATTCTTCCTTCTCTGCTCTGCGGTCAGCCGGCCCGGACGTGTCTCTCCACGCTCCGCTGGTTCCGCATTTGCTGCGTCCCTAGTGAGTTTTTTCTCATTTGTTTACTCCGGGATGTATCAAGTAAGGTTAGGATATGCGTAGCAGGAGTGTCCTGGGCTGGTTGCCCGCAGTGCAGTGCATTTTGGGTCGTGTGTTTGGGGCATCTATTTCGGATGTACCCTCGTGGTCCGGTTGTGGACAGGTGAACTTTGTCACAGTTAGCTAGCTTTGTGATGCAGGCGGCTTTCATTACGCGTTATTGCTTCCTTTTATCTTTCTGATGAGGTAGCGTATTTTTGCTGACGTTCCCAGCGTATTTTTCTTCACTTAGTGAAGTTTTTTCTGGGTCCCGAGTCAGTTCTTCCCTTTGCCGGAAGTATTTGCTACAGTGGTGTGTTGGCGGTGGTTCCTGTTGTGATATAATTCAGTCCTTTTTGTTTATATTCCGACATGTTAATATTATCCGTCTGCCTAGGCCTAGCCAGCCTCTCGTAGCTTTACCACATATACAAGTGTTATTAATTTATTTTCTAAATATGTACTACTGTGTGATGTGTGTCCTGGTTTAGTTTGTATTGGCTAATTCCACGGACTATTTATGTGTCCTGGGTTATTTGTGTATTGGCTAATTCCACGGACTATGTTGGGCCCGGCGTTAGTTGTGTTTTGGCTACGCCTCGGTCCTGTGTTGCGTTCAGATGGTATCTGGACGGGGTGGGTTATTTCCGGCGGGTTTTTCTCGGTTACACCATGAAAAAACCCGGCTGGTTACCGAGTTTTGGCCACGCGTGGTTTAAAAACAGGCTTGTTTCCCCGGCGAGTGGGTGTCTGTGGCTCCCCAGGACTGCATCTCTGGGGTGCCTGTTTCAGGCTCCTTCTGATTCCCGGCGGGTTGGCTGTACCCATCTAACAGTGTTCATTCGGACACTTGTTGTTTGTAGTTTTTTCGGTTTTGCAAAGCCAATATAAAACTATGCTGTTGTTGTATTTCCTCCCCGGCGATCTTTTCCAAAGATGTGGGGTTAGGAACAATTGGGGTTAACTTTAAAACTTTAAATCACCCGGCGGGTGCAACCTGGTAGGGTGGGATGACCGAATTTACAAAATTCAGTTTAGTTGACCAGACAATTGAGGGATGCATTGTGTATCGCCTCCTTCAACATACGGCAATTTAAGGCACAATTGGGGTTAACGTTTTTTAAACTAATATTCACACCCGGCGGGTGCTCCCTGGAAGGGTGGGAATCACGAATTTACAATTCAGTTAGTTAACCAGACAATTGAGGGATACGTTTTGTATCGCCGCCTTCAGCTTACGGCGCAATTGGGGTTAACGTTTTTTAAACTAATATTCACACCCAGCGGGTGCTCCCTGGAAGGGTGGGAATAACGAATTTACAATTCAGTTAGTTAACCAGACAATTGAGGGATACGTTTTGTATTTGTATTTTGCCTTCAACATACGGCGATCTAAAAAGATACTTCGGGAGAAGTTAGATCTCGTATATTTGTCAGGCTTCCCAGTTTTTTATCTACGAGATAATTCGGGGGCCGGCGTCTTTTTTAGTTTTTTTTTTCCAAAATTGAATCTTGAAACAAACACCACCGGAAAGACTTAATCAGTTATAAACGCCATGCTGGTCTTTATATATTATGTCAGAGGGTATTCATAAATCTTTTGGACAAATTAAGATATTCTGAAATCTTTTACTTAGGAAACCCCACCGCGTAGCGAGCTGTAGTCGTTGAGTATTACGTCTCGTTACCCGGCGGGTTATTTAACACTTGTGTGCGAACATGTTTGGGTTAACCATATGAGCATTAATTCCTGGGAAAAAAAAAAAATTCCAGAGCTGGGTCCCGGCGGGTCTATACAGAACCTGGAGTAAGTATCCCACCAGTCTCTGTCATGGCTACCTTTGCCCCGGTTTTTGCTTTATGCATTACGCCCTCCTGTTCAGGTATCCCTATTTTGGCGCACACCCTTTGTATAAAATGTGTTAAAATGTCTCGTTTGGTGTGGGTTACCTTTCCGGCGTTTTTTCTCGTTGCTCCGAGAACACCGTTTTTGTTTACCGAGTTTTAGTCAGGATGGCTCAAAATAGGTAAGTTACCCCGACGAGTTTGGTCGCTTGAGGGCTCATAAGAAACTGCGTTTTCTGTGGTCGAGCCTGGGATCAGGCTTCCTGTGTTATTCATTGCTTTATGCATTACGCCCTCCTGTAATGTATAGTTTAGTGTGGGTTACCTTTCCGGCGTTTTTCTCGTTGCTCCGAGGACACCGTTTTTGTTTACCAAGTTTTAGTCAGGATGGCTAAAATAGGTAAGTTACCCCGACGAGTTTGGTCGCTTGAGGGCTCATCAGAAACTGCGTTTTCTAGGGTCGAGCGTGGGATCAGGCTTCCTGGTTTATTCCCGTCGAGGGGGGCTCCACACAGTTTTCTAGGTGATCAGGCTGACACCTGTTGGACTTGGTTTTCTCTGCTTTTCAAAGCCATTGAAACAATGCTGTCTGTTTGTTTGGTCTTTACCTCCCGGCGACCTTTTTACATGAGGTCTGGGGCAGGTATAATTGGTTTGACATTGCATATAAAACCCGGCGGTTGTACCTTCGGGTGGTTATATTAACGGATTTGCGATTCGAGATAATTTGCCAAACAATTGATTGATGCAATAGGGTATCACGGCCTTCAAGACGGTGTTACGTCCTGGGATATATAAACACTGGGCTCTTTCTATTGGACTAGGTATGCGGCAACAAGCAACAACGGAAAACGCTAGATCCAACCCTTATCTATAAACCCAGGCAACAAACCACCCTAAACCGTCAAGAGTCCTGCCTGGACAACGAGGTATCCTATGACTCGGTTACAGGGTGCACGCACTATAGACTGCTGATAGTCAAGCAGGCTATATAAAAGATCACACAATTAATTTGACTTAAAGCTTCAAGGAAAAGATAGATAACGGAATTAAATTGCAGAAACAATTTAATAACAAACTAGAAGAAAGTACATTTAACATTACGTTAATTAATACAACTAATCAACCCTGCGTGAAAGAAGGTGGAAGCAAACAGTCCTCAAAACATCGTACAGGTAGACAAGATGCGGGTTTCTAAACTGCCTGCGGCTACTGTAGGATCTGATGCTTAGCAAAGAAAATACGTTACGGATTTAGAGAACTCTTAACTCATAAGCATGAATAAATACTAGTGATAGGACATACAGTGTATAATGGCATAGGTATAATTAAATAAAGGCAGCAACTCGCAACATAACCACATACAGGTGTGCTTCTCACTCTTAGTCAGGCAAGCCTGCTCGGACAGAGTCTCTAAGCCCCACCCTGACTCACAATGCTCACAAAAAACGGTAAACTGTGGCACAATAACAAGCATGCAGAAATAATAAACCCCTAGCTGTTAATCTGCCAGGTGGCAGAGGTCTAGCTGGAAGGATATAGGCTTCGGATACCCGGGCTGAGCCACCTGCTCTAGCCTAGGGACGTTCCCAAGTCTGTGCGCCAAATTACTCTAATTGAAAGGGTGCTCTCTTGAGAGACTCAGATCGCAAGTATCTGACTCTCTCCTGGCGACCCTAAAACAAAAGCAAGACGTGCTAGCGCAGTGCTGAGTGGACTAGGCAAGGGCCCTCACACAACACAACACTAGACACACAGGGACACAGACAAGAAAATGCCCCCAGACTCCCACGGGTATCCTAGTAAAGTTGTGCAGGTCCACAGGACTCGCACCAGCAGACTTTACTTAAAGGATCGCAAAAAAGCCTCCCCTCCGGTCTAGCCCCTGCTAACCTGACACAAGAACACACTAGCAAGCATGAAACCACCAAATATGAGACAACAAAAAAGCTTCCTAGGTCTCATTAACAATTACATCTCCGCATAAGGCCCAAAATCCTATCTAGTTATCTGAGAGCTCGTCGTTAATACAATAATAGATATAAGGTCTATCAAGGGGATGGGATAATTAAATAGATTGGTGAAGTAGTGGAAGGAAGGTATACAAAGTAAGAGAGAAAGTTTCTAAGTGGGGTTGAGAGGGATAGATATCAAGGGGGTCCGAAGGGTACGACAGTGAGGTGAGCTCTGAGTCTTGAATCTGTCTGGACCCCACCCTAGGCATACAAAACACATCCCAGGCTTGGCAACACTCAACACTGTTGCCTGGTCAAAATCCTCTACCCCGTGCGTGAGTCGAAACTAAGCCTAACGTTGCAATCAAATGCATATGACAACGCTTCAGGCTCGTCCCAAGCTGGCAAGCGAAGCAACGTCCCAAGCCGGTCTCTCTCTCCCGCTCGTCTCCTCCCGCCCTCACTAGACTTACATCTTATATATTATAATGAAATAATCAACTATCGAGAATAAAATATACTAAGATGCGTTGGTTAAGAATAAGGGCAGCTTCAAGCTGTGAAACAACATAAGAATATCCCAGACATTAGTTACGTTGTCGTAGGATATATACTAAGGAAAAGCCTGCCGACCGGCTGCCACCAGCCGGTTTCTAAACGGCTGGGCAGCCGACGCGCGCGCATGCCCGCACGTGGCTACTATGCAGAAGCGTCACACCTCCCCCAAGATATAAGACCCTTGACTAAGTTCTTCATATCTAACAGAAAGCTTCTCATAGTACCACACACTGTTGCGACACAAGGCACTATATATAAAAAAAATAAAGACTGTTGCGCTCCACCGAGCAAGTTCAACTAACTTAGCGACAATAAGCGAAAACATTCAACTTAGATACTGCTACAACATCTTATACAAAATTCTACACGTTATAAAAAACAAAGAGTTTTTATAAGGTTTTTGCTTTTTTAATTTGTTTTTTTTGGCTGAACTACAGTGACAGCCTATTTTCCTCCACACTCAACCCTCAATCCTGTGGCAGTCTAACCAACATCATCCACCCTTGATAGACAATCCGCTATCACGTTATCAGAACCGGCAATATGGCGTATGTCCAGATTATACTCCTGAAGCATGAGTGACCACCTGGTCAGCCTCATATTCCGGTTATGAAACTGATTCAAGAATTTCAGAGGGTGATGATCGGTATAAACCACTACGACTGGTCCGAAAGCAGGAACATATACATCGAAGTGCCTGAGCGCCAGCACTATCGCCAGGAGTTCTTTTTCAATTACAGAGTAATTCCTTTGTGCACTATTGAATTTTTTACTGTAAAAACTCACTGGATGTTCGATACCTTCATCATCTGTCTGTAACAAGACAGCCCCAGCCCCTACGCCACTGGCATCAGTCGCCAGCTGAAAAGGTCTGCTGAAGTCCGGGGCCCTGAGTATGGGGTGGGTACATAACAGGTGTTTCACCAAGGAAAACGCCTCTGCACACTCAGGAGACCACCGGAACTTCTTGTCCTTAGATAATAAGTCAGTTAAAGGTGCAAGTACAGTCGAATAGCCTTTGATGAAGCGACGATAATAGCCTATCATACCTAGAAACCGCATGATTTGTTTCTTAGTCGTAGGCTGGGGAAACTGATCGATGGCTTTGATCTTTGTCTGTGGAGGGCACACCTGACCCATCCCCACCTCGAACCCCAGGTACAAAACTGTGGCTTTGACAAAATCGCACTTACCCAGGTTTACCAGAGCCCTAGATCCCAGTCCTTCCCATTTTCCATGCAATAACACCGCAACATACTCTTGAGAGTCGAGTGCCACCTTTCCAAAACTCCCTGACTCTCGGGATGGTAGGCAGATGACACCACAGACACTATCCCATGTTGCTGCATGGTCTGCTTAAACAGAGCAGAAGTAAAATTGGATCCCTGATCAGACTGGATCTCCTGAGGGTAGCCATAACGAGAGAAATAGACAAGCAGGTTTTTGACAACAGTCTCAGCCATTCCGTTGCGCATGGGGTAAGCATCTGGATACCGTGTTGCTACATCCATTACAGTTAGTAAAAATTTATTGCCGGCACTAGTGGGGGGCAATGGGCCAACCATATCGATAACTACTTTGCTGAAGGGCGGCCCAATGACAGGGATGGGTTGTAACGGGGCTCTCGGGATGACCTGATTGGGTTTCCCAACAACTTGACAAGTGTGACACTGTGACACCCATGACACGACACTCGCCTTTAACCCAGGCCACCAGAAAAGCTTGCTCAGAGCTGCCTCCGTCTTACGTGCCCCCAGGTGCCCTGCCAAAGGCACATCATGAGCTAATCTCAATAAGCTCTCACGGCACACCCTCGGTACTACTAACTGGTCCACTAATCCTGACCCGCCATCCCACTTTTTCTTGGGATCCTGATGTCTCCGATACAAGATCCCCTCGGACAAGAAAAAATCACCAGGCTGCGCATCCCCATCGCTCTCCAGTTCGACAGCACCATTACCACACGCCCTGACTTCAGGATCTTCCAGCTGCAAGGAACATATATCAGCAGGTGCGAGATTATCCAAGTTCATCTTAAATAATTTATTTCCACCTCCAATGTCCCGCTGAGCCATCCTTTCCTCATGCTGCGCATAACGATGCTGTCGCAGAGTCTCTTCCTGCCCTGCACCTGCACTAGCGGTGACAGGCCCCGGGGCCTCTCCAGACTCTAACATAGGTGCCAATAATGAGTCACCAAGAAACACTGCCAGCTCAAAACTCTCCAATTGACCAACACTTCCCGTTTTCTTGTGACCTTTCCTCCGCGGTTTGATAGACTGAGGTGGTGGCTGCAAGGCTCCGGATGTCTGAGAATGCGTCACAACTCACGCCATGGTTTGTACGCTACACTTCTCAACCCACTCCTGTTCCTCCCTACTAACGTCGGCCGCCTTCTCGGCAACGACCAAGGGTGAAACCTTAGAAGCAGGCACCGCAAAGTCGTTGCCGAGGAGGAGGTCGACGCCCCCAACAGGCAAGTTCTCTACAATTCCTACATCCAGCTCCTTCGCCACACCACCCACCTCCAGCTCCATCCACACCAGCGGGTAGGACTTCGTAGCATTGATCCCCTGAACTACCACCACCCGATCAGCGTTAATCGGCCTACCAGTAAAGTTCTTTAACAAGGTCTGAGAAGCCCCCGTATCACGCAATAGCTTAACTCCTCGCCTTTCGCCAGCCCACCTCACAAAACCATGCCCTCTATGACCCCCAAAGACGTCGCGGACAGGGTTCGAGCCTTCCGGACTCTTGAACACAGGCTGTGTCCCACCCTCTGACGAACTACCCTTGGCAAACTCAGAAGATATAGGCGACACCCCTATGCTGCGGGCCAATGACACAACCTTGTTTGGTAGCTTGTTCGGACAAGCATTTGCAAAGTGACCCTCCTTGTGACATGCAAAGCACTCTTTACTCTTTGGTTTCCCTTGGGAGTGGGAGGTACCATTAGACTTCTTATACGGGACGGTATTTGGTTTATGTTCAGTTTTATTGTCAGTGCTAGATGGTTTTGTGTATTTATGTGTATCAAAATTCTTGGGAGGGGGAGGGGTACGATCCTTTGCACCCGACTCTCTCCTAGCTGCTGCTCCGCACCCTCGAATTAATGACAGTCGGAGGTCAGCCATTTCTGCTGCCTCCTGGAGAGTTCTAGGATTTTTTCCTTTATATATAATGTTAAGTCCCTGCCTGTGCACTTAAAGAACTGCTCCAAGAGAACCAGCTCACTCAACTCCTCAAAAGTAGCTGCCCTCTCAGAACGCAGCCAATGTCGTAGTGCATCAGACAAGTCCCGGGCGTGTTCTAGGAAGGTACTATCCTTGCCCTTAGTAACACCCCGAAACTTCAAGCGGTAAGTTTCTGGTTGTAACTCATAGGCCCGTAGCACAGCCTTCTTTAGCTCATCATAAACTACACAGGACTCTAAAGGTAGTGCATCATACACTTTTAGCCCCTTTCCTAGGAGTCTTGATGAAACTAATGCTGCCCACTTTTCCTGAGGCCACTGGTGTTCCTGACACTTCTTCTCAAATCGCATAAAAAACTCAGTCACACATAATTCATCGAACACAGGAACTAGTTTAAGCAGGTGCGACAATGATTGGTCCCAATGTCCGTTACCTCCCCCAATATTTCGCCCTGTTACCTCCACTCGAGATCTCTCCAGCTCCCTGTCAGCCCGATACCTAGTAGACTCTGCCTGCAGTTCAGCCTCTCGTATAGCTGTTCTCTCTGCAGCCTCAGCCTGCACACTAGCCTGTCTTTCGGTAGCCTCAACCTGAGCTCTAGCAACCTCAGCCTGCACACTAACCTGTCTTTCGGCGGCCTCAACCTTGGCCATCTCAAGCCGAAACAACAAATCTGGAGTCAACCCTTGAGGAGGGGAAGGTGCATTTAATGGGGAGGGTCCCTGTGATTGAATTCCACGCTGCCATTGACCATCAACTTGGGGGTATGTACTAAATTCAGGCACCCTGACGTTTGATATGGGGGTAGAGTGGAGGGGGGGCTGGGGACCGGGGCCCCCAGTCGCCTCTCCACCCAGGTCTCTCCCTTCTAAACCCAATATCAAAGTCCTCAGCTGATCTTTCCTCATGCCACTTAAACCCTGGTGACCCTGAAGACCTGCCACACACTTTAAGCCATACTTATTCAGCTTCAACACCCTGGCAGCGGTAAGGGGCACCTCTAAAAATCTTCTAGCACCCTCCTCGCTATCGACTAGCCACTCCACAGGTCTTTCTCCCTCCGAGCCTGTATCGTGACCTGACCCATCACTGTGTTCTGATGTATTAGACATGTTTGTGTACTGCAGTAATTATCACGGTTATAGAATGTGCCTTATCTCCTATGCAAGTATGTATATACTAATGTTATTTAAAGTCTTTAATGTGTTATATTGGTTGCTCCAAAAAAAAACTCTATGTCCACTGTATTCCTCTAATCATAAGGAATCTCAAAACAAATGACCACTATATTCCTCTGTTCAGTAAATCCTATGCAAGGTCGCCATTTGTTACGTCCTGGGATATATAAACACTGGGCTCTTTCTATTGCACTAGGTATGCGGCAACAAGCAACAACGGAAAACGCTAGATCCAACCCTTATCTATAAACCCAGGCAACAAACCACCCTAAACCGTCAAGAGTCCTGCCTGGACAACGAGGTATCCTATGACTCGGTTACAGGGTGCACGCACTATAGACTGCTGATAGTCAAGCAGGCTATATAAAAGATCACACAATTAATTTGACTTAAAGCTTCAAGGAAAAGATAGATAACGGAATTAACTTGCAGAAACAATTTAATAACAAACTAGAAGAAAGTACATTTAACGTTACGTTAATTAATACAACTAATCACCCCTGCGTGAAAGAAGGTGGAAGCAAACAGTCCTCAAAACATCGTACAGGTAGACAAGATGCGGGTTTCTAAACTGCATGCGGCTACTGTAGGATCTGATGCTTAGCAAAGAAAATACGTTACGGATTTAGAGAACTCTTAACTCATAAGCAAGAATAAATACTAGTGATAGGACATACAGTGTATAATGGCATAGGTATAATTAAATAAAGGCAGCAACTCGCAACATAACCACATACAGGTGTGCTTCTCACTTTTAGTCAGGCAAGCCTGCTCGGACAGAGTCTCTAAGCCCCACCCTGACTCACAATGCTCACAAAAACGGTAAACTGTGGCACAATAACAAGCATACAGAAATAATAAACCCCTAGCTGTTAATCTGCCAGGTGGCAGAAGTCTAGCTGGAAGGATATAGGCTTCGGATACCCGGGCTGAGCCACCTGCTCTAGCCTAGGGACGTTCCCAAGTCTGTGCGCCAAATTACTCTAATTGAAAGGGTGCTCTCTTGAGAGACTCAGATCGCAAGTATCTGACTCTCTCCTGGCGACCCTAAAACAAAAGCAAGACGTGCTAGCGCAGTGCTGAGTGGACTAGGCAAGGGCCCTCACACAACACAACACTAGACACACAGGGACACAGACAAGAAAATGCCCCCAGACTCCCACGGGTATCCTAGTAAAGTTGTGCAGGTCCACAGGACTCGCACCAGCAGACTTTACTTAAAGGATCGCAAAAAAGCCTCCCCTCCGGTCTAGCCCCTGCTAACCTGACACAAGAACACACTAGCAAGCATGAAACCACCAAATATGAGACAACAAAAAAGCTTCCTAGGTCTCATTAACAATTACATCTCCGCATAAGGCCCAAAATTCTATCTAGTTATCTGAGAGCTCGTCGTTAATACAATAATAGATATAAGGTCTATCAAGGGGATGGGATAATTAAATAGATTGGTGAAGTAGTGGAAGGAAGGTATACAAAGTAAGAGAGAAAGTTTCTAAGTGGGGTTGAGAGGGATAGATATCAAGGGGGTCCGAAGGGTACGACAGTGAGGTGAGCTCTGAGTCTTGAATCTGTCTGGACCCCACCCTAGGCATACAAAATACATCCCAGGCTTGGCAACACTCAACACTGTTGCCTGGTCAAAATCCTCTACCCCGTGCGTGAGTCGAAACTAAGCCTAACGTTGCAATCAAATGCATATGACAATGCTTCAGGCTCGTCCCAAGCTGGCAAGCGAAGCAACGTCCCAAGCCGGTCTCTCTCTCCCGCTCGTCTCCTCCCGCCCTCACTAGACTTACATCTTATATATTATAATGAAATAATCAACTATCGAGAATAAAATATACTAAGATGCGTTGGTTAAGAATAAGGGCAGCTTCAAGCTGTGAAACAACATAAGAATATCCCAGACATTAGTTACGTTGTCGTAGGATATATACTAAGGAAAAGCCTGCCGACCGGCTGCCACCAGCCGGTTTCTAAACGGCTGGGCAGCCGACGCGCGCGCATGCCCGCACGTGGCTACTATGCAGAAGCGTCACAACGGCGATCTATGAGGGCTTCTGGGAGAAGCCGGATTAGAGATTAAGATAGGCTTAGACTTTTTATGGGATAAAAAGATGCCTGAATCTTACTAGTGTCTCCAGTGTAAAGGGATACTTGAAAGACTTCATCTTTAATAAAGATATGCTTCATCTTTATGAGGATTAAGAAGTTATTCTTAATTCTTTTGGACAGGTGAAAGATATGCTGAAATCTTTAATAAGCCATTGAAACAATGACGTTTGTTTGTTTAGTCTTTCCCTCCCGGCAACCTTTTTACAAAGAGGTCTGGGGCAGGTACAATTGGTTTGACATTGCATATAAAACCCGGCGGTTGTACCTTTGGGTGGTTATATTGACTGATTTGCAATTCGCGATCTTTGTATTTCCTCCCCGGCGATCTTTTACAAAGAAGTGGGGTTAGGACCATTTGGGGTTAACTTTTAAACTTTAAATCACCCGGCGGGTGCAACCTGGAAGGGTGGGATGCCCGAATTTGCAAAATTCAGTTTAGTTGACCAGACAATTGAGGGATGCATTGTGTATCGCCTCCTTCAACATACGGCGCTTTAGGGCACAATTGGGGTTAACGTTTTTTAAAAACTAATATTCACACCCGGCGGGTGCTCCTTGGAGGGATGGGAATAACGAAGTTACGATTCAGTTAGTTAACCAGACAATTGAGGGATACGTTTTGTATCGCCGCCTTCAACATACGGCGATCTAAAAAGATACTTCGGGAGAAGTTAGATCTCGTATATTTGTCAGGCTTCCCAGTTTTTTATCTACGAGATAATTCGGGGGCCGGCGTCTTTTTTAGGGTTTTTTTTTTCTCCAAAATTGAATCTTGAAACAAACCCCACCGGAAAGACTTCATCAGTTATAAACGCCATGCTGGTCTTTATATATTATGTCAGAGGGTATTCATAAATCTTTTGGACAAATTAAGATAATCTGAAATCTTTTACTTGGGAAACCCCACCGCGTAGCGAGCTGTCGTCGTTGAGTATTACGTCTCGTTACCCGGCAGGTTATTTAACACTTGTGTGCGAACATGTTGGGGTTAACCTTATGAGCCTTAATTCCTGGAAATTTTCTTTTTTTCCAGAGCTGGGTCCCGGCGGGTCTATGCAGAACCTGGAGTAATTTTGGTGTAGGTTACCTTTCCGGCGTTTTTTCTCGTTGCTCCGAGAACGCCGTTTTTGTTTACCGAGTTTTAGTCAGGATGGCTCAAAATAGGTAAGTTACCCCGACGAGTTTGGTCGCTTGAGGGCTCATAAGAAACTGCGTTTTCTGTGGTCGAGCCTGGGAGCAGGCTTCCTGTGTTATTCATTGATTTATGCATTACGCCCTCCTGTAATGTATAGTTTAGTGTGGGTTAGCTTTCCGGCGTTTTTCTCGTTGCTCCGAGAACACCGTTTTTGTTTACCGATTTTAGTCAGGATGGCTAAAATAGGTAAGTTACCCCGACGAGTTTGGTCGCTTGAGGGCTCATCAGAAACTGCGTTTTCTATGGTCGAGCCTGGGATCAGGCTTCCTGAGTTATTCCCGTCGAGGGGGGCTCCACTCAGTTTTCTAGGTGATCAGGCTGACACCTGTTGGCCTTGGTTTTCTCTGCTTTTCAAAGCCATTGAAACAATGCTGTCTGTTTGTTTGGTCTTTACCTCCCGGCGACCTTTTTACACAGAGGTCTGGGGCAGGTATAATTGGTTTGACATTAATAATAATAATAATAATAATAATAATAATATAATAATAATATTTATTCAGTTAGCAATTTACAGAGTTGGTACCACATAGTATGTTATAAATATGACATGTACCAGCCTTGCATAATTCCAACTAAGGATAGCCCAATAAGGCCGTTAGGCGTATTTCCATTGGGGTCCTTGTATATAAAACCCGGCGGTTGTACCTTCGGGTGGTTATATTAACGGATTTGCGATTCGAGATAATTTGCCAAACAATTGATTGATACAATAGGGTATCACGGCCTTCAAGACGGCGATCTATGAGGGCTTCTGGGAGAAGCCAGATTAGAGATTAAGATAGGCTTAGACTTTTTATGGGATAAAGAGATGCCTGAATCTTACTAGTGTTTCAAGTGTAAAGGGTTACTTGAAAGACTTCATCTTTACTAAAGATATGCTTCATCTTTATGAGGATTAAGAGTTATGCTTAATTCTTTTGGACAGATAAAATATATGCTGAAATCTTTAATAAGCCATTGTAACAATGACGTTTGTTTGTTTAGTCTTTCCCTCCTGGCGACCTTTTTACAAAGAGGTCTGGGGCAGGTACAATTGGTTTGACATTGCATATAAAACCTGGCGGTTGTACCTTTGGGTGGTTATATTAACTGATTTGCAATTCGCGATAATTTGCCAAACAATTGATTGATACAATAGGGTATCACGGCCTTCAAGACGGTGATCTATGAGGGCTTCTGGGTGACGCCAGATTAGAGATTAAGATAGGCTTAGACTTTTTATGGGATAAAAAGATGCCGGAATTTTACTAGTGTTTCAAGTGTAAAGGGATACTTGAAAGACTTCATATTTAATAAAGACATGCTTCTTCTTTATGAGGATTCAGAAGATATGCTTAAATCTTCTGGACAGGTAAAGAAATGCTGAAATTTTTAATATGATACTAAAGGACAACGAAAAGTAGTGGTGGAGTGCTACGGTTCGTTGACCGGCAGTTTTGAGGCACATATTTTGTACCGTTTTTTGGGTGTAACCCTATGAGCATTAATCCCCGGAAAATTCTCTTTCCAGGGCGGATTACCGGTGTTGCACCAGGTGACCAGGTAGTTCCCGGGGGCGGGGTAGTTTTCCCCCAGTCTCTGTCGTGTCGGCACTTGAACCTCTCATTGCTGTATGTTCACCGCCGTTAAGCTCAGGTAGCCCTATCTTATTTTTATTTTGTTAATGAAATAATTTAATAGCTGAATCATAATAAACATATATTTTCTATGATTATATTATGATAATATTGTGTTTATTTATAGTAATTTATTTTAATACAATTAAATATAAATTAAATTAATTAGTATACTTTATGATTTTGCTCCCCAGCTCTGCTTTCAATGTGTTAATGAGCTATGGGAGCTTTTAATTATCATAAACCTTTACGGGACTCGGACGAGGGCTCCCGTTCAGGGAGTATACCGAGCTCGCAAGCGAGGGACAGCCACAGCCAAGGTGTATGGCGATACTCACAGTAGTACCTCACCCGCCGGACGATAACGCCGGCGGGCGGACCTGACGCTCTGATGACGGACGAGAACAGGTTGAGTTCCATTTATCTCTTTTCCGCCGCCAGACGCGTCTCTAATGTGCCACGTAGTCAACAAACTACAGGATTAGCGAGGCGTAGTCTCGCTAATCGTGCCCCTGTGGCCGGCGCAGTGTGGTACCAGCATTTGAACACGTGGTGCCCGCACCCAGTGTCCCTCCTGGTCGGGTTGTTCCACTTAGAACACAATTGGCAACCTAGAAACCTCGCGGACTTGTTCATTTTGGACATTCAGGAGGCCAAGTGGCTAGCACCTTATGGTAGCGACGTGACCAAGATATTCACGAATCAATATACCCAGTCTACAAAGCGCCAGTTTCAATCGCATTGGAAAGCTTTTACGTCTCGGATTCTTCGAACAAAACAAACTGTGCCCTCGGTGGCGTTCATGGGTTATTATTTAATTTATCTGTTCATGCAGAAACATTTATCTGAAAGTGATTTATGTGGGCAGGTTTTAAACTCCGCCCACCTCCCCGTCAGCTCAGGCCTACATGGTCTCTGGACAAAGCATCGTTGTTATTCTCGTTCCCGTATGTACCAAAGACTGCAGATTTTACAAATGGGCTGTATTCCTTATGGCTTTGGCTACCGGGAACAGAGTATCTGAGCTGGCGGCGATGAGCAACGCACCTAATTGCCTCAGGTTTGATAGGCTTCATGAGTGTATTCACATTGCACCTTCCCCAGGATTCATAGCCGAGATTGAGCACAGTGAACACGTGTTTTCAGAGTTCACGGTGTCGGCGTTAAACAGGGGAAAGGTGCACCATCTTTTTTGCCCAGTGCAAGCTCTAACCAAATATTTAAGAGTGGCACCTCTAAATCACCAGGGTACTTTATGGGTCGCAAGTCCGGGTGAACGATTGATGGAGCGTACACTGGCTTCTCTCTTGGTCGAGGACTTTAAAGAGAAGCATCCCGGCGTTGTGGGTAAGACCCACGATTTACGCAAGGGGACAGCCTCTTTACGTTTCCTTAATAATCTTTCGGTGGAAGTTATTACGTCCACACAGTTGTGGGCCTCTAATCAGGAGTTTTTGCCTCGATACCTTTCAGTAGCTCTGCACAAACCTTCCTTGCCATGTATAGCTTTACGGCAGAGGGTCTAGGTGGCCCTTTTAGTCACGTTTTGTTTAATTCAAGAAAAGGGGGGGGGGGGGGGGGGTGCAGTCAGTGTGACATAGGACACCCTAGACCCCTCCGGAGTATGTGTTCGGAACATACGAGCTGTGATACTGGTTGTAGGCATTGTATTATAAAATTTCTCTGTAGTATTCATTGCAGGAAATTGTGCTAAAGGCCAATAGTAGTGTTACGACAATTCTTGTTGTAAGTAGCTTTGGCTGTGTAGCAATAGATTTTTGGGAAATCTCGGTAGTGGCAACTACGACTTTTACTTTTGCAGTAATTACTTCTGCATAAGTACACGAGTTCAGTACTTCTACGAATGTACAAGAATTCATTTATGTTTGGTTATATTTTTAGGAATATATCCACTAGTTAATGGGGTTTATATGTGCACATGTAAACTTATAAGTTTTTAGTTTTCCCCACTTACTTTAAGTGGGGTGCCTTCTTAACTAGCAGATCTGTGCTCAGAGTCTCAGAGTTAACCCTTTTTCAAGCAGGCTTCTTTGAAGCACGCTCCTGCTTGTACCCCTTTTTGAAGATTTAGGCTGTATAAAGTTTATGCACCCGAATATCTTTTTTTACAAAAGTAAGAATACTATGTGGTTGTTTGATTATCTGCTTTTCTAGAGTTATGATATGATTACGAATGTCCCCCTCCAGTCTTAGAAATCAGGCATGTTCGTCAATGATGGAGGGGCCACTAATAAATTATAGGTTTGACTCCTGTAAGGAGATAAAGAAAACCTAATATTTAGTAGTGGCCCCGTAATCATTGACGACTGGGGCCCTCCCGACCATCCCCTTCCCATTCGTTGATGTATTAAGGATTTTGGTTTACTTGATATGTCAGTGAAGGAAGAATGACGCCTGAATCAGCGTCTGGTCAAAGATCCACACAAGTACATCCACGATATGATGGAAAGCTTATTGGATAGTTATTCTTATTTTCTTTTTCTTTTTTATTTTTTACGAAGTTTTTTCGTAGTGAGAACCCAATTCATAATGACTGAAGCCATGAGTGAGGTCGCGTGCGCTCATGATGAAGGCTCCTCAGATTTTAAATGCTCTGCGCGGTAGATTCAAACTACGGCGGATTAGTGTTTGAAGAGGATGCCTTATGTAATAGGCATGTTCGTCAATGATTATGGGGCCACTACTAAATATTAGGTTTTCTTTATCTCCTTACAGGAGTCAAACCTATAATATATACAAAAGGTTTGAGAATGTTAGCAACGGAAAAATTCAGGATATTCAGGAGGTATGGTGGAGAGGCTAGGTCGGAAAGGAGTCGAGGAGCGTAGGGGGTTAACGAGAGGGAGAGGGTTAAGGGGGGCTACGTGGAAGTTTGACCCTATGGTCTCTGGGCGTAGGGGTGGCATTAGACTACAGTTGGTATCGTAGCTTGGGGGTTAATGACAGGGAAAGTATGTTAGTCAAATGCTACCGGGGGATGAGTTAAACTTTGTTTAACTCTGTTGGGCACCAAGGAAATACCATTGCTGCTACAACAGAGTGTAACAAAGAAGAAAAATATGACACAATTAAAGTTACAAGTGAAAAAATCAAGGCTGCAATAAGTAGGCTAGATGCTAACAAATCCTGTGGTTTTGATGGTATATATGCTGAACATTTGAAGTACTCCTCCACTCTCCTCTTGGAGAAACTCAGCAGTTGCTTTACCAGCTTTCTAATCCATGGTTTCCTACCAGAATCTATGATGTCCGTTACCTTGATACCAGTAATTAAAGACAAGGCTGGCAAAATTACATCAAAAGACAACTATAGACCTATTGCCCTTGCCAGTATTGTAAGTAAGATACTAGAGTTAATCATTTTAGACAGAATCTCAGTGTATATCTCAACTAATAGTAATCAATTTGGTTTTAAAAAGAATCATGGTACGGACCAGTGCATCTACACTCTGAAGGAGCTAGTGGATGGGTACATCAAAATGAACAGCTCTATTTTTGCATGCTTTCTTGATGCTAGTAAGGCATTTGACAGAGTCTGCCACAATATCCTGTTTGATAAATTAGCAACAAGGGGAGTGCCATCCTATATACTGAGAATCTTGAAGCACACGTGATGGTATTGTGGCAGGTCACCCCCCAGGGGGAGTTGCAATAATGTGGAGATCGTGCCTAGATAGTGTAATTAAAACCATTGAGACAAATTTAAGCTGGTGTGCGGGAATACAGCTGGAAGTGGGACACAGAAAATTTGCAATATTTTGTGTTTACTTACCGTATCAGTGTGCAGAAAATGAAGAACTTTATTTGGAAAAGTTAGGGGAGCTTGGTGGCCTAATTTCTGAATTAGAGATAACGTGTTACTCAGTGGTAGGTGATTGGAATGCTACCCATCACGAGTTGGGTGGTTCCATGTTTGCTAAACATATGTTAAGGTTTGTGAGGAGCAAGGTTTAATTTTGTCCTCCAAAAACCTGCTTCCAGAAAATAGCTATACATATGTTAGTGAAGCATGGGAGACCAGGTCGTGGCTTGATCATGCAATCTCTAGCTCTGACTTTCATGACTCTATCTCAGAAATGGCCATAAGATACGACATTACGGATGACGACCACATACCTATAGAATTAACAATCCAAATTAATAAAGCACCGGAAATAACAGAAACTAGCAATAGCATCAAGGCAAAAGTTCCATGGAATGTAATCTCAAATGAAGAGTGCCAAATGTACTGTGATAAAACCAAGGACTTATTAAATAGGGTGCAATATGATGGTAATGGTGTAGCACAATGCAGGGATCCAAAATGTAGTGATGCACAACACAGAAAGGACATTATTAAATTTTACAATAGTATAATAGATTCTTTATCAAAAGCGGGGGAAAGTATTTTTAATAGCCGTAAATATAAGTCCTCATTCAATAAGCCAGGTTGGCAAGACTATGTGGCTGACCTGTATCAGGCCTCCAGAGATGCTAGGTCTCATTGGCTTGAAGTAGGTCAGCCTAGACAGGGGCCTATATTTGAACTTCACAAAAGAGCAAAGGCTAGGACCAAATATGCCATTAGATTTATTAAGCAAAATGAAAACCAATTAAGGAAGGAAGCCCTTGCAAAGAGTCTGGCAGAAAAGGATACTAACTGTTTTTGGAAGGACATCAGATCCATGCAAAATTGTAACACACCATTACCTGTCAGTGTTGAGGGGGTTACGGGTGAAGAGAACATTGCTGACTTATGGAAAACTCATTTTAAGGAACTACTTAACAGTGTAAACCAAAGGTCTACTAATGGTGCAATTCAATATGTGAAAGATAGTAATTATGAAGACATTAAAGTGACTGAAAGTGATCTTGAGAATGCCATAAGAAAACTTAACCTAAATAAAGCTTGTGGGCTGGATGGTATATATGCAGAACATCTTAAATATGCAGATAAGTTGTTAATAGATAAACTTAGTTCTTGCATCACCAGTCTATTTACGCATGGTGTCCTGCCGGAGTCTATGATATCCGTAATACTTGTTCCTGTCATTAAAGATAAATCAGGTAAAATTACAGCAAAAGACAACTACCGCCCAGTAGCACTTGCTAGTGTGGTGAGTAAGGTAGTTGAAATGATAATGCTAGAAAGAATGTCTGCATATATTGTCACCAGCAGCAATCAGTTTGGCTTTAAGAAAAATCACGGCACAGACCAATGCATATATGTGCTGAAAGAAGTGATTGATACATACAACAAACTAAATAGCTCAATTTTCTCTTGTTTTCTTGATGCAAGTAAGGCTTTTGATAGGGTGTGTCACAAAACCTTATTTGAAAATTAGTTAACAGGGGAGTGCCTAGCTATATTGTTAGGATACTTATTTTCTGGTATGCTAATCAAAAAATGTGTGTAAGATGGGGCAACATCCTGTCAGGCTCTTTCGCCGTAACCAATGGTGTTAGGCAGGGGGGGATATTGTCTCCGTATCTTTTCAACGTCTACATGGATGATCTTAGTCTGGAGCTGAACAAGACTCGCACTGGGTGCTGTATTGGCAGCACCATTGTAAATCATCTCATGTATGCTGATGACCTAGCCTTAATCGCGCCCTCTGGAGCAGGACTGGATAAATTATTAAGAGTATGTGAAAAATTTGGAATCGAACATTCAGTCAAATTTAATCCTATAAAGAGCAATATCATAATATTTAAATCTAACCTTCTATTGAAATCAAAGCTACCTAAATTCCATTTGTATGAAGAAATTATAGAAGAAGTAAGTAAAGTAAAGTATCTAGGACACTATATTTCATGTGATCGCTCAGATGATGAGGATATGGGTCGTCAGCGAAGGCAACTTTACATGCTGGGAAATTCAATATTAAGAAAATTTCATATGTGCACATGGGATACAAAAATAACATTGTTCAACTCCTACTGCTCACCAATGTATACAGCACAACTATGGTGGAACTATAAGAAAATTACAGTGAATAGACTAAGTATCTCATATCACAATATCATGAAAATGTTTCTGGGGCTCTCAAAATATGAGAGTACAAGTACGCTATGTGCCTATATGAACTTACACTGTTACAAATCACTCATTAGAAAGCTAACATATAAATTCATTCAGCGCCTTAACACTTCTGAGAACAGGATCATTAAAATGCTACAAACTCCAAGCAGAGTGTACACCTCCAGGATCCAGGCACACTGGAGGAAGTTGCTCTATATTTAACCTTAAGTAATTATTTCAGGTCTGCTACTCTACAGAATTAGCATACCGGTACTGATCCTCATAGTGCAGTACAGTACCGATATTCCTATACTGTACTGTAGCAACATACTGTACCGGAAGCTAAATGATGTGAGGCATGGTACTGTACACAATTAGGACAGTGGTTTTGGTAACACAGTAGTTTGATGACCACTGTTTTTGGTTGAGGCAGTGCTGTGAACTACATGATAGCAAGCTGGGTATTATTTAATTTCTTTTTATTTTATGTAGCCTATGTACAGTAGCTTATATATATTTATATATATTTATGTTACTGTAAGGTATATATGGACCCCAGTATGGTCCCCTCTGTATTGTGTGAGTCTGAAATAAAGTATTATTATTATTATTATTATATTATTATTATTATTATACTGGTACGCCAATCAAACATTTAATGTAAGATGGGGTAACATTATTTCGGATTCCTTTACAGTAACCAATGGAGTGAGACAGGGTAGTATTCTCTCACCTTACTTATTCAATGTATATATGGATGAATTAAGTGATAAATTGAATAAAGAGCAGATTGGATGTTATGGTGGGAATAAAATCATCAACCATCTCATGTATGCTGATGATCTGGTCATTATTGCACCGTCTTCTGCGGGTCTGAGCAAACTTCTTGATATATGTGAATCTTTGGTAGTAAACATTGTGTTAAATTCAACCCACTGAAAAGTGCTGTTCTTATATTTAGATCAAAATTACTGTATAAAAGTAAACTGCCAAATTTCTCACTCAATAATCAAATTATTCAAGAAGTAAACAAAATAAAATACCTGGGACACATTATCTCAAACGATTGCTCAGATGATGCAGATATCGGCCGTCAGCGCAGACAGCTATATTTACGTGGTAACACCATCTTGAGAAAATTCCACATGTGTAATTGGGAAACTAAAGTCACTTTGTTCCGGACATATTGTTCCTCTATGTACACGGCCCATTTGTGGTGGAAGTATAAGAGAGCCACCATAAATGGTCTGTGTACATCCTATCATAATATACTCAAGATGTTCATTGGTCTCTCTAAATATGAAAGCACTAGTATGGTGTGCACACTGTTGGATGTGCAGTGCTGTCGGGCTGTCATCAGGAGACTGGTGTACAGCTTTTCGCAGCGACTGCAATCCTCCAGTAACACGCTGATTGTAGCTCTTTGGTCTAGTGATCATATCTATGAATCCCGTATTATATCTCACTGGCAGAAGCTGCTGCACACATAGTATGTACTGTAATGTAATATATAGGTCTAATTGAACTATGAGCAATGATCTGTGCAATAGGTGTTAACCAACATTGAGCAATAGCCTTAGTTAGCCTATCTGTGTTATATTGTGACAAAATGTGATATGTGCTCTATTCTGTAAATAGGCCTACTGTATTTTTTATTTTATTGTGTCTTTATTAATATATCTTTGTGTATAATTATTATCTGTGCTCTGACGAGAAGTGTATGTGATATGGACCATTAGGTCGTACTGTATTTATACTGTATCTATCTTATGTGTCTGGAATAAAGAATTATTATTATTATTATTATTATATGAGTCTGGAAGGGATAGAATCATGTGGACTGTGGGGCTGTGGGGAAGAGGAGGTTAACTGTAGGTGTGTGCTTGACTGTGGATAAAAGTTCAGAAAAACATGGTGTATTATTACTCGTCAATACGATGGTTATGGACACTGTTAATCTGACACTATTTCTTGCTGACCTAGTTGTTCCTGGGAACTGCGTTTTCTATGACATATACACCAAAGAAAGCGGCAGTTCGTAGGGATAGCTTCGGTATTGTTTCATGGTGAAAATGCGTCGAGACAATGGTAAAAGAGGGTTGTATATACAATCTCTGGTTGGGGTAAGAATTAGAGTTACTGTATGGTGGCTAACATCTGCAGTCATTTCTGTCTAGGTCTTACAGGAACGATGGTTATATATATACACTGGTGTACCCGTGGGTATCATCGTTTCTTATCAATTAGGACATGGGGTTTTAACATACTACTTCTCGGATGGAAAGAACATACATAGATTTATGGGGGCGGTTGGTCTTCAGAAACTTAGTCTGGCAAGACGGGGTTAACATATTACTTCTTGGATGGAAAAAACATACATAGATTTAGGCCTGTCTGAACTGGTTGGCATTGGCTCAACCTAGGGACAGGGCATGGGTGTATTAAATTAAGGTGTATTCATGTTCATCATCATGTAGGTAGAGGTGTAGGACACGAGGGGTAGTGTATACGCGAGGTGGGGGAAAGGTCAGTGGTTAGAAGGGATAGGCAGGTGTGGTTTGGAGCTGCTTAGCCCTGCGGGCTTCGGCCTGTCTTAACTGGTTGGCTTGGTCACCTGGTCCTTTCGTTCTGTGGGCCTTTCCTTCGGGTGTTTCTATTCCCGTTTCCTGGTGGTGTTCACTCGTGGCTTCCGTGGTGGGCTTCTCGTTCTGGGGCATTTTAATTGTGTTTACATTCTTCGTACCAGAATACACTGTCTGTAAATTTGCCACGTAGTAAATATACCAGTTTTGTATTGAAATACAGGAGAAACAAGAGAACCCCAAGAACACCAATAAACAAGCAAGAGAGAAACAAGGAGAAACAAGATCGAGAGAGACAGACAAACACACACCCGAAGAAACAAAGGAGAAAACAACACCACCCACAACAACAACAACAGGGTCAAAGCGAGAAATCCCGACCAGGAAGAAAAATTGTCGCATCGCAACTATAGAAAAAGCCAAACGAAAAAGAGAGAAAAGGGATGAAAGGCAGAGAAAGAAGAAGGAAGGAATATACCGTGATAATCCCCGAGTCAAGGCCACAGACTCCAGCCAGGAGGGATTACTGCCCCATCACCACAAGGGGACAACGAGCCCCAAAATGGCCGACACAAAACATCGACAGCCCCCCCCCCCCCCCCCGAGAGTTGTATATTCACAACCATTTTGACAACCCTCCATTTACACTATGTAAATTACCTAGAATAATTATATTATTGTATTTAATTCTATATAGATTAACTATGCAACCACCCTCAAGAGAGGGGTACAAGAAAGCCACTTCGTATCTCTCTACCCTGCGAGGTTATGTAAAACCATGCCCCATATTCTTATCGACTATCCCTCTACCTGCGAGGGTATATGTATGTAACTCTTATACCTATTATTTCTCCTTCCCATTACTAGACTTAGGCGACACCACAGCCTCCTCTCCCACGTAAATAAACCTTATAAGAAGGAAGACACCTATCTTTTCTTTCTCCAATTTTAGAAACTATATACAATACCTGTAAGCCTCACGCCTTTTTTTGTTCTGTCTACTAACTATACGTGTGCAGCCATATATTTCACTAGGACCTATATTATTATTGAAATGCACCAGGAACGAAATTCCTGGGAGCGAAACCCCCATCCCCAACGAGATCCCCAGGAGCGAAGGGACCCGACTCCGCAGGGAAGGATAACTATCTTTACCCACGACTTTGTTTTTATATTCCATTTACTTCCACACATGTTATACGTCTTGTCAACAACGATCTTTCTAGTATACAAAACACATAATTCTACTTCGTGTTACTATGTGAGCCCTTGATGTTTTTGTTTTCCTTAGTAACAGCTCTGAGGAGTTACAGAGTGTTGAGGAAACGAAATATGTAATTATCATGTCAGTTCTTCTTTTATTGTGTAATCGGTGTAGGTACAGTATATTATTAGGTAAGACCAATGTCGCCCACACGTGTCATGTACGTACGATGTAAAAATCATGTCTCCCAGTTCGCATATTACGAAGGTGGTGATCCTTGACATTTTTGATGTATTGATTAAATGTGTATTTAATTATGTAATAACCATGCCCCACCATATTAATATGACGAAGCGATAATACCTTCATTGTGTATGTTGTTAAGTATGTAAGCACCAGGCCATCCACATGTTCGTTATGCATGTCTGTGCTTAAGTCCGTGGGCCAAATCAGAATTAAGGCCTAATTAAGGAGTTTGTTGCACCCCCCTTGTAACTTTAGTTTGATGTTCCCAGCAGGTTCCTAAGTCATATAAGACACCATTTTCACTTTTTGTCATTGGCACAACCTGGCAGGTAATTTTTACCAGAACCTTGTGTAAGCGATGGGTCGGCCAAAAAGCCGATTTCATGACTTTACATCGGTCAGCTAGGAACACTTTTCTTGGAGTTCCAGGGTGTCTCAAATGGTTGGATAAGTATGTATGGACATAACTGAAACAAAAAACAATTATATTTTGTTTATTCTTGTGAAAATTAATTTTTTCTACCACATTATTCCAGATTTATTTACATTTTCAGCTGAAAAAAAGTGTACAACAAATTGAAACTCTTATAATCCTGCTTATTTAAGTTTTATGTTTATGTCCTATACCAAGTGATTTTCCGAAAAGATAGTGCCTTTATTGTAACTTGAAATAATAATGTGACCCTCTTATGAGCACTGTAAAAATTAATTTAAGATGAACAGATAAAATGATGATAATTATACTATATAGGGCCTACAATCACAAAAACTTATTTATAATGTAGCTGTGTTTTCATATAAATATTTACACTGCGATAATGTCACATCTCTTACAGACTTTCTTATAGCACAGCATGACAAATACATGTTCAGATTGTGTTCTGTAAGTGTTCAATCTTCATCACTTGAGTCACTTTCGGTCCTGTCAGTGTTCTGATTGTTGTTGCAGTCAGAGCACCCACAAGCATCTGTGCATGGCAGAGCACTCTTTCGACATGAGCACCTGCCACCCACACAGTGATAATATATTTTCTGCAGTTACAGCAGGTGAGTTGTAACAATGCTCTTGGAGCAGGTTGTTGATCCATCCAGTGGATCGAGATGTTGCTGTCAATCACATCCCAGCCATGACCATCTGGATTGGGTATCTGGGCATCTGCATCCAGAGACCGATGCCAAATACATGCTTGGTAATTGGCTCGTGCAATATGGTACCTCAGGGCATCTTTGGTGGGTGGCAAATGGCAGCTTTGTGCATTTTTGCTGCAGAACAGTTTGTACCTGACGCTGTCTGTGTCTTCTCCTTTATACCCATACAGGGAGCAGATAAACTGGGCGCATCTTCTTTGTAGCTACTCATCATTGTTCTCAAATGAGTTCCCAACCATCTTCATGGCATTGCACAGGTCTGGATCAGACTCCACTAGCTGGAATGCCTGCTTCTTGCCTTTCCCTACGAATGAACTTGTGCTACCACACCCTGTCAAGGCATGCATTCCTGGTAATGCTTTGCACACGTCCTCACCAAGTGAATGTCCAATGGCACTGATGTCAATGTATCTCTGCCGCTGTTTTGTCCCTGTACAGAATAAAATTCTTGCACGTATTTGGCTACTGAAAGCACAGGCTAGCACAGCAACATCTGTATCTGGAGACTTGATTACAATGCATTCATGTCCATCTGTTGCTGCATGGTTGGCATGAAGCACGATTCGTGTGTCTGCTTCCTCTTGCTGAGTACACAGTTCATGCACTCTGCTACATATGATGCCATCATCCCCTGCAGCCAACTTGTGAGACTCTGTGCCATGAGTGATGTAGAGTGTACCAAAGTCTTTAAACATTGGGATGTATTGTGGTTGCTGCCACTCGTGCACTAGGAAGCTTGCCAGGTTTGTCTTGTTGCTACCATCACTTAGGTATTTCTTCCACTGGGAGGGGCACTTCTGATTGCCTCCCTGGATGATGGTCTGAATGGTACCTGCTGCACCACGCTTTGCTCTCTCAATGTTCTTGATGGAGATCTCAGGATATTGGTCCATAATCAGGTCAGTTCTGGTCCTCTCTTGAGATGACTGCATTTTCATGAGCTGGAAGATATGGCCGGCCAGTTCACTGAATGTCCTTGGGACAGCTTTCAGGGACTGTAGCATGGCCATTCCATCAAAGATCCAAACAGCAGATGCTGGAACATCTTCAACTGGTTCAGCTTTCTCTTCCAAGATGTGCAGCAGCTTGGCCTTGACAGTCTTTGTAGGGACACCATCTGGAGTGGCAAGAGACCACGGCAAAGGTCCGAGTGGATACTTTATGACCTCTTGCATATTCATCTGTCGATGCTGAGCTATCACAACCATCCTAGCAAATAACCCTCTGTCAGCCTTGATGATTATGTCAGTTGCTGCTGACTTGGCTCTGTTTAACTTGACCAGATTACCAAATGTCAGCAGGTTGGATTTTGGCAGTGGAGCAAAAATCATATCCGTCACAGGCCTCGGTATCTTTCTCTTTAGGAGTCTTGACATCACGGGTGTAGATAATGTAGCATGTTTTGTGATATTTCACCTCAATGGCAATTAGGTCGTTTCCTCTTATATGCAGTAGAATGTATTGGTCATCTTTCTGCTCTGCAGCTACCAGGAGTCTCTTGCTTGACTGCTCGGTCATACATTGCGTCAAATTTTCACGTTTTCCCCCCAACTCGACGTTGTGTATGTTGGCAGAAGATGCACGTATCTGGCTTTGTGGATGGTGTCACTGAGCGGGTTTGTCTCACACTGGTACCAACTGTTTCTATACTTATAGGCAGACACTGAGATGGATGATCAAGACTTTCAAGGTCCCTCTTAGTCAGCAGTCTTTTGATGAGGGTCTTGTTTGTGTAGGTCTGGTAGCATGGACGATGATAACCACCAGCAGGGCCTTCGTCCCAGTGTTCTTTGAGCTGTCTGTGTATAGCATCTTGGCGCTGTTCTACACTCTCACGAAGTTTTGTCCAACTTTGTGCTGTGAATGGAGTCAGACTACCAGAAACAGACATCACATGGCACAAACACTGCTTCCAGTCTGGTTCCTGACTATGAACTCGTGTGGTAGAAGCCCCCAGGGAGACTGCAGTGATCCAGCCATCTTCAGCAGTCAGTCAACCTGCAATAGTAAGACAATAATTAGAAAATTAATAAAAGTATATAAAATACACCGCATCATCAAAAGTTCACATCTGAAATATCGTGCAAATTAAAAAAGAAAATTAAAATGCGATTGATAGAAAATCCATTTTTATACCATTTTTGCTTGAGCTAAAGGTTTGATATTTTTATGAAATAATCTGAAATCAGATATAAACATTATAATCAAAGAAAACAAGGAATGACACTTAAATATATATAAGAAATACTAATAATGTGGCACTTTTCCGCTTAAAAAAGTAAAAATCAGGCATAACGTGGTAGAACAAATGAATTTTCACAGGAATAAACAAAAGAATATAATTGTTTTTTTGTTTCAGTTATGTCCATACATACTTATCCAACCATTTGAGACACCCTGGAACTCCAAGAAAAGTGTTCCTAGCTGACCGATGTAAAGTCATGAAATCGGCTTTTTGGCCGACCCATCGCTTACACAAGGCTCTGGTAAAAATTACCTGCCCACCATATCAATATTAATATGACGAAGCAATAATACCTTCATTGTGTATGTTGTTAAGTATGTAAACACCAGGCCATCCACACGTTCGTTATGCATGTCTGTGCTTAGGAATATGTCATGATTATGCCAGTTCTGTATTTAATTATGTAACAACCATGCCACCGATTTATTCCGGCGGGTTCTATTACAGAATTCCATCCAGTCTTTGGGGGACATACGAATAGCCTTGTTGGAGGCTGTTCGTGCACATCAGGACCTGAGAGTGTATATATGGTAAAGAAGTTACCGGACGACATTAGTCGCCGAGTAACCCTTTCACCTGTGTTAACTTCTTCTTTGCTTAACCCTGAGACTTGGAAGGCAGTGTACAATATGGTTGACAGCTTGCAGCTGAGCACTTCCCAGGCTAGGAAAGAGTACTTTAAGAAACCGTACTCCAAGCCTAAGAGTGGAGGTAAGTCACAACCTAGTGGTGCTAAGCCCTTTCAGGGCCCCATGTCTCCCCCGGCACATGGAAGTACTCCACTCAAGCCGAAACAGTGAAAACAAACAGGCAAGTGGTATAATAAGAATAAGTCACAACACAAATCAGGTCAGGGATCGGCATCTGCAAAAGCCAGTCAGCCGTCTAACCCTACCCCTCCACCATAAAAAAACTAGTAATTCAAACTCTCTCTCTCCCGGGGCCTATCGAGGGCGAGTTGGATCCGAGGGTAGTTCCACCGGACAGACCCAGTCAGGTAACTGGGTCATTTCGGACGTGTCACCGGGCCTGGCCCCGGCGAACTTGGGCAAGGACAGTGGTACGCAAGGGCATCACCTGGCGGTGGCTCCGGCGACCTCATTTATGTCAAACTCTAGAAGTCAATCATGTTTCTTTAGAGGTGGAGTCACTAGTCCAGGAAATGATCACCAAGCATATCATTGTCCCGGTCAATCCAACTTGCCCTGTTTTCACGTCCAGACTTTTTCTCGTACCAAAAAGGGACAGTGTTCAGATGAGACCAGTTGTAGACCTATCTTGTTTGAACACACACATTCACAACACACCCTTCAGGATGCTCACTGTGAATCACATCAAGCTAACACTTCCGCCGCAAAGTTGGATGTGCTCGTTAGACCTGACAGACGCCTATTGGCATGTCCCGGTAAACAAAAGGTTCCAAAAATTTCTCGCCTTGAGGATCAGGCAACAGACTTAATTATGTCTCAGAGAATGCCATTCGGGTTGAACCATGCACCAAGAATATTCAAAAAATTAGTCCGGCAGGCCCTCATGCCAGTGTTAAATCAGGGGTTCAAGGTGTTGTGGTACCTAGACGACTGGCTGGTAGTGGCAGAGTCAGAGAGTTTATGCAAAATCCATGTCAATCACATTATAAATCATGTACAATCCCTAGGGTTCAAGGTCAACTTGGCAAAGTCACATCTTGTTCCCACACGGGTAATTCAGTGGATAGGGCTGGTCTGGGACACAGCCAATCTTACTCTCAGTCAGAGTGTGGACAACCGCAACAGATTTCGAAAGAAATTGTTTATGTTTCTCCACAGTCTGAACACCACGAGAAGGACATGGGAATCTCTGGTCGGCTCTCTCAATTGGATTCAACTAACTGTAAAGTTGGGCCGGTTGAAAGTAAAGAGATTAATCTTGGAAGGCAACAAATATTTCCCGCTATTGCCGGCGGGAAAATTGTGGAAAATTCCTACATTAATTCACAACTTACTGTCGGTCTGGGCGAGGAGAGAAATATTGCACTCAATAATGACGTGGACTTCTCCCCCACCTACGGTATGGGTAGACACAGATGATTCAGGGACAATAGGCTGGGGTTATCAGTCGAGCCTAGGCCATCAGGGTCAGGGTCTTTGGTCCCAAACCGAGAATTTTCATATCAACGAGCAAGAGCTCCTAGTCCCTTTGTTTTTCCTTCAAACTCACGGCTCCTCCTTGCGGGGGAAATCAGTAGCGTTTCGAATGGACAATATAAATGCGGTGTCCTGCAGTCAAAAGCAAGGGTCAACGAGGTCTCGGAAGTTGCTAGAGTTGTCAGAAGAGATTTTTGTTCTGGCCGAAGAGCTGAACATTCATCTTCATGCATCATACCTCCCAGGCGTATCGAACGTCTGGGCGGACGCTCTGTCCCGGCAACAGAGCACCAAAGTAGAATGGGCAATCAAGCAAAACATCTTCAACTAGATGATTGCAGAGCCATACCGTCCACAAGTGGATCTATTCGCGTCCGAGGAGAACCACAGGCTTCCTCTCTACCGAACCCGCCGGGGAATGACTTCGGCGGGGGGGGGGGGTCCAGACGCATATTTGGAGGACTGGAACAGGTGGAATTCCATCTATCTTTTTCCGCCTCCCGATGCTTCACTCATGTGTCAGGTAGTTCACAAACTATGGGGTTACCGGGGCTTAGTCTCGATGATCGCGCCTCTATGGCCGGCTCAGGTGTGGTACCACCAGTTGAAAATGTGGTGCGAGAACCCGGTGTCGCTCCCGATCTCGTACTTCCACTTGGAGACAATTGGCAACCTAGAGACCTCGCTGACTTTTGCCTTTTGGACATTCAGAATGCCAAATGGTTAACTCCGTATGGAGAGAGCGTTACTAATAAATTCCTTAAGCAGTATACTATGTCTACCAGAAGACAATATCAATCGCACTGGAAGTCTTTCACAACCTGGATAGTAGAAACGGCACAAACTGATGCATCAGTAGCTTTGGTTTTCAAGTACTTGGACTCTTTGTTTGAACAAAACCACCTTTCTGTAGTTACACTGAAGAATTATCTGTCCGCTATTAGAACCCCCCTTTATGACCTAACAGGTCTATCCATACCGCAGGCAGAGGAGAAAGGGTTCATGAGGGCATGTTTCAAGCTTCACCTCATGCCTACCTGGTCATTTGACAAAGCTTTGTCTTTGCTTCATTCGCGCAAGTATAATCATGCGCCGGATTTTGACTCATTATTAAAGAAGGCTGTGTTCCTTATGGCTTTGGCCAGAGGTAACAGGGTGTCTGAGCAGTGAGCTGGTGGTGATGAGCAACAAACCTAATTGCCTCAGGTTTGGGAGACTCAATGATAATGTACAAATTGCTCCATCTCCCACGTTCGTTGCTAAGAACGAACATAGTGATCATGTTTTTTCTAAGTTTACAGTCCCGGCGCTTAAACGCGGGACTACACACCATGTCTTATGGGAAAGGGAAGCACTCTGTAGTTCGGGGATCCACAATCCCAGCAGATCCACTGACTGAACACTGGTTTTCCTGTTTATGAGGCCTAACCTCTACCGACTGAGCTACGAAGAGACATGGCAACAACGGTTTGAAGGCTATATTTAAACCTATGATTTAAACGCGGTTGGGCCTTCTTCCTGTAGCCTAAAGTAGGGGGTAAGGGATCCGGCAGCGTATATGGCCTCCCCTCTTCTGTGTGGTGGATTATGGCAGGGTTTATTGGGCTTGCCCAAACAAGCCTTTCAAGAGAATCAAGACCAAAATTACCAACTGCACATTTAAACAATAAGAAGAAGAAGAAAATTCAAGAAATATTCGCGTCACACGTGTGGGCCTGTGGTTTTTGGTAGGCTATATTAGTGACGTCAATTTGTCATCTCATTTGCGTAGGCCTATTATCAGTTTCTCGGAGTTGGGTAAGCTCTTTCAGGGACAATAGGCTATAAAGTTTATGTACTTACTTCCTAGGCTAAATTCAGACATCGATTTTATCGTGGCCTAGGGCCCTAGGCCAGGGTGTCAATCCACAAAATATGAATTGTGTTATCATTATGGTTTATTATTGTGTTATCATTATAGTGCGACGGAGCGGCGAAGGCGCGAGCTCTAGGGGGGTCCGGGGGCATGCCCCCTCGGAAATGTTTTGAGAATTTAGGTGTGTTGGGGGAGTTTCTGTTATCATTAGCCTATACAAAAAGTTCATTTGCGTTATCACTCAAAAAAACAGCGTCGTTTGACACCCTGCCCTAGGCTAGTCCTAGCCTAGGTTTCTTATACCATGTAGCCTATTTCAGTCTTAGGCCTAGGCTATATGTGTCTAAATATGCATAAAAATGTATGGTACAATTTTAGTCTCGACACCTAGGCCTATTTGATAATTTGACAGGTAGGCTACCACCAAGGATTTAATACATAACCTAGGCCTAGCCTATTTGTTTTCGGTTTCCACGCATCCAACACGAAGCTACACCTTTGGTCAATATACAGAAGGTGCTACAATATAGGTAGCAAAATTCTAATGGTAGTTTTGGGATTTGGGTTCCTATCATCATATGCTTCAGTTCTAGGCTATAGGCCTATACTTTTTATCCTCGGGGGAAACAAAAAAAAACTTGGGTTTTTTATTTTTTTATTTGATTTAACCTAGGCCTATTTTTTATTTTTGTTATTAACCTAACAAAAAAACCTAACCTAACCTAACCTAAATGTATTTGGGGGCTTAGGTTAGGTTAGGTTAGGTTAGGTTTTTTGGTTAAGCATGGAAGTATGCAATTTCTACCTAAGAAATGAATGCCGATATGGAGTAGTGGGCATGGGATGCAAACAAGACCACCCAAAAATATGTGCAAAATTCATGAAGCACAGGCGGGATGCAAGAATCGGTTGCAAGCGTGGATGGAAGTGCATCGACTACCACCCATATGTATGCAGAATCTCACTCAACAAAAGGGCATGTACTATGAGAGACTGCAATCTTCCACACATCAAGGGAACCAAAATACTGACGCCCAGAAACAACGTCAACAAACCAAGGGAACACGCTACAGGACACATTCAAAGGGAATTTGCTTACACACCAACACATGAGGAAAAATTAGAAAGCCAACGAATGCCCTCAGACAGTGTGCCAAAATTCGCCCATTTTCTTAAATTCTTCGTGATCCCGAACCTAACATTGAAAAAATATTGATACTGAAATAGGCTAAGAGCCTGTGACTGTCCCGGGGCGGCCGGGAGCCCCGCTAAACCTGCCATTCTATTTCTACATTACACTCATCAAACGATAGTTTCTCTGCTCTACACTGTACTCTACATTGGCTATGATCTTAGAACTATTATATATCACCTGTATTGAAGTCCAAATGCAGCTACTAATGTAAATATAGACGGATAAATCCAGAGCTCGAGTCATGAGAGCGATTTGTTTACACTGTGAAAACACAACTTGTTCGGTTCGGATGAGGTGACTGACTTTAGCACCAATATAACAAATATATATTACAATAAGGAAACAGCCATCGTTCATAGAACGAACTCCTGGATGGGAGAGTCCTCTAAAACAAACAAACAAACAAACAACCAATGTACCCCTACACTCCGATGTTATATTGCGCCGAAGGCTGAGTCTGAGTCAAGACGAACACAACTACCGTAATTTTATTGGCACTCGAATGCTCAATAATATGTAGATTAAAGGATAATAATAGGTATTTATCTAAAACTATGTATATATTAACTAAACTACTCCATGTGTTTAATATATTGACTAAATTTCACTGAAATGAATAATGTAAAATATTAATTTAAGTTTGAATGTTAGTTTTCTGATCTGATCTGATCTTAATTAAACTCCCACAAAATAGGCTACACGATATTTTTTCGTATGTGCTAATTTTATGGGGTCTCTAATTTCTTAAAAATAGTGAATGAATATATATTTTATGTGTTTGACAAAGAGCGCAAGACCTTGAGGCATAAGGTAAGCTATAAATTAGTACGATTTTATGATGAATTATTGGTTTTTCAGGGGTATATATGTGGTTGGATCAATGGAAAACAACGAACGAATATCAGCAATGTTTTCCATTGTGGTGTTTCCGAGAATAATCCAATGATGACGTCAAATTAGCTTGCCGCCAATCAACTGTGGAACACTTGGAAATGTGTTAGCTGTTATTTACCGATATATTTGTGGAAAAATAGAGTGAATTAAGGGGCTGGAATATAACATTGACTTCATGTGAAGTGCGAGTGCCCTACACATTCTAAAATTGTGCATATTAATCTTGGGGAACTCATTATATATAAGGTATAAGTTCAAGGTGATACTTTGGATAAACCTGACTTCTAGCAAGTACCAAACAGCGATTTTGTAAGTAGCCAAGCATATTATTTTTTTCAGATAAGCCTAGGCCTACTTGTATTAGCCTAGGCCTATGATGATAATGATAATTTGAAGCAGAAATGAGTAGCCTAGGCTGAGGCTAGGCATATTAGGCTTAGGATAACCCATTATCCAACAATCTTAGGACTGCCCCCACTAGTGGGGCTATGTATAATGTATTGATAGGCTAATGAAGATCAAGGAAGATTTGAGGTTAAAGACAGTAAAAAATAAGGTTAGCTAGGCAGCTGGGAATCTGGTTCTGGTAGGCTAAGACTCAGAGCCCACTCTTAACCCGGGAATGGCGAAGGTCCTCAATTATGGTAATTATTTAGAAGATGACCTTTTTTTCTAGTTATTAAAAACTTACTCTATGGTGTATTATATGATATATAGAAGCAATAGAACTGTTAAAATGACCTGGGAAGTGTATATTAAACTTAGCCTAGACCAACATTCCTGTATTTTTTTTTTTTTTTTTTGTAAGGCTAGGCTAGGCTAACCTAGCCTAGGCTACTCTTGAGTTTTGGAACACAGTAGGCCTAAGCCTAGGCCTATTTTAGATGTCTAACTTTTAAAATAATAATATAAAAATACGTAGGCTAGGCCTAGGCTAGGATTAATTTGTTTTTATCATTATACAGAAAGTTGTATCACTCAAAAAAACAGCGTCATTCGACACCCTGGCTAGGCTATAGCCTATGACAATAACAGTTTGCTGTCATGCCGTGGGATTATAGGGGTAGACCTGTCAGCCTCAGAAGCTGGCCAACCATCCAGCAAACTCACAAGGTCAGACCAGCAGCGGTACACATGGCTATGCCCGACCAAGGTGCTTTTTTAGAGGTAGTAATGGGACGTCTTCTGGAAGTGGAAAAACGGTCTCAAGTGATAATGGAGAGATTCCTAGCCCAAACCGAGGGGCCAGACATGAACCACAGAGGAAGGTGCAACTACCACTAACTAGTTTTTTTGTGGGCAACATCAGAGGACTTTACCCACGAAACAATCAATGTAAAGTCCCTATGTTGGAAGAAATTGCAGAGGAAGACAACTCAATTTTTCTAGCCCTCACAGAAACACACCTGAACGAAAACATTTTGGATGCAGAGATCAATATCCATAATTTCACTCTATTCAGAGCCGACAGAGAGGACAGAAGCCACGGAGGAGTAGCACTCTACCTAAGGGAGGATATGGCTGCAAATACCGAAACTTTAGTTGCATTCTCAAACGGCACAACAGAGCTACTAGCAGTACACATAAGACAAACCGACATGCTAATCATAATTTTGTACCGACCTCCAAACACCACAGGGGAAATTTTCAAGGAGGTCACAGAGAAGATACAATCACTCCTACAAAATCTTCCAACTCCCGCTACAGATGTCATCATCACAGGAGATTTCAACCTGCCCATCATCAATTGGGCAACCATGAAAATAGATGGAGGAACCAGGGATGAAAAACAGCAAGCCAAGGAGCTAATGACTATCATGGACACTGCATACATGAAGCAATACATCGAGGAACCTACAAGAGGCAACAACACACTGGACTTACTATTTGGCAACAACTTCGACCTGGTACACTCGTACGAAACTGTAAAAACTATAATGTCCGACCACAGCCTCATCAAAGTTAGAACCCCCACACCAGCCGCCACACCAAGAAGATGTCAACAGGAATCAAGCCAAATACCCTGCACCTCTCTGAAAGATCTCAACTTCTACAGCAAAGATATAGACTGGGACAGACTGAGAGCAGAACTGGCAGGAACTGATTGGAGGGCACTATTCGAAGATAAAAACGTCGACGAAACTCTCAGTATCCTCCAGAAACAATGCCTGGAGACCTGTAAAAACACCATACCACCCAAATCAAGCAGGAAGCAGATCAAGCAGATTCCCAGAGATAGAAAAATACTAATGAAGAAAAGGACGTACTTGAGAGCCAAGCAAAGGAAGACCAGCTATGCGCACAATATCACCAAACTACAAGAAGAGCTCGATGAAGTTGAACGTAAACTCATCCAGTCACACCAAGAGCAAAGAACACGCGAAGAACTCCAAGCAGTTGCAAACATACGAGTAAATAGCAAATTCTTCTATGCATACGCAAAAAGGAGACTCAGGAACACCTCAACAATAGGACCACTTGCAAAACCTACGGGCGAACTTGAGAGTGACCCAACCGAAATGGCCAAGATACTCAAACAGCAGTATGAAAGTGTCTTCAGCCCGCCAAATGAAGACAAGAAAGTCGAGAATGCAACGACTTTCTTTGGCAACGCTCCAGGGACACCACATCAACTCTCCTCGGTAACAGTATCAACAGAGGACATAATAGCAGCCATCGACAAGATTGGACCAAACTCTGCGGCAGGACCAGACGGCTTTAATGCCCAACTGCTAAAAAACTGCAAACATCAGCTAGCCCTGCCTCTAAAGCTGCTGTGGAGCAAGTCCCTCCAAACTGGATATATACCACAATCCCTAAAAGAAGGTAATGTCACACCAATACATAAAGGGGGTAGTAAAGGCATAGCCAAAAATTACAGACCAGTGGTGCTGACGTCACATCTTATTAAAATCATAGAAAGAACAATACGAGCTAAGATGGTCAGCTTCCTGGAAGATAACGAGGCGTTCAACGAGGGGCAACATGGCTTTAGAAAAGGCCGCTCCTGCCTCTCACAACTACTATCACACTACGACAAAATCCTACAGGATATTCAAGACGGAGAAAATGTAGACGTCATATATCTAGATTTCGCCAAAGCTTTTGACAAGGTGGACCATGGGATCCTTCTACATAAACTCAAATCACTGGGAATAGGGGGAGACCTTGGAAGATGGCTCCACAGCTTCATCACCAACAGAAAACAAAGAGTCACGGTTCAAGGAAGCCTATCAGAAGCAGGTGGGGTCATCAGCGGAGTACCACAAGGATCAGTACTGGGACCTCTCCTATTCCTCATCATGATAGGAGACATCGACAGGGACCTGGAACACTCAACAGCCACATCGTTTGCAGACGACACCAGACTCATGAAGAAAATCACCTCACAACATGATGCTCAGCTACTACAACAAGACTTGGACAAAATCCTGAAGTGGGCAGAAGAAAACAACATGGCCCTAAACGGAGACAAGTTCGAGCTTCTAAGGTACGGGAACAAGAGAGCACTACAAAACGACACCAACTACAAAAGTGGACAGCAAGAAATTACCGCCAAGGACACAGTGAAGGACTTGGGAGTAAATATGAGCAGTGACGCCACTTTTTCCCAGCATATTACCAAAGCCAAAGCCACAACAACAGCAAAACAAATAGCAGGCTGGATCCTGAGAACCTTCCACACAAGAAATGAGAGGTGTATGCTAACACTGTGGAAGTCACTGGTCCTACCACGACTGGAGTACTGCTCCCAGCTCTGGTCTCCCCAAAAAGTAGGAGAAATAACAGAAATTGAAGCCACCCAGAGGACATTCACCAGTAAAATCCATGGGTTTCAACACTTTAACTACTGGGAGAGACTTAAGGAGCTGCAGCTGTACTCACTTCAAAGACGTAGGGAGAGATACATCATCATCTACGTCTGGAAGATTTTGGAAAAAAAAGGTACCAAATCCAAACATCCAAGAGACTCAGCACCAAAGGCGAGGGAGGCTGTGCTATGTGTGGACTACGCCGGGATCAACACAAAAAATCAAATCCCTGATCCATCACAGCTTTACATACAATGGAACCAGACTGTTCAACTGTATACCAGCCCCTCTCAGGAACATGACCGGGGTGTCTCCAGACACCTTCAAGAAACACTTGGACATGTGGCTGGCCAAAATACCGGACCGGCCACCAACACCAGGATACCCCAGCACCAACTCCAACCGACTTCTGGAATGGAGAGTGGAAGAAAGGGAGCTGCCTGGTCGCAGTGGAGCCCCAGCTCAACTGTGTCACTAACGGACGGAATACAACTAAGTGTAACTGTAATGACCAAAACAAAAAATCCCAAGAAAATAAATGAAAAATCCCAAGATTTTTGTTTCTTTTCCCGGGGATAAAAAGTATATAGAAATGAAGCATATGATGATAGGAACCCAAAACTACCATTAGAATTTTGGATTTTTTTTATTTTAATAGCCTACCACGAATTTTCCGAGTGTTTTTTAGGCTATAAACAAAATTGTACATTTGCATCAATATATAGTGTTTGTAATTAATTAGAAATCTCGGGAAAACCTATTTTCCCCATTAGGCCTATCGATCGATCGATGTTGAGACACGCCCCCAGATAGTGATTTGAAAAGACACTAGCCTAACCTAACAACCTTACCTAACCTAACCTAGTATTATGGGTGGGGTCTGCCGCCCCCACACCCCCGCTGGTTGAGTACTAATCCCTTAGTAAATAAAACAAAAAATTGGCTGTCGATTATAAGAAGGTGAAAGAAAGTCGATGAAGTCTACGGTGTTTACTCTGCAATGTTCAACTTTGATTGTACATTGATAACGGGAAAGTACCATATTGACAACCTTGTTACGAAAATTATATTTTAGTAGCATACTTTTATATTAGGTTTTTCCGAGGGTTTAACACATTTTCATATGATCTTTAGAGCTGCCGATAACTGGAAGTACCGTATTGACAACCTTGTTACGAAAAATAAATGTTAGTACCATAGGCCTACTTATTTATTAGGTTTTGCCGAGGGTTAAAACAAATTTTCTTATGATCTTTAGAGCATATAGATTCAATATTTATCTTCAAATATATAAAAAAAAATTGTGGTATTAAAATAACATTGAACCAGAATTTTGGGTTCAATGTTATTTTAATACCACAAATTTTGTTGATATATTTGAAGATAAATATTGAATCTATATGCTCTAAAGATCATAAGAAAATTTGTTTAACCCTCGGCAAAACCTAATAAAAAAGTATGGTACTAAAATTTCTTTTTCGTAACAATACGGTACTTTCAGTCATCGGTAGCTCTAAAGATCATATGAAAATGTGTTAAACCCTCGGAAAGACATAATATAAAAGTATGGTTCTAAAATTTAATTTTCGTAACAAGGTTGTCAATACGGTACTTTCCCGTTATCAATGTACAATCAAGCTGAAAATTGCAGAGTAAACACCATAGACTTCATCGACTTTTCTTTCACCTTCGTATAATCGACAGCCAATTTTTTAATTTTTTTATTAAGGGATTAGCACTCAACCAGCGGGGGGGTGGGGGCAGCAGCCCCCAGCAGCCCCCACCCATAATACTAGGTTAGGTTAGGTAAGGTTGTTTGGTTAGGCTAATGTCTTTTCAAATCACTATTGGGGGGTGTGTCTCAACATCGATCGATAGGCCTAATGGGGAAAATAGGTTTTCCCGAGATTTCTAATTAATTACAAACACTATATATTGATGCAAATGACCTATTTTGTTTATAAAAAACACTCGGAAAATTTGTGGTATTAAAATAAAAAAAATCCGAATTTTGCTACCTATATTGTAGCGCCTCCTGTATATTGACCACACCTTTTTCTGGTCCGGTAATAGTATTAAAAACGATATAGGCCTAGCCTAACCTAATAACTTTTAGGCTAGTTATATTCAACACTAGGCTAGTGCAGCGTTAGGCTAGGCGCCGGGCCGCGGGCGGAAGCCCCCACCTAGCCTATAGCCTAATAGCCTACTAGGATAGGTTAGGTAAGGCTAAATTCTAATGGGTAAATATCCTGTTTTACACCGGGGACGATTTGTACAAGTATTTTCTAGCCTAGGCCTATTTGTTTTCCTTGTTTTTTTGTGTTTTAGGCCTAGGCGTGTTATTTTATGAACCCCGTCGGAAATTGCAAAACAAACAGTAGGCCTATCCATCAATCTAAAGACACCAAAGCAACAAAACATATTCGCTCGTTGGCGATCACATTTCAGTCAGTTTTGACTGCCGTGGGATACAAATATAAGTTGAGGGGTGCTTTGCCCCAATGCCCCTCCTCACCCCCCCCCCCCATGAGTTATTGTCATCATCATAATACAGTATGTTGCCAGCAGGGGGCAAAAACAGAATAAAACAAAAGCGAAACCGCGAGCGTACGATCTATGTAGGCCTAAACATGACGACTGTAGCCCGGATACTAGGCTACATCCTTAGATTTTTTGTTAGTTATTTTTGGGCGTATATTATAATGAATTACCGACGGTTTGGACATAGCCTAGGCCTATATGCCAATGAAGTACTGTACATGACATAGCCTAACTAATATATTTGCCTAAATAATATATCGATGGTTTCGACCCGGTGTTAAACTAGCCTAGATAAATTCCGGCTAATGTCCTTTCAAAGGGATATAGGCTAGTAAACACTAGGATAGCCTATACCCGGTCAGAGGTAAAAAGAAGAAGAAGAAGAGTCTTGCAGTAGTCTCCTTGAATGCTACCTAACTTTTTAAATGTGGTTTTTGACGAGAATAAAACGGCACGTTTGTGCCGAAAATCGGGAGTCCGTCGTCGCTTCGGATCGTCCCGGTTTGTTTACCCAGGACGCTCGAGGTTACGGCGGCGGCCAGCTGTTTTACTTGCCCCCTGCTGGCAACATATATGACGATTATTATAATTCACAGGGGGGTGAGGGGGGCAGAGCCCCCCCCTCAACCCGTCCTGTATCCCACGGCATATAACGCAAGTCTTTATCAAAAAATGTACCCAACAACTGGTAAGCTTAGCCATTTTAAGTCGACCGCCAAGGCGGGAAGTCACTCCGAGCGTAAAGTAAACAAAGCGACGCTACTTCCACGAACACAACAGAGTTGTCTTTATATTTTGTTTCATATTATCATTATTAAAGTGTCCCCATTGCTTTTTTAGTGTTTCGTACATCAGAAAAGGGTGTAGCCTAGGCTAGCTTGGTGTTGGATGCGTGGAAACCGAAAAAAAATATGTATTAAATCGTTGGCGGTACCTGTCAAATAGGTGTCCAGAGACTAAAATTGTACCAAAATCCATATGTATTACTAATCCTGGAAAAAAAAAAATCCTCTAGGTTCAATAAGTCCTGGGGCAGGCTGGGCGGGTGCTTGCCCCCCCTTAACATATTGTGTATCCCACGGCAAATGGTTAGGATAGGCGGAAAATATTTATTCTCATAGGCCATCACGAATTCTCAGTGTTTTTTCTATTTGTTTTCGTTCATTTGCATCATTATATAGGCCTAGTGTTTGTAATTAGCCTATTTAGAAATCTCGGTAAAACCTATTTTCCCCATTATCGATCGATGTAAAGACACGCCCCTGCGGCCCCTTGATAGTGGGGAGGGCTATGATTTGAAGACATTAGCCTAAACTAACAACCTTACGGTCCTTACCTAACCTATCCTAGTAGGTTGTATGGGTGGGGGCTGCTGCCCCCACACCCCCACTGGTTGGGTACTAATCCCGGAAAGAATGTTAAGTGCGGGCGTACCGCCAGCCTTGTTTACACTAGCCTACGCGTAGTGGAGTCTGACCTTTTCCATTATGTTCCCGTCTATTTTGACTGCCTTTGGATACAATAATATGTTGCCTTTGCCCCCTCTCACCCCCCCCCCCCCATGACATATTGTCATCATCATATATATTGCCAGCAGGGGGCAAATTACTGAAAATTCGCCGTCAAAATAGGCCTAGACGCGAACTTAACCACGGCGATCGACAAATGTAAACATGACGGCGGCGTGGGAGGAGTCGGACCTTTGCAATCATGTTTCCATCTACAGTATTTTGAATGCCATTGGATACAATAATATATTGAGGGGGGCTTTCCCTCCCCCCCCCCCCTCCCCCCAATGACATCTTACAGTTTCGTACAGTAGATCTTCTGGAAAAAGGCAAACTAGGCCTGTGTATCCAGCACAGTGCCAGTACTTGCACTACTGTGGTCGTGCACTGTGTTGGCGGCGGCGGCCGCAGACGCAACATTTTTACTATTCTGTATTTTTGCTTTATAATCAAACTTCAAATCTTGTCAAAGGGGAAAGAGGAGTATGTGGTAACCACCGAGGAATATGTCTTCTAGGCGTAGTAGGGAAGGTATACAGTAGGGTAGTGATTCAGAGAGTGAGAGTGAGAACGGAGAAATGGATAGGCGACGAGCAGGGAGGTTTTAGGAAGGGAAGAGGATGTGTAGATCAGATTTTTACCCTGAATTGTGTTGTGGAGAAATATCTGGAGAAGAAACAAAAGGTGTATGTTGCCTTTATGGACTTGGAGAAGGCCTATGACAGAGTGGATAGAGAAGGTTTGTGGAAAGTACAGTACTTAGAATATACGTAGTAGAGGGCAAGTTGCTGAAAGCAGTGAAGAGCATGTATGAGGGTGCAAAGGCGGCAGTATGTGTGGAGAGTGAGCAGAGCGAGTTCTTTGACCTGAATGTTGGTTTGAAACAGGAGTGTGTGATGTCCCCGTGGTTGTTTACTGTATATATGGATGGAGTCATGAAAGAAATACTATCAAGAGCAGTGGATGTTGGTGTATCGCTGAAAAGGGAGGGAATTGAGTGGAAGCTACCTATACTGCTGTTTGCGGATGATACAGTTCTGATGAGTGATAATGAATGGGAGTTGCAGGGTCTGGTAAATGAGTTTGGAACAGTGTGCGAAAAACGGAATTTGAAGGTAAATGCGGGGAAGAGCAAGGTTATGGTCTTCGAAAGGGGTGAAGTCACAGAGTGTGAGGTGAAGCTGAACGGTCAGGCTATGGAGATCGTCAACTCTTTTAAGTATCTGGGCAGTGTGTTGAGTAAAGATGGGACTATGCATGAAGAAGTGCGGGAGAGGGTACAACAGGGGAAGAGGGTTGTAGGAACGCTAAAAGCAGTAACAAGAAATGGGGTGGTCAGTATGGAAGTGAAGAAGTCCTTGCATGACAGTGTGGTAATCCCGACACTGACTTACGGAAGCGAAGCATGGACGTTGGTTGAGAGACTCAGACCAAGAGTGAGAGCAGTGGAAATGAATTACTTAAGGAGTGCGTGCGGAGTTACATGGAGGGATAGACATACTAATGAGGAAGTAAGAAGGTGGTGTGGTGTGGAGATAGATGTGCTGGAAAGTGTGAAAAGGAACAATTTGAGATGGTTCGGCCATATGGAACGTATGGAAAGCGAGAGAATGACTAAGAGGGTGTACGAGAGCGAGGTGGAGGGACAGAGAGGGAGAGGTGGAAGGATGGAGTGAGGAAGTAGAGATGGAGTGAGGAGTGAGGAAGGCGGTGCTGGTTGGGGGGAGGGGCGTCGACTGACTAGGGACAGAGGTGCATGGGGGCGGTTCGTTCTTGGCCACCCCTTCGGGGATCACGGCGTCAGGCAATAGATAGATACGGTAGATAGAAATCTTGTCTTCCCCATGCTTTATCAAGATTACTTTCAAACTTCCTTATTGATTCGGAATCGACTACATACTGGGGCAGCGCGTTCCACTCATTTACCACTCTATCACAAAATGAGTTCTTTGCCTTTTCAAGTCTATTTCTTTCTTTGTAAATTTGTCCTCTCGTTCTTGGTCCCTCCCGCATCAAGAAGATACCTTCACACACTTCCTCATCATACTTTCCTGACACTATCTTAAAAGTCTCTTATCATATCCCCTCTCTTTCTCCTATATGCCAGTGTCGGAAGTCCCAGTGTCCTCAACCTCTGTTCATAGCCCGCGTTCTTCAACGTTGGTACTAGCTTGGTAGCTCTCCTCTGCACTTTCTCCACTGCTTCTATATCCTTTACCATATATGGAGCCCACACCTGGGTCGCATATTCCAGGTGCGGCCTAACCAGCGCTGTATAGAGATTCCTGAATATTTCTTCGTCAAGTGACACAAATGTCCTCCTTATCAGCCCTACAATTCTATTGGCTTTGTTTATCTTTTCCGCTAAATGTTCTGAGAAATTTAACTTATTGTCTATCACTACTCCTATATCCTTTTCTGCATTCACTTCATCCATCGCTTCATACATACTGTATCCTACCTTGTCTATCATGCTAGTTCCAATCCTCATGTACTTGCATTTTTTTGGATGAAAAGGCATTAACCAATGTTCAGACCATCCCTTCATTCCCTCCACATCTCCTTGAAGCAAACCCACATCTTCCTTACTCCTCACTCTTCTATACAGCTTAGTGTCATCCGCATACAGGTATATCTCACTTCCATTGGTTATAACTTCAGGTAAGTCGTTGATAAATATAACTAACAGTAGTGGTCCCAACACAGATCCCTGAGGTACCCCACTTGTAATTTCCCTCCACCCCAAGCCTATTCCATTCACCAGTACCCTCTGTCTCCGATCTTTCAGGAAGGCTTCTATCCATTTCACACACTTCTCCCCTATACTATAGCTTCTAACTTTCTCTATTAACCTTTTATGTGGGACCTTATCGAAGGCCTTCATAAAATCGCAATATACCACATCTATTACATCACCATCCTCCAGAGTTTGCATCCAATCATCTACCACCTTAATGAGCTGTAGTACCGTCGACCTCCCCGGCAAGAATCCGAACTGTCTCCCACTGAAAAGTTGGTTTGATTTCATATGCTCCATTATTCCTTCTCTAATTACAGTTTCCATTAGTTTACACACAACACTTGTCAAACTGACTGGTCTATAATTTCCTGGGTCATTTCTCTTTCCCTTCTTAAATATAGCTGTTATGTTCGCCTCTCTCCAGTCCGTCGGGATTTGTCCTGTATTAAAAGATACTGTACCTCAAATAAAAAATGTAATGGCTCTACTAACATCTCACCTCCTTCCTTTATGATTCTTGGATGTTTCCCATTCGGTCCCGGGGACTTACTTCTGTTCATTTTTTCTATAGCCCTCCTTATTCTAGCATGGGAAAACTCTTATTAGTTCTAGTGCTGGTGCCTGTTTGATGGGAATAGTAGGCACTGCATCAACCGACTCCACTGTTAGTACCTCCCCAAAGTATTTCCCCAGCACCTCTGCTTTCTCCTTATCAGTTTCTGCTCTATTCCCATCATCCGAGTCTCCTATCAGTTCTGGGATACCTACTCTTCTTGTTAACTTTTCCTGAATATACTTCCAGATTTTTTTTGGATTATCCTTCACATTTCTAGCAATCTCTCTCTCCCTCTCCTTCACCCCCCTCCTTGTCTCCCACCTTATTTTATTGTTTATTTGTCTGTGTTCCAGATCCTCTTCTTTAGCTTCTATACTAGACCCCCTGTTCTTTTTTAACAATTTTAGTCTTTCCCACAATCGTTTCTTTCTTCTAATCAATGTCCAAAGCTTTCTTTTCATTGGCAATTCTGGGTTCGTTCTTTTCCTCAATTTTGTTTTATCCTTATATTCCCTTACTGGTACACTTTTGGATACAGCATTCTCCAGTTTAACTCTAATTTTCCTCCACATTCCTTCAGCGTCTTCACCGTTCAAGTATTCCCCCCAGTCAATGTCCAAACACCGTCTCAGCAGCTCATAATCTGCTCTATCATACTGTACAGTACTGTACATGTATATTTTTGTATTGCTTCTATTATCCCTCTCTGTTTTAATATTGCAACTAAAGCTTATACAGGCATGGTCACTACAACCTATAGGGCTATCCACATTGACATGTTCCACTATATCCTCCTCATTGCTAAAAATCAAATCAAGTTCACTCCCCTGCATCCCATCTCTATATCTTGTCATCTCTGTAATATGTTGCGTTAAAAAACAATCTCTCACTTTCTCTATAAACTTGTTTTCCAGGCTACACTGTCCCGCTGGAGTAGTACAATTTGCCCAGTTGATCCTTGGTAGGGATGTATCGATGTATCGGTATCGGTGGTATCGGCCCTTTTTTAGAGTATCGGTATCGGCTGATTTTCTACCGATACTACCGATACATAGAAGTAATTTGCTATGTCACATATCACTCACTGAAGGAGTGAAGGTTGCTTGGTTCAGCAGTGATTGGTTGTTTTATAATTATGAAAAATATATATTTGTTGGAATCTTGGTACATATCTGATAACAATTACATTAAGTACCGCACATAATGTGTAGCCTAGTAGTGCAGTCCATTCTTTGGTACTTATAAGCCTTAAAGCCTGGTGCACAGGTATCGGTATCGGTCAAAATTTTGGTATCAGTACATCCCTAATCCTTGGCAAATTGAAATCTCCAATCAAAATCTTATATTTGTTCTCTCTATTATCTATTTCCTCCATTGCTTTCGGTAGGTTATCATCCTCTTCCCCACTATTATTTGGGCTTCTATATATAGAGGCAATTAGAATTGATCCTCTTGCACATTTTACTTCAATACACAAATACTCACAATACTGCTGTCTCATATCCACCTCATGAGCTCTTTTCTTACATAAATAAACAGTCCTCTTCCAGCCTCTGCTCTAATAGCATTCCTCTCATATAACTCAAAACCCTCCAAACTATAGGCCTACTCCACCAGTTCCCTTTCAATTCTAGCATTTTTTGGTCTTACTTCCTGTAAGGCTATGACATCAGGTTTTCCTCTTCATCCTGCAATCTACATATCAGTTCTCTTTTCTTGTCCTCTTATCCTCCTCACCCAACTTTCCATTATTTTCATCAGCCTTTTCTTGTAATTCCTTTATTTTTTGTCTTTGTTCTATGCTCAAATCCTTCTTTAGTCTTATATGTTTCAGTTCTTCATTTGTGTTTAGCCTCCAACTAAAATTTGTCACTGTCTCTGGCACTGCCCTGGTTTTAAACTGTACCCTTATAGGTCTCATCTCTCCCCTTTTATATCTAGCTATCCTACTGACTTCCTCCACCTACCCTTCCCATCCACATCCACACCTTTCATGACCTCCTTCACTTTCTCCATATCCCTCACTTTTCTCACTCCATTATCATTCATATGAGCCTCTATATCTCCATGCATGATTACACCCCTATCCCTGTCCATGGCCTCCCTCACAACACTTTCCTTGTTCTTCATGACCCCTACAACTGCACTCTCAAAACTTGTTTTGGTCATATTCATTTCTTCCTTTTGCTCTTTCATAATATCCTCCAAATCCTTAACTTTCTGTTCACCTACCACCGTCCATGCAGTTGACTCCTTTACTTCCTTGAATCGTCCTTCGTATTCCTTCAGCTGCTCCTTCAATGCCATATTCTCTGCTCCCAGTTCATCTACCCTTTTCAATACCATCTCTAGGCTATTATTAACTTCCGAAATATATTATCATCTATCTATCTATCTATCTATTGCCTGACGCCGTGATCCCCGAAGGGGTGGCCACGAACGAACCGCCCCCATGCACCTCTGTCCCCAGTCAGTCGACGCCCCTCCCCCCAACCAGCACCGCCTTCGTTCATGTAGTTCCTCACTCCATCCTTCCACCTCATATTCGGTCTACCTCTCCCCCTCTGTCCCTCCACCTCGCTTTCGTACACCCTCTTAGTCATTCTCTCGCTTTCCATACGTTCCATATGGCCGAACCATCTCAAGTTGTTCCTTTTCACACTTTCCAGCACATCTACCTCCACACCACACCTCCTTCTTACTTCCTCATTAGTCTGTCTATCCCTCCATGTAACTCCGCATGCACTCCTTAAGTAATTCATTTCCACTGCTCTCACTCTTGGTCTGAGTCTCTCAACCAACGTCCATGCTTCGCTTCCGTAAGTCAGTGTCGGGATTACCACACTGTCATGCAAGGACTTCTTCACTTCCATACTGACCACCCTATTTCTTGTTACTGCTTTTAGCGTTCCTACAACCCTCTTCCCCTGTTGTACCCTCTCCCGCACCTCTTCATCCATAGTCCCATCTTTACTCAACACACTGCCCAGATACTTAAAAGAGTTGACGATCTCCATAGCCTGACCGTTCAGCTTCACCTCACACTCTGTGACTTCACCCCTTTCGAAGACCATAACCTTGCTCTTCCCCGTATTTACCTTCAAATTCCGTTTTTCGCACACTGTTCCAAACTCATTTACCAGACCCTGCAACTCCCATTCATTATCACTCATCAGAACTGTATCATCCGCAAACAGCAGTATAGGTAGCTTCCACTCAATTCCCTCCCTTTTCAGCGATACACCAACATCCACTGCTCTTGATAGTATTTCTTTCATAACTCCATCCATATATACAGTAAACAACCACGGGGACATCACACACCCCTGTTTCAAACCAACATTCAGGTCAAAGAACTCGCTCTGCTCACTCTCCACACGTACTGCCGCCTTTGCACCCTCATACATGCTCTTCACTGCTTTCAGCAACTTGCCCTCTACTCCGTATATTCTAAGTACTTTCCACAAACCTTCTCTATCCACTCTGTCATAGGCCTTCTCCAAGTCCATAAAGGCAACATACACCTTTTGTTTCTTCTCCAGATACTTCTCCACAACACAATTCAGGGTAAAAATCTGATCTACACATCCTCTTCCCTTCCTAAAACCTCCCTGCTCGTCGCCTATCCATTTCTCCGTTCTCACTCTCACTCTCTCAATCACTACCCTACTGTATACCTTCCCTACTACGCTTAGAAGACATATTCCTCGGTGGTTACCACACACTCCTCTTTCCCCTTTGCCCTTATATAGGGGGACTATTATGCCAGTCTTCCAGTCATCGGGTGCACTCCCCTTCTCCCATGCTAGTTTGCACATTTTCCATACCCATTCGATCACTATCTCACCACCATACCTCAACATTTCCCCACACACTCCATCTGTTCCTGGTGCTTTCCCCAACTTCACTTTTTTCATGGCTTCCCACACTTCTGACCTCCTGATCCCCACCTCCTCCTCCACTACTTCTCTTCTTCTCCCTCCCATACCATATCCAGCTATGTTTGCTGGCTCTTCATTCCTTTCATTTAGCAACTCACTGAAGTACTCCCTCCATCTTTCGACTCTCTCTTGCTTCTCGGCTAGCATTCTCCCATTCTTATCTTTCACACCCTTACTGTTTCCCTTGCTACCTTCCCTAACTTTCTTGACTTCTTTCCAGAACAGTTTCTTACTCTCCCTCCATTTTACACTCAGATTCCTTCCAAATTCCTCATCTACTCTTCTCTTACTTTCCTTCACTACTCTCTTCACCACCCTTTTACTCTCCACGTACCTCGCTCGTTTCTGTCTCTCGGAATCTTCATTCCCTCTACTACCCAACCACTCTCTATATGCTTTCTTCTTTTCTTCCACAGCTATTCTTACCTCTTCTGTCCACCATGCTGTACCTTTCACTCCCCTCCCTCTTCTCCTCACTCCACACACCTCCTCACATGCTGCACAGATCTCATCCTTAAACACCTTGCTCATCTCCTCCACTTCCTCCATAACTTCCAGGTCGAACCCACCTAGTCGTCTTTCCACTGCTCTCCTGTACTCCTCCCTGACTTCCTCCTCCTGCAACCTCTCCACCCTCCTCACCATTCCACCCTCCTCTCGTCTCCCTCCCGCTTTCCTCACCCACTTCTTTTGTATTCTAACCTTAGCTACCACTACATAATGATCAGACAGACCCCCTCCAATACCCCTATACACCCTAGCATCCATCACAGATTTCTTCATTCGTTCATCCACACATACATAATCAATCAATGACTTTCGTTCCACCACTGTCTTATCCTTCATCGTCAACATCCGTTTCCACGTGTACCTGTGGATCATTCTGTGTCGGAAGAAGGTGTTGGCTATCCACAGCCTCCTCCCCACACATACGTCCACAAGTGCACTACCATTCCCATTCACCTCTGATGGTACCCCCCACCCTCCCACCACTCCCTCAACTTTCCTATCACCCACCTTACCATTCATATCCCCAATCAGAAATATTCTTTCGTTCTTGTCAAACTTCTCCAGGCACGCCTCCACATTCATCCAGAACTCCTCTTTCTTTCTTTCAAGTATATCCTCTGTCGGGGCATACACGCATACAATCACCCACGTTTGTATTCCTACTTTCATTCTCACCCACACAATCCTTGAACCCACAGACCCATACTCTCTTACACATTCCTTCCATTTGCTACTTACAAACAAACATGCACCTTCTCTCGCTGTTCCTTCACTCACTCCAGCACACACACCCATTCCACACTCCCACTCTCTCACATCTGAACCTTTCCATTTGGTCTCTGTCATTCCACATACATCCAGCCTGGCATTCACTAACACTTCCAGAACCTCTCTCTCTTTTGTGCCATCATTCATGCCACTAACATTCCACGTAGCCATTCTCAGAATGTCCGAAGGCATGTCCTTAGTCGGTCGTGGTTCGTCAACGTTGGTTCCGTCCGCATCCGAGGCTGTTCGTTCGTTTTTCTTTGCTTAGATATTTTTTCCGGGTGGGGGTCGCAAGCCCACCGACCCAACCTCTTTAGTCGCCTCTTACGACACGCAGAAGGCACGTGAGGCATATTCTATTCCCTAACCCCCAGGGGGGATAGTTGACTCCTTTACTTCCTTGAATCGTCCTTCGTATTCCTTCAGCTGCTCCTTCAATGCCATATTCTCTGCTCCCAGTTCATCTACCCTTTTCAATACCATCTCTAGGCTATTATTAACTTCCGAAATATATTATCATCATCATAATAATTATACAGTATATTGCCAGCAGGGGGCAAATAACCGGAAAAAAAAATCGCCGTCAAAATAGACGCGAAGTTAACCACGGTGATCGCCCTATGTAAACATGACGACCGTACGTCCAGAATCTACATCCATCCCCTAATCCATTAGCCTAGGCCTAGTAAAAAAAAAAAAAAAAAAATTGGCTGTCGATAATACGAAGGTGAAAGAAAAGTATATGAAGTCTATGGTGTTTACTCTGCAATCTTCAGCTTTGATTGTACAGTACGTTGATAACAGGATAGTACCGTATTGACACCCTTGCTACGAAAATTAAATTTTAGTAGCATATTTTTATATTAGGTTTTTCCGAGGGTTAAAACACAATTTCATATGATCTTTAGACTTAGAGCTGTCGATAACTGGAAGTACCGTATTGACAACCTTGTTACGAAAAAGACATTGGCAAGAATGTAGTTACCGGGTGTACCGCCCGTCTTGTTTACACTACGAGGACGCTCACCATCATGTTCCCGTCTATCTTGACTGCCTTTGGATACAAAAATACATTACCCTAACCAAACAACCTAACCTAACCTAACCTAGTATTATAGATTTATAAGTATTTATTTTATTATAAGTATTTATAGATGATTTATGTTGTACAGTGGGGCCCTCATCTTCGCTGCACCAGTCCTCGTTTATTCAATCCTCGTGGTAGACATCAAATATTCCCGATTTCCAACCTCGTTGTAAATTATTCAATCCTCGAGGCGCTCTGGCGAAGTTTCAATTTTCGCGCCGGATTTCGTGCCGCGTTTGCCCGCCGAGCCGAGATGTAAACAAACTGGCCAGCCAATCACGGTCCACCATTTGGGCACCATCTTGCAACGTCATCGCAAATCAGCCAATCACAGGCCTCCAGTATAACTCCATTGTATTCACCAGCTGTGCTATAAGCGTCTGGCGGCCGCAGGCGTAAAAACTACTCTCTCTCGACGATTATGGCCTCTATTGCGTCTGGCGGGAGTGGCGGAGGGCCGGGAGATAACAGTGATATACCACAAACGCCAGGATCATCCAAAGTTGGTGGGAAAGCTAAAGAAAAGCGTGTGTATCGTGTGGGCAAGAAACTTAAAAAGTATGACAATGAGACCAAGAACAAAATAATAAAACAATTTGAACTAGGGGCACATACCAGTGACATTGCAAAGCTGTTTAATATCCCAGAATCAACAGTTCGAAGCATGCGCATGAAGAAAGATGAACTTTAAAAAAAAATTAAACTAGCCCAAAACTTTGAAATGATGATGACTGGGCCAAGCTCTGGGGGAGCCCAAAGATCAGTTAAACGAGTAAGTGAGTATCAAAAGATGATGATAGTGCTTGAACATTTTATATTGACCTGGATAAATCGGCGAACCCGTGAAGGGGCTAGTGTGACAGGCCCTGAAATACAAGACAGGGCTCGTGTGCTGTACAGTGAAGTGGCGAAATTTTTAAAAATGCACAATCCTCCACCCTTCACAGCATCCCGAGGCTGGCTTCACCGTTTCAAATCAAGGGCTAAAGTGAAGCATGCCAATTATCAGGGTGAGGCCCAGTCAGCTGATGTTGAAGCTGCCACTAGTTTCCCTGGTGTAGCTCAAGAACTAATAAGAACTGGTAACTACTCTTTAGAGCAAGTGTACAACTGTGATGAAACTGGGGTCTACTGGAAAGTCCCCTAAATCTACATATATTTCCTCAGCCCAGAAGCAGGCCAAGGGGGTGAAAATGGCCAAGGATAGATTCACTGCTCTTTTGACAGCCAATGCATCTGGAACACATAGGATGCCCCCTCTCATCCTTTATCACTCCAAACGTCCAAGGCCCTACAAAAATGTCAACATGGAGAAGCTCCCAGGATACTTTTGGCGATCAAATGCCAAAGGCTACATGACCTCGTCTGTCTCCCTTGACTGGTTTGACAATCACTTTGTGCCCGAAGCTCAAGCCCATTGTGAAGCCAATAATTTGGACTTCCGTTGTATCCTATTTATGGATAACGCTCCTGGTCATGCCCGCTTTCTTGTTGATCGCCACCCCGCTGTTCAAGTTGTTTTTTTGCCCCCCAACACCACCTCAAAAATTCAGCCAATGGACCAGGAGGTTATTGCAAACACAAAGATTTTATTTTACAAAGAAGTGCATGCTAGGATGCGTAGAAGCACTGATAACCTTCAAGAGGTTCAAGCCATCAGGCAGCTGGGAGACGAGTCAGACAACTTTGTTCCAAATCCAATCTCTTCAGATTCTAGCGACTCAGATGATCCCAGCCACTCTTCAGAATCCGGTATCATGACAGTTAAACAGTTTTGGCGTCAATTTAATATTAGGAAGGCAGTGGAGGCATTTGTTGGTGCTTGGGATAAGCTGACTGTCCCCACATTAATTCATGCTTGGAAACCCTTGCTGCCTGAACTCGTCACCAGTCAGCAAGACAGGCAGCAAAGAGATGATTTGTTGGCAGGGACCTTGGAGGTGGTGCGGCAGATCCCAGTCCCAGGGTTTGCCGATGTCACAATTGCAGAAATTGATGAAATGGTTAACCACAGACCCGAGCTCGAGCCCATAGAAGATATGATAGAGGAAGTAGATTTGGAGCCACCAGAAGAGGAGGGGAACCAAGATCAGGAGGAGCAACTCACACAAGAAAATCGAGCACCAACGACGTCAATGCTGTCATCTTGGATTGTAGATTGTTTATCTTTCTACGAGGAGGCGGAGTCGCTGGAATTTAAGAAAAAAGAGGCGGTTCTGGGTCACATCAAAGGCATCAAGAGTATCATCGAAGAGGTTTTCAACAAGCGGATTAATGAAGGACAGCAGGCTTTAATAACCCGCTACATGCAGAGGCCCCGGGCCATAGATTACGTTGAAGGCCCCGTGCACCAAGCTCTAATAACCCGCTACATGCAGAGGCCCAGGGCCACAGAGCACGTTGAAGGCCCTGTGCAGGCTCAAGGGTCTGCTGAACAAGGTACTGTGCCAACTGAAGATGTTGTTATGGAAGTTCGGGCTCTTCTCGATGAAGATGAATTCTCGGGCTTCTTGGCAGAAAACATGGCTGGAATCGACAACCAACGTAGAGTGGATGTGCTTCGTTCAGCGGCTGAGGAGGCAGCAAGGGAGGAGAATGGCGAGGCCCCTAACAGAGTTAGTGGGGCCGGGGCTGAATAGCTGACCTCGCCCTGCCTTGGGGGTCTGCCTCAAGAGCCCTCAAGGCCCCCCATCTTCACTGGGGTCTGCCTCGGAGCCCCAATTTTCACTTCATCTTAATTTTATGGTGAGGAATGTTATTTTGCCATGTCTGCATAGGTATCATCCTAAACATTTTTGGAAACCTAACTAATCAACCTAACTAGCCTAACCAAACCTAAAATATGTATTGCAGTACTGTTCAGTATTTACAATGTCTTTATTTCAAGGAATGTTTTTTTTATTAAGGTTAGGACTGTTATTTAGCCATGTCTGCTTTATTATTATTTACAATGCATAAGATTTATGTTTTGTTTAATTAAACATGTCTATATATTAAAGTTAGATCTTTTATTTAACCATGTCTGCTTTATTATTATTATATAATGCATAAAATTTAATTTGTGTACAATAAAACATGTTTTCATAGGCAAAAAATAGAAAAAGACGGAAATTTTGGCATGAGCACGGAACCGATTGAATTTTCCCCATAAGAACAGTGCCCCGATCTTGGCTGTTTCAATCCTAGCTCCATTTCTGCGGAACCGATTAGCAGCTAGGATGGGGGCTCCACTGTACGTCGGTAGTGGTACACCCGGTAACTACATCCATCCCAAGACATTTTAGTACCATACTTTTTCATTAGGTTTTGCCAAGGGTTAAAACAAATTTTCATATGATCTTTAGAGCATAGGCCTATAGATTCCATATTTACAGTATCTTCAAATATATCGACAAAATTTGTGGTATTAAATTAAAGTAATACTGGATAGGCCTATGCTAGGCTAGTTATTTTTCGCTAGTTGGGGGCGTGTTTTTATATTTTTGTTTAATGGGTAATTATGCATTTCCTACTAGCCTAGGCCTATTATCATGTATCAAATCACCCTTACACAACTCTAAAATAGCCTAGGCCTAGATAAAACAAATCAAAGCAATATTTTAGTATTTTAATTAGGCTAGCCTACATAGCCATAGCCTAGGCCTAGCCTATGCTTTATATTGACCTCTTTCAACATATAGGGTAAGGTAACCAATAGGTACGCACTTGGCATTTAAAAACCTCTTCGCAGGATATGACAACACTTAGGCATTTGAATTTGGTCTCATCTTAAAGTTTAACCATTGTGCCTTCATGTCATCAGGTATCAATAGTTTAGTTTGGTATGATTGAAGAGTTACAGCAACAAAAAGAAGTAGAAGTGTAAAAAACACTGTTTTCTTATGAAAATCTAGCCTAAGGGTTTCACTTTTTTTTAGTGTCTAACCCTTCCTGCCCGGGCAGCCTTTCTATATGACAGCACTGAGAGCCCGGGGGATATGGCCGAAAAACTTCGTAATAGACTAGCCGTATCTTTGTTATTTTAACTGCTAGAGAATTTGCACACATTTCAAAACTTAGTCCTGTTTCATATCTCTAAACTGGCGTTAATTAGAGCTCTCTAGGTCAACTGGTTCAGTTGTGATGACGATTTCCGTGGAGAGAGATTCGATGCGATGTTAGCAATATCGGACATTTGCAGACACTAATCTCGTCATAGCATACAACAACAACATTGATCCAGCGTCTCCTTCTTGTTTTCGGAGGTGCGGTGTCGCAAAGACAGGCTTTGTTTACATGCGTCGGACGCACGGCTTTCAAAACACGCTTAATAGGCTTTCAAGCTTACGGATTTTAAAATGACACCCGGGCTCATGCCCATCTGCCGCGGTGCCATTTTAAAATGACAACCGGGCAGGAAGGGCTAATGACCCATTTTCAAATGGAAAATTATAACTTTTTTTCTATTTGCATGTACCTTCTGTGATGTACCAGTAGTGTATAAGAAAAACGCATCAGGACTGCTCAGAAACACAAGATAAAGCCAAGGCTGGGTGCGTACCTATTGGAAATAGCCCGCTGCACACATACCAAAAACCAATAGGTACGCATTTTTTCAAACGGCTGCCAGAGAGTCCTAAGCCACATTACTGTACATGACATTCTAAGGCCACCTCTAGTACTAGGATGAATAAGAGTCACTTTTCGCTGAAACTGTCCGAGTACCATCCAATTCAATTTACCCCAAGGGTGTTTGGTATGCGGGCTCTGTCCAATAGGAGTAACCTATGCACCCAGCCCTGGTTATATCTTGTGTTTCTGAGCAGTCCTGATGTGTTTTTCTCATAAACAAAGCTCTCACTTAGATTAACCCTTTATACTAACACATATATAATTCTTAAACTGCATAAAATTGTCTAAATATAGCTAGAATAAAATGATAAAGAAGTCGCTCGTACAGAAGGGGTTGAGGATAGATAGATACGGTAGGTTTATTATGCTGGTAAAGTATATACAATTTTTATGCACAATTGCACAGGCACATGAAAATCATAAATTGTTGAGAGAGTGAGAGTGAGTGAATGTGTGTTTGGGTGTGAGAGAGTAGGTAATACGTCGGAAACACATACAAAAATATTATATTGAGAGAGAGATCCTGGCAGGTGAAACTGTTTTTCTAAAAAAAAAAAAAAAAAAAAATGCCCTATTAGGAGGCGTATTTTGTTGAGGTTTACAAGCTTTCCTATGCTGATTTTTGTATGTAATCATAATGAAAAAGGTTAGACTATATCTTATGTTTCAGACCACATTAAAAGTCTTATAGGCCTACTGTATACTTAAACAAATTATGCGGGTGCCCAACCCCGAAAGGGGTTGAAATAGGGGAGCTATCCCCCCGCCAAAGGTGGCTTTCTAGGGCCTTTCCTAGCTGATGCTGAGAGGATTGGGTTCTAGTTATGTGGTGATGGGCTGGTCTATCAGAGTGAGAACTGAGCGATCTCTGCCATACCCATAGCTTAATCTGACTGTTCCTTTTACTTAAATATTTTCTAAATCTCCAGTGACACGCGCGGCGTCTCTTCCGTGGATTGACCTCCCAATCTACCAAGATTGGAAGCCAAAGCGTCACATTTTTCCTTTGCCCCTCAACTTTCTCTTCATAATTGCTGAGGGGCCCTGGGAGGGGCTTTGGTTTCCCGGGCGTTTCCGCACCTTCCTCAGCTCCCCGCCATGGAGTGGCTTCGGTCACCCAGGCTTTATTGTGGTAGGCAGGGAGGGTTCTGTGGGGGTGCTCGGTTATGGCTTTGGCCTTACTCGGGGCCTTGGGGATGTTCGGCCAGGCAGCCTGGGGAACAACAACAAATTATAATACAGAAGGGAAAAAAAGCCCAAGTTTTATGTTTCGTTGAAAAAGCTTGAAAAATATCCCTGTTGTGGCTATCGACTTTCAATGATGCTTATAGCTGAGTAGAGTAATGAATGACATACAGTAAAAGTCCTTTAATCCGACGACCGATGATTCGAATCTCCCAATAGTCCGAATTTTTCAATTTGAGGCCAAATCCGAATTCACCCGATGGTCCGAATTTCAAGAAGTCCCAAAGTCCCCTTTTTGAGGCATTAGTCCACTCAAATGACACATAATGGAGCACACACATATCATATGTTCATGAATTCACTTTAAAAGTTTACCATTGTCATTGTAGCCTATTACCTACTTCAAAACATTCAGATTAATGATCAAAGGAAGCTACTGATATAAACGTAAACACCACATCGTCTGCTAGAGAGTTTGTTTTGCTCTTGAACGCATCCTTGGGACGCTCCGATGCGCTACTGGCTTGCACCGCATATTCTGCAAGCGCATTCAGTCTTGAGCTTGAAAACGCACCTTTGGACGTTCCGATACGCTACTATTTATATAGTTCAGTGATCGGAGCGTCCCAAGGGTGCTTTCAAGACAACAAGACAAGGGTGCTTTCAATACAATATAATATAACAGAGCACGTCACAAAAGGAAAATTACAAGAACCTCTCAGGGAAGTGCCGTTGTTAAGGCATTACTTCCCGAACCACATCAGATCTGATCTTCAAGAGCAAGACAAACTCGCTAGTAGACGATGCGGACATATGGTGTTTACGTTTATATCAGCAGATTCCTTTGACCATTAATCTGAATGTTTTGAAGTAGGTAATAGGCTACAATGACTGGTAAACTATTGAAGTGATTTCATGAACATATGATATCCTATGTGTGCACCATTGTGTCATTTGGGTGGCCTAATGCCTCAATGTTTTCGTCAGGCCATTAATACACAGGTTCATAGGGGTAAAGTCCGATAATCCGAAAAATCCACTAATCCGAACGAGGGCCGGTCCGCTGCCCTTCGGATTAACGGAAGTTTACTGTACATCATATGTACTGAGGAACCACCCTGTTTTTATAGTGTTCGAGTTAAAGGGCCATAAATACCTATTGGACCGACCGCGTACGTTTAGGGCGCCGAGGAATAATAGGTACACACTGACTTTCAGCCTATTTTTCTCAACAATGAATTGGAATATTCACAAATACTTTGTGTCACATGAAACTGCAACCATTCCTGCATAATATGAGACTAAATAGGATATGCTTCTGAAATTTAGGAGACGGGTATACAGTAGTCATCGAAAGGAAATTATCCATGTTTTTTTGCGTACCTATTGGTTTACCTTATCCTAATTAGGGATCCCGATGGATATACGATGGATTGAGCCCCCCTAGGACTTAGTGTAATCATCATCTTTGCGTGCCTGGAGAAGTTTGACAAGAACGAAAGAATATTTCTGATTGGGATATGAATGGTAAGGTGGGTGATAGGAAAGTTGAGGGAGTGGTCGGAGAGTGGGGGGTACCATCAGAGGTGAATGGGAATGGTAGTGCACTTGTGGACGTATGTGTGGGGAGGAGGCTGTGGATAGCCAACACCTTCTTCCGACACAGAATGATCCACAGGTACATGTGGAAACGGGTGTGGACGATGGAGGATGAGACAGTGGTGGAACGAAAGTCATTGATTGATTATGTATGTGTGGATGAACGAATGAAGACATTTGTGATGGATGCTAGGGTGTATAGGGGTATTGGAGGGGGTCTGTCTGATCATTATGTAGTGGTAGCTAAGGTAAGGTGGTGATAAAGCATGGGGAAGACAAGATTTGAAGTTTGATTATAAAGCAAAAATACAGAATAGTAAAAGTGTTGCGTCTGCTACTGCCGCCGCCAACACCGTGAACGACCGCAGCAATGCAAGTACTGGCACTGAGCTGGATACACAGGCCTAGTTTGCCTTTTTCCAGAGGATCTACTGTAAGAAACTGTTAGGATACAAAAGAAGTGGGTGAGGAGAGCTGGAGGGAGGCGAGAGGAGGGTGGAATGGTTGCAGGAGGAGGAAGTCAGGGAGGAGTACAGGAGAGCAATGGAAAGACGACTAGGTGGGTTCGACCTTGAAGTTATGGCGGAAGTGGAGGAGATGAGCAAGGTGTTTAACCCATCAGACCCGGAAGGGCTCTTAAACACCCATAAAAAACACACCCGAGCTACCCGGAAGGTCTCTTAAACACCCATGAGCTTAAAGCCTGTAAGCTTGGTGTGCGAGGCGTACGTCCGACGCATGTAAACAACCGCCGGCTGGACCGACGCCCCGCATCTCCGGCCACAAGAAGGAGTGCGTCGCTTGTTCGTGTGTGCCTGTATGTTATTGTTAAGTATCGAAAAGTAGTGTAAAGTGGCTGTTTTTGCCATAAAGTTATCTCCAATGAAATCATCATCACAACTGAACCAGTTGACTTAGAGAGCTCTACTTAACGCCATTCTACAGGTACGAAACACATCTACGCTTGGGGATGCACAGGAATGCGGAAACAGTCAGAATAACAAAGATACAGTAGCCTGGGCGTAGACGTTTTTCGGCCAAAACCCCCGGATTTCTGGGAATATTTATGTAATGCGTAGCCGGGGCTGGAGGGTTAAGGATGAGATCTGTGCAGCATGTGAAGAGGTGTGTGGAGTGAGGAGAAGAGGGAGGGGAGTGAAAGTTACAGCATGGTGGACAGAAGAGGTAAGAATAGCTGTGGAAGAAAAGAAGAAAGCATATAGAGAGTGGTTGGGTAGTAGAGGGAATGAAGATTTTGAGAGACCGAAACGAGCGAGGTACGTGGAGAGTAAGAGGGTGGTGAAGAGAGTAGTGAAGGAAAGTAAGAGAAGAGTAGATGAGGAATTTAGAAGGAATCTGAGTGTAAAATGGAGGGAGAGTAAGAAACTGTTCTGGAAAGAAGTCAAGAAAGTTAGGGAAGGTAGCAAGGGAAACAGTAAGGGTGTGAAAGATAAGAATGGGAGAATGCTAGCCGAGAAGCAAGAGAGAGTCGAAAGATGGAGGGAGTACTTCAATGAGTTGCTAAATGTAAGGAATGAAGAGCCAGCAAACATAGCTGGATATGGTATGGGAGGGAGACGAAGAGAAGTAGTGGAGGAGGAGGTGGGGATCAGGAGGTTAGAAGTGTGGGAAGCCATGAAAAGAGTGAAGTTGGGGAAAGCACCAGGAACAGATGGAGTGTGTCGGGAAATGTTGAGGTATGGTGGTGAGATAGTGATCGAATGGGTATGGAAAATGTGCAAACTAGCATGGGAGAAGGGGAGTGCACCCGATGACTGGAAGACTGGCATAATAGTCCCCCTATATAAGGGCAAAGGGGAAAGAGGAGTGTGTGGTAACCACCGAGGAATATGTCTTCTAAGCGTAGTAGGGAAGGTATACAGTAGGGTAGTGATTGAGAGAGTGAGAGTGAGAACGGAGATATGGATAGGCGACGAGCAGGGAGGTTTTAGGAAGGGAAGAGGATGTTTAGATCAGATTTTTACCCTGAATTGTGTTGTGGAGAAATATCTGGAGAAGAATCAAAAGGTGTATGTTGCCTTTATGGACTTGAAGAAGGCCTATGACAGAGTGGATAGAGAAGGTTTGTGGAAAGTACTTAGAATATACGGAGTAGATGGCAAGTTGCTGAAAGCAGTGAAGAGCATGTATGAGGGTGCAAAGGCGGCAGTATGTGTGGAGAGTGAGCAGAGCGAGTTCTTTGACCTGAATGTTGGTTTGAAACAGGGGTGTGTGATGTCCCCGTGGTTGTTTACTGTATATATGGATGGAGTCATGAAAGAAATACTATCAAGAGCAGTGGATGTTGGTGTATCGCTGAAAAGGGAGGGAATTGAGTGGAAGCTACCTATACTGCTGTTTGCGGATGATACAGTTCTGATGAGTGATAATGAATGGGAGTTGCAGGGTCTGGTAAATGAGTTTGGAACAGTGTGCGAAAAACGGAATTTGAAGGTAAATGCGGGGAAGAGCAAGGTTATGGTCTTCGAAAGGGGTGAAGTCACAGAGTGTGAGGTGAAGCTGAACGGTCAGGCTATGGAGATCGTCAACTCTTTTAAGTATCTGGGCAGCGTGTTGAGTAAAGATGGGACTATGGATGAAGAAGTGCGGGAGAGGGTACAACAGGGGAAGAGGGTTGTAGGAACGCTGAAAGCAATAACAAGAAATAAGGTGGTCAGTATTGAAGTGAAGAAGTCCTTGCATGACAGTGTGGTAATCCCGACACTGACTTACGGAAGCGAAGCATGGACGTTGGTTGAGAGACTCGGACCAAGAGTGAGAGCAGTGGAAATGAATTACCTAAGAAGTGCGTGCGGAGTTACATGGAGGGATAGACAGACTAATGAGGAAGTAAGAAGGTGTGGTGTGGAGGTAGATGTGCTGGAAAGTGTGAAAAGGAATAACTTGAGATGGTTCGGCCATATGGAACGTATGGAAAGCGAGAGAATGACTAAGAGGGTGTACGAGAGCGAGGTGGAGGGACAGAGAGGGAGAGGTAGACCGAAAGAGAGGTGGAAGGATGGAGTGAGGAAGTATATGAACGAAGGCGGTGCTGGTTGGGGGGAGGGGCGTCGACTGACCGGGGACAGAGGTGCATGGGGGCGGTTCGTTCATGGCCACTCCTTCGGGGATCATGGCGTCAGGCAATAGATAGATAGATAGAAGATATGATAATCAAGTACAGTACTGTACTGTATACATCCCGCGCGCAAGTTGGTACAAACAGACAGGCCAGTTAGTCAACACACCTGAGAGACGAAAACATGAAGTGGCGGAATTAACACTCTTATAGACACATCTAACACGAAGCATTGTACACATATTAGTAGGTGGTGGACTAGTGCCAAGGATATACGTTGTTTCACGGGTAGAAGTACCGGAAATTGTGGCGAAAATATGGGGCTGATGAATCTGCACCAACAGTTCTTTACTATTACTAATTTAGTTTATAAATAAAACTTGTAACTGTTCACCTAGACAAATTTAACCAAAGGACGCTGAATTAGTTTCGAACGGGGAGAGTGAGGAAGAGGGGGGAAAATGGTGAATCTGATACCCATCCGAAAAAGAAAAAAAGTTATACAGTAATCCAATCCTAACATGGGGACATCACACACCCTATTTACATGACATTCAAATAAAGAATAACTTGCTCTGTTTATCCAAAATGAAGCCAAATCTGTTTTTTGACTTGCCAAAAACTCTTTCATTTATGTTCTGAACTTTCCAACTTCCCTCTTCCCAAGCTTTCTGGCATCTGGCCAAAAACCTCTTCAACTATTTTACTGCCTTTTCTTTCCCTCCTCATTTCCACTGTGACGGCACCACCACCACGTCTTCCTCTGACGAACTGAACTCTTCGCTCAAACTTCCGCTAATGACTCCACCTTTGATGATTTTGGTGCTGTCCCACTCCATCCCCTCTTACTTATGCCTAATATCATAATCTCTTCTAAGGATGTACTTTCTGCCCTCCCTGGGCTAAATACTAAGAAGGCATACGGACTGGATGGTATTACTCCTCTTGTACTAAAAAACTGTTCTTCCTTGCTTACGGTACTCCTTGTCAAGGGGAAACTCAGAACTCTTTCATCTGTCTTTCCTCTAACGTCTTTCTTTCTTGCTGGAATTTTGCTATCATTCAACCTGTCCCAAAGAAATGTGACCTTTCTCAACCCTCCAACTACCATCCAATTGCTCTCATTTCTTGCATCTCTAAAGTTTTTGTTAAACTATTTGAATTCAAACTTTCTTAAGCATTTGTCTTCCTATAACCTACTTTCAGATTTTCATTATGGTTTCCTTAAGGGCCGCTCTACTGGTTATCTTCTTTTGTATCTTACTAACACTTGGTCATTCTCCTTTTGGGATTTTGGTGAGATCTTTTCTATTGTGCTAGACATATCAAAAGCCTTGTACAGTGGAATCTCGTATCTAACGAATAATTGGTGCCGAAAAAATCGCGTTAGATCCAGATTCGTTAGATATGAAATACATAAACTAATGGGAAAACTGGTAATTGGTGCCAAAATTTATACCGAGTCCCCATTTTCACTATTTTTACCCTTCCGAGTGCTATTTTGAGACATAAAATATATTCAAATAATGTAATATATTATAATATTAATTATCAGAACAAATAATAATAAACCAACCTGTGAGTGAATAATGAGATGTGTAGGTTAGACGATGTCTAGGATATCCGAGGCAGGGAGGCTAGGCTACTGGGATGCGCCGCGCACCTCCTCACCGCCCCTGCCACCTCGCTCTCTCTCCTCCCTCTCTGCCCGTGCCTCTGCCGCCTTCTCTTGTAGTTTCATGACCTTATCTAGGCTGGCTTTAATTTCAGTTTTCTGTCTCTTAAAGTTACGCACTGTCCCCTCGGGAAACCCAGTTATTTTCACTATCTCACAGTTCTTTAGGCCTTTGTCAATTAGTTCAATCACTTTCGCTTTATCCTCTGCTGTATATTTATTCATTTTTTTTCCAACACGCGTAGCCCTCTTCACTGGAACTTTTGTCTTCCTTTCATGCATGTTTCCATTCTCACCACTCCCTTCTCCAGTACCTGAGGCTTGGGTTGACATCATGAAAGGCGTAACACACCACCAACTTCGGAAGGTTGAACAAAATGTTGGAGCGAGACGAGCACAACTTTAGAACAGGTCAACTATGGCGCCGCGCAAACTGGACTGACCTGAACAGTGGCGGGGAGGGAGGGACGCTAGGTAGCATTTAACGCATCAGCAATTGGCGGGAAATATTTAGGGATTGGCGGGAAATTTGTAAATTCGATACCGGGCACCCAGAATAATTGCCGTTAGATATGGATTTTGGTTCGTTAGATTGAGATCGGGTAGAGCTCCAATAGGGTCGTTAGATGCAAATTCGTTAGATCAAAATGTGTTAGATGCGAGATTCCACTGTATAGAGTTTATCGCAAATCTCTAATTTCTAAATTACCCTCCTTCGGTTTGTATCCCTCCATCTGAGTCTTTGTCTATATTGTAATTTCCTTTCTGACCGTTCCATGGCTGCAGTTGTGGACGACCATCGCTCACTTCCTCAACCTATCAACTCTGGTGTTCCTCAGGGTTCTGTCCTGTCATCAGTTCTTTCTAATGTTCATTAATGTTCTTCTCAACTGTACCTCCATTCCTATCCACTCATATACTGATGACTCGACCTTACACTATTCAACTAGTTTTCCACAACAACCCAGCATGCAATCACTTGAAAATTCATGTGATGAGGCCATAGATGCCTATTTTCTGATCTTTCAACTATTTCCGATTGGGGCAGAGAACATCCTTTAACTTTCAATGCTTCCAAAACCCAATTTCTCCATTTATCTACCCGTCCCAAATTTCCACACGTCTATCACTTATACTTCAACAATAGTACAGTATATACACAAATCAACCCTTCGTGTTCTTTTAGTATTCTTGGTGTGTTTTTTTCTTTTGACCTTTCTTGGAACGATCATAATACTGTACCACCCTTGCTAAAACAGCTTCCCAGAAGTTAGGTGTGCTCAACCGTCTTCATGGATTTTTCACCCCTGTACAGCTTCTTGCTCTGTATGGGGGCACAGTGCTCCCATGTAGCAAGTGTTTTTCACATGTGTGGGGAGGTTCAACCCATGCTGCACTTCTCAAAAAGGTAGAGTCAAAAACATTTTGTCTCATGAACTCGCCTCCTCTTACTAATTCCTTACAATCTATTTCTACACGCCGCAATGTTGTATCCCTCTTACTCTTCTACCGCTATTACAATAATTAGTGTTCTTCAGAGCTTTCTCAGTGTATACCTCCTCCCTTACGGGCAGTAGGGGGCACCCAGCTTTCAACACACTCCCACCCCTATTCTGTCCATCTCTTTAACCCAAGACTGAAATGATTTTCCCAGTCTTTCTTCTACTCAACAAACTCCCTCAAACTGTCTTTCCCTCATCCTATGGCCTAAACTACTTCAAGCTCAGTGTGTCCAGACATTTTGACTCTTGACATACCCTTGAACTTGGCTCTGTCACTTTCAACTTTGAGGGAGACAGTACAGGCAGCTTTGCCTTTTGTCCCCTTCATCACATAGAATAAAAAATAGCAGAACGCACTGCCGCCTCTGTAGCTCATAGCCTACATGCTCTTCACCGCTTCCAACAACTTGCCATCTACTCCATATTTTCTCAGCACCTGTACTATCCTTCGACATTCCTTATCAATTGGCATAGGCTTTCATCAAGGCTGCATATGACTTCTTTTCCTAAGTTCCCTTCTCCAGACATTTCTCCACTATGCACCTCAGATCTGATATACACTTCCTCTTCTTTTCTTACACCCACCCTGCTCCTCACCTACCCATTGTTATGAAATTTATCTTACTCTCTCTATTGCCATCTTACATTATTATCTTCCTTATTAGCCTATGCTGAGACATATCCCCCTGTGGTTACCACACATTCCTCTCCCCTTTCCCCTTATACAGTACATACATATATACGGGTTTAAAGACCGCAACCGTCCACAGTGAATGTGGTTTCTATGGTACAATCACAGTACTGCACACAGTGCACATCAATCATAGCATGGTGGTTACAGTCTTTACTGCAGCACAGTACAACAAAGTCTTACCACAACAATGCCCCATCATGTTATCACAGTGGCTGATGTTGGTATAGCGCTAACAGTGTCTCAGCAAAACTCAACAAAGTCCCCCTGAAGCACCTGCACCTGGCGAAAATCGCACCACACCAGCCTTAACCGTGCTACAATATGGCAGTAACAAGAAATCACCGTAACTGCTAAAGAGGCTAACTGCACCACTGAAGTGGCGGGCGGTGGGGTCGCTGCATCCCTACGCCAGGGTGATTATTATAACTGATTTCCAGTTTTCTGGCACTCTTCCCTTCTCCCATGCTAGTTTACACATTTTCCAGATTAATTCAATCACTACCTCAGCCACCTTGAGGTGACCATTCCATCTATCCTTGATGCTTTAACCATCTTCACCTTCTTCAAAGCTTCACACACTTCTGAACCCCAGCTGCTCCTCCTCTTCCTCTACTGCTTCTCTTCTCTCTCCCATTCTTCTCCCTCTCATTCCCCATGTGTGTGCAGCTCTTTCATCCTTTACATTCAACAATTCATCCTTATATCATCATGTTTATAATTATATGTTTTTGTTAATTAAGAGCATATGCCAGTATATGCAGTATACATTATAGGAACATGTATTAATTTCAAGGCCTAAATTACTAGAATCTTGATGACTAAACAATATATATATATATATTTTTGTTTTTTTCTTTTTCAGAAAGCACAAGCATCTGCATCACAATGAAGTCTGGGCCAAATATCCTCATAACAGGTAAATTATGTAATCCTGGAGTATTTTTTAGCTGTTGTAGTACCGTAAAATGGACTAACTTCAGACAGGGAGGTATTTTGGGACATACAAGTTTAAAGATAGTTTTGTCCATAGAGAGAGACACATGATTACAATCTCACGTCCTAAATGGCGGCTTTCCATGCGACCCTGTCAAGGGCTGCCTCTGTTGTCAAGTTCATTATTTTAAGATTGGACCTGAGTACCTGATACCACGTCTTTGTAGGTCTACCCCTACGCGCAGCTCCCCCCACGTTCACAGTCCAGCATTTCTCCACCCAGTTCTGATTGATCCATTCTCTCCACATATCCAAACAAACTAAATCGGCTTGTTTCTTACAGTTTCTTACAGCAGATCCTCTGGAAAAAGGCAAACTAGGCCTGTGTATCCAGCTCAGTACCAGTACTTGCACTGCTGCGGTCGTTCACGGTGTTGGCGGCGGCGGTAGCAGACGCAAAATTTTTACTATTCTGTATTTTTGCTTTATAATCAAACTTCAAATCTTGTCTTCCCCATGCTTTATCAAGATTACTTTCAAACTCCCTTATTAATTCGGAATCGACTACATACTGGGGCAGTGCGTTCCACTTATTTACCACTCTATCACAAAATGAGTTCTTTGCCTTCTCAAGCCTATTTCTTTCTTTGTAAATTTTCTTAGAGTGTCCTCTCGTTCTTGTTCCCTCCCGCATCAAGAAGATACCTTCACACACATCCTCATCATACTTTCCTGACACTATCTTACAAGTCTCTATCATATCTCCTCTCTTTCTCCTATATGCCAGTGTCGGAAGCCCCAGTGTCCTCAACCTCTGCTCATAGCCCGCGTTCTTCAACGTTGGTACTAGCTTGCTAGCTCTCCTCTGCACTTTCTCCACTGCTTCTATATCCTTTACCATATATGGAGCCCACAACTGGTTCGCATATTCCAGGTGCGGCCTAGCCAGCGCTGTATAGAGATCCTGAATATTTCTTCGTCAAGTGACACAAATGTCCTCCTTATCAGCCCTACAATTCTATTGGCTTTGTTTATCTTTTCCACTAAATGTTCTGAGAAATTTAACTTATTGTCTATCACTACTCCTATATCCTTTTCGGCATTCACTTCCTCCATCGCTTCATACATACTGTATCCTACCTTGTCTATCTTGCTTGTCCCAATCCGCATGTACTTGCATTTTTTTGGATGAAAAGGCATTAACCAATGCTCAGACCATCCCTTCATGCCCTCCACATCTCCTTGAAGCAAACCCACATCTTCCTTACTCCTCACTCTTCTATACAGCTTAGTGTCATCCGCATACAGGTATACCTCACTTCCTTTAGTTATAACTTCAGGTAAGTCGTTGATAAATATAACGAACAGTAGTGGTCCCAACACAGAGGTACCCCACTTGTAGTTTCCCTCCACCCCGAGCCTATTCCATTCACCAGTACCCTCTGTCTCCGATCTTTCAGGAAGGCTTCTATCCATTTCACACATTTCTCCCCTATATTATAGCTTCTAACTTTCTCTATTAACCTTTTATGTGGGACCTTATCGAAGGCCTTCATAAAATCGCAATATACCACGTCTATTACATCACCATCCTCTAGAATTTGCATCCAATCATCTACCACCTTAATTAGCTGTAGTACCGTCGACCTCCCCGGCAAGAATCCGAACTGTCTCCCACTGAAAAGTTGGTTTGATTTCATATGCTCCATTATGCCTTCTCTAATTACCGTTTCCATTAGTTTACACACAACACTTATCAAACTGACTGGTCTATAATTTCCTGGGTCATTTCTCTTTCCCTTCTTAAATATAGCTGTTATATTCGCCTCTCTCCAGTCCATCGGGATTTGTCCTGTATTAAAAGATACCTCAAATAACATTTTCAATGCCTCTACCAACATCTCACCTCCTTCCTTTATGATTCTTGGATGTATCCCATCCGGTCCCGGGGACTTACTTCTGTTCATTTTTTCTATAGCCCTTCTTATTCTAGCATGGGAAAACTCTATTAGTTCGAGTGCCGGTGCCTGTTTGATGGGAATAGTAGGCACTGCATCATCCGACTCCACTGTTAGTACCCCCCCAAAGTATTTCCCCAGCACCTCTGCTTTCTCCTTATCAGTCTCCACTCTACTCCCATCATCCAACCCCCCTACCAGGCTCTGGGATCCCTACTCTTCTTGTTAACTATTCCTGAATGTACTTCCAGAATATTTATTATCCTTCACATTTCTAGCAATTTCTCTCTCCCTCTCCTTCACCCCCGTCCTTGTCTCCCACCTTATTTTATTGTTTATTTGTCTGCGTTCCAGATCCACTTCTTTAGCTTCTATACTAGACCCCCTGTACTTTTTTAACAATTTTAGTCTTTCCCACAATCGTTTCTTTCTTCTAATCAATGTCCAAAGCTTTCTTTTCATTGGCAATTCTGGGTTCGTTCTTTTCCTCAATTTTGTTTTATCCTTATATTCCCTTACTGGTACACTTTTGGATACAGTTTAACTCTAATTTTCCTCCACATTCCTTCAGCATCTTCACCGTTTAAGTATTCCCCCCAGTCAATGTCCAAACACCGTCTCAGCAGCTCATAATCTGCTCTATCATACATGTATATCTTTTTATTGCTTCTATTATCCCTCTCTGTTTTAATATTGCAACTAAAGCTTATACAGGCATGGTCACTACAACCTATAGGGCTATCCACATGTTCATGTTCCACTATATCCTCCTCATTGCTAAAAATCAAATCAAGTACACTCCCCTGCGTCCCATCTCTATATCTTGTTATCTCTGTAATATGTTGCGTTAAAAAACAATCTCTCACTTTCTCTATCAACTTGTTTTCCAGGCTACACTGTCCCGCTGGAGTAGTACAATTTGCCCAGTTGATCCTTGGCAAATTGAAATCTCCAATCACAATCTTATATTTGTTCTCTCTATTATCTATTTCGTGCATATCCATCTCGCCATTCTATTGATATCCTCCGCTTTAACCGGCCACATCTCCGAGGCATAGATCATCGCACTCCTAGCACACAAGGTATGTATCAGGGTTGGAAAAAAATCTGATTTTTTAAATAAAAATAAAAATTGATTTATTTTATTAAAATCTGATTAATTTGATTACAGTATAATCGATTTTTTTTTACACACGCTTCCATTTTGCGCAAAACTTAATTAATTAAAAGTTTGTTTAACCAGACCACTGAGTCTAGAACAAGACTCTCATGCGCAAAACTTACAGGCTGCAATATAGTAAGTATATATATTCCTACATCTTAACCCTTAACTGGCGGCGCGCAACATAAGTCGAGTGAAAGAAATTTGGACTATGTGGCGGCTCACAACATAAGTCGTGTGCCATTTTCAGCACGTAATGTTGCTGAGAGAGAGAGACAAGTGGTGGCAGGAGAGTAGCGAGCGTATGACTGCTCCAGACCACCGCGGTGGACCAACTGACATTAATCCCACCCTCCTCCACCCTCTCACACTCGCTACACAGTGAATTGTTTAGGGAAAGTACCGAATTACATGGTTTTTGCACTCGTGTTGCGCGATTGTTGCAAGAAAACTAGCGGTCGTACAAGGATCGTTGGGGTGTCATTGGAAAGCTCTGTTTATGCTCTTTCAGGGATATATACTTGTTTTACGCTCTGGGTCTTATTTAGGCATGAAAATGATCACGTAAACAACCCTATTTTGGGTAAAAACACCCCGCTGGTGGCTACATATTATTTACCGCCTAGGCCGCTCGTTAGGTGTTAAAGGCTATTACCTGTACTTTGATTATACAGTATTACTGTTTGCCAGAAAAACAATTAAGTCAAAGTAATTTAACCCTTTCTGCCAATGCTGAATCTGGATGAATCGGCGAATTCTCAGTATTGTGGTGCGCTTATAAAAACGCATATAAATATATATATACAGTATATATATATATATATATATATATATATATATATATATATATATATATATATATATATATATATAACCCCCCCTGGGGGTTAGGGAATAGAATATGCCCCACGTGCCTTCTGCGTGTCGTAAGAGGCGACTGAAGAGGTTGGGTCGGTGGGCTTGCGACCCCCACCCGGAAAAAATATCTAAGCAAAGAAAAACGAACGAACAGCCTCGGATGCGGACGGAACCTACGTTGACGAACCACGACCGACTAAGGACATACCTTCGGATATTCTGAGAATGGCTACGTGGAATGTTAGTGGCATGAATGATGGCACAAAAAAGAGAGAGGTTCTGGAAGTGTTAGTGAATGCCAGGCTGGATGTATGTGGAATGACAGAGACCAAATGGAAAGGTTCAGATGTGAGAGAGTGGGAGTATGGAATGGGTGTGTGTGCTGGAGTGAGTGAAGGAACAGCGAGAGAAGGTGCATGTTTGTTTGTAAGTAGCAAATGGAAGGAATGTGTAAGAGAGTATGGGTCTGTGGGTTCAAGGATTGTGTGGGTGAGAATGAAAGTAGGAATACAAACATGGATGATTGTATGCGTGTATGCCCCGACAGAGGATATACTTGAAAGAAAGGAAGAGGAGTTCTGGATGAATGTGGAGGCGTGCCTGGAGAAGTTTGACAAGAATGAAAGAATATTTCTGATTGGGGATATGAATGGTAAGGTGGGTGTTAGGAAAGTTGAGGGAGTGGTGGGAGGGTGGGGGGTACCATCAGAGGTGAATGGGAATGGTAGTGCACTTGTGGACGTATGTGTGGGGAGGAGGCTGTGGATAGCCAACACCTTCTTCCGACACAGAATGATCCACAGGTACACGTGGAAACGGATGTTGACGATGAAGGATAAGACAGTGATGGAACGAAAGTCATTGATTGATTATGTATGTGTGGATGAACGAATGAAGAAATCTGTGATGGATGCTAGGGTGTATAGGGGTATTGGAGGGGGTCTGTCTGATCATTATGTAGTGGTAGCTAAGGTTAGGATACAAAAGAAGTGGGTGAGGAGAGCTGGAGGGAGGCGAGAGGAGGGTGGAATGGTGAGGAGGGTGGAGAGGTTGCAGGAGGAGGAAGTCAGGGAGGAGTACAGGAGAGCAGTGGAAAGACGACTAGGTGGGTTCGACCTGGAAGTTATGGAGGAAGTGGAGGAGATGAGCAAGGTGTTTAAGGATGAGATCTGTGCAGCATGTGAGGAGGTGTGTGGAGTGAGGAGAAGAGGGAGGGGAGTGAAAGGTACAGCATGGTGGACAGAAGAGGTAAGAATAGCTGTGGAAGAAAAGATGAAAGCATATAGAGAGTGGTTGGGTAGTAGAGGGAGTGAAGATTCCGAGAGACAGAAACGAGCGAGGTACGTGGAGAGTAAGAGGGTGGTGAAGAGAGTAGTGAAGGAAAGTAAGAGAAGAGTAGATGAGGAATTTGGAAGGAATCTGAGTGTAAAATGGAGGGAGAGTAAGAAACTGTTCTGGAAAGAAGTCAAGAAAGTTAGGGAAGGTAGCAAGGGAAACAGTAAGGGTGTGAAAGATAAGAATGGGAGAATGCTAGCCGAGAAGCAAGAGAGAGTCGAAAGATGGAGGGAGTACTTCAATGAGTTGCTAAATGTAAGGAATGAAGAGCCAGCAAACATAGCTGGATATGGTATGGGAGGGAGAAGAAGAGAAGTAGTGGAGGAGGAGGTGGGGGGGATCAGGAGGTCAGAAGTGTGGTGTGACGTTGACCACTCCGTTAGAACCGCATGGCTTGTCCTACAGTGACTCACTAGGATCGCCAGGGCAGTGGATGGGGCTACAGTTTATGTATTAGAGTGTGCTTTATTTCATATGAAAGCTCGTGTCATGGGCAGTCCAGAAAGGCTCTTTGTTTTCGCCCATGTCAAGGCTTTATATATTTAATTGTAAAGTATATATTTTATCATTAACTAGTAATGATAGGATCTGGGAGAGAGAGAGGGAGTAGAACAGAGTGAGAGGGGGCGCGCAGTGTTTTTTGTCCCGCTCGATGACGTCACGGCTGGCTGCCTCGCGGGAGTTGGTGGAGAGAGGCCCTTACCATGCTGTAAGCTTTGCTAGTGGTTAGATGACTTGTAACCGCTGTTTTCCCACGCGGCTCGAGCTAGTGCAAGTATATATACAGTTCCTCGCCACTCTCTCCCTCAGCATTGTTGATGTTAGTGATGGGTGTACTGTTTAGAGTTGTGAAGTGTTGTTCTGTCTCATTTGTGAATGCTTCCCAGTTAGCTCTTTTATAATTGGTGTATGTGTGTTTGTGGCTAGCTGGGGTGAGTCTGGTTTTGGTGGTGATAATGATCGGGAGGTGGTCAGAGCCTAAGGTTCTGACCACCCTCCAGGATGTTGTGGGGGCGAGTTCTGGGGAGCAAAAGGTGATGTCTGGAGATGATGGGTTATAGAGGGCTTGGTGAGGAATATGGGTATGTTGATGGATGTCGTTAAAAATGATGAGGTTATCTGTTTGGTTTTGTAGTACCAGCCCTCTGTCTGTGTCGGGGTTGTCGACAAACCAGGTATACAGTAATGCATAAATACCTATCAAACTTACCTTAAAATATTAGGCTAGGCGACAGGGGGGCCCATAGGGGAAACACGTGGCACAATATACAGTACCTAGATTAGGCTATACCTGCGGCCTTCTCAGTCGCGAGAGTCAGAAGGGGATAGAAGAATTTCAGAGAGATGCTGCCGTTACTGACCATGAAAGGGCTTTCCCTACGACTAAAAGGGAGGTTATATTGAAATAATTGAAATTGAATTAGTTTATTTAGCCAGAAACAACATGTACAATAAGTTAACAGTTTCATAAACATGAAATATGGTTGAGCCTTATGAGATGAACTCTCTAGTGCTTGTGTTGGAAGTGTAAAGGTGTATGCTAGCAAAACCTGGCCAGTCAAGATGGAAGATATAAATAGGATGGAGTGAAATGAAATGAGGATGGTGAGATGGATATGTGGGTCTGCTATGAGAGACAGAACCCCCAGTGTGGAACTCGGAGGGCTCTTAGGCATTGAGAGTATTTGTGAGGAGATGCGTAGGAGTAGGCTTAGATGGTATGGACAATGGAAAGGATGGATGAGAATAATTGGGTTAAAAAAAGTAAGTACAGTAATTGAACGTGGAGGGAGTCGCAAGGAGAGGTAGACCAAGAAAGAAGTCGGATTAGATGGTACTGTACAATCAGATCTAAGCGATCTCGCAGCCAAAGCTCCAACTAAAAGGTACGCCAAAGACCGGGCTGCATGGAATGCCATCAGCGGAACAAAATGACTGATGTGTGTATCATAGTCCTTAATGTATGTATGTATACCATTGTGGAGTTATTAATAAGTGAACCTCACGATCTTGGCAAAAAAAAATCCGAGAATCGGAGGGGCTCGAAAGTTCAAAGGCCGCCGGGCGATATAGGTTAAAGGGATGAGACCCACCCTTCCAGGTTGGCGGCCGGGCTCTTATTGGAACACAAAGAAACCTGTGCGGGTCTTGCCACTCTCTTATACTGTTACCACATACAGTAGAACCCCTCCCATCCGGTGCTCTCAGATCCGGAAACCCAAGAGATCCAGACAGGCATTTCGATCCAGACTCATGTTTCAGCCAACCAGACTTGTCTGGATGGATTATGAAAAATATAAGTCAATCCGGAAATGAACGAGACAAATACAGTACAAGTTTCCACACATATTATTTACATCCAGTGTTAGATATCCTGACTTGTATGTCAGCCATATGGATTTGTCTGGATGGCTGAAATCTAATTCTGGTTATTTAAGTTAGATATCCGGACTCATGTTTCAGCCATCCAGATTTGTCTGGTTGTTTAAGTTAGATATCTGGATTCATGTTTCAGCCATCCAGATTTGTCTGGATGGCTGAGTATACTGTATGTCCGGACTTTCCGCAGATCCAGACAGGGTTCTCCCCCAATTAGTCTGGATGGGTGAGGTTTTACTGTACATTATTTACATAACTCAGGGTCATAGAACCTTATCTCTGGTCAACATTTGACTCAATTCATGTGATACCTTATTTTTTTCACCAAATTTCGAAATTTTTAGTATTTACCTAATTGTATTTACCTAATTGTAGTTTACAGGAGTTGAGCTAAGCTCGTGTTGTCCCGTCTCTCAGTCTACTTTTTATCCAATTTTTTCTTGAAAATATGGATATTCCTTGCCCCTACCACCTCCTCCTCCAGCCCATTCCATTTGTCAATACATCTATAGGGGAAGCTAAACTTCCTGATATCGTTCTTGCAGGTAGGTCTTTTTACTTTGTAGCTGTGGCCTCTAGTTATTCCTGTATCCATAATTAATATATCCTCCCTATCCAGCCTCTCCAGCCCCCGGGTGCATTTGCACATCATTATCATGTCTCCCCTCTCTCTCCTCTCTTTTAGACTCGGTAGATTTAATTTGTCTAGCCTCCCTTCATATGGCAGCTCTCTGAGACTTGGAACCAATCTAGTAACTGCTCTCTGGATTCTTTCTAACTTGTGAATATGCTTCTTTAGATGCGGGGACCACACCACTGCTGCATACTCCAATCTTGGTCTAATCATACTCTTCATAATTTTCGCTACCATGGTCTCATCCAAGTAGTTCAGAGCAACTTTCATATTCCCGGCCATTGCATACATTCCGTTAAAGAGCTTGTTAATATGTTTCTCTGGCGACAAATTATCTTGTATAATCAACCCTAAATCCTTTTCTTTTTCGGCCTTGCTAATTATATTATCTCCCATCCTGTACTCCCAATTTGGTCTATTCACACTTCTTCCCATATTTAACACATGGCATTTACTTATATTAAATTTAATTTTCCACTTGGTGCTCCATTCGTATATTTTATCTAAATCCCATTGCAGCTCCTCACAACTACTTTTATTTGTTATTTGTGTCATAATTTTTACGTCATCTGCAAACATTGACATGTAGGAGTTTATGCCTATCGGCAGGTCATTCACGTACATAAGGAACATGAGAGGTGCCAACACAGATCCCTGTGGCACACCACTCTCAACTTTCCGCCACGATGAGTAAGTTCCTCTAATGTTGGTCCTCATTTCCCTATCTGTTAAATAGCTCTCCATCCATTTCAGCAAACTCCCCCTGACACATCCTAGCGTCTCAAGCTTAGATAACAATCTCTTATGTGGTACCTTATCGAATGCTTTGGAAAGGTCTAAGTAGACGCAGTCCACCCATCCGCCTCTTTCTTGGAGTACATCTATCACCCTACTGTAATAACATAGCAAACTGGTAACACAAGATGTCCCTTCTCTGAATCCAAATTGCTTTGGGGTTATTATCTTCTTTCTCTCCAACATTTTCATCCATCTCTTCCTAATTAGCTTTTCACAAATCTTGCATACAATACTAGTAAGTGATACAATTCACTTGACTACACTTGGAAAATAATTCAAATTATGTAATTTGTGTCAGTAACTGTGAGGGAGTTGATACTTTGTTACTATTCAGTCAGATGATAATTATACTGTAGTCAGAAGATCAATACATAACATTTGAATGATTTGAACTACAGTACTGTATTTACAATTGTGGTATTAAAGAAGTTAGAGATAATATCATGTTACTTTTCAGGCACCCCCGGAGTTGGGAAGTCGACCTTAGCTCAGCAGCTGGCGGAGCGCTCAGGCCTGGAGTGGGTCAGTGTAGGAGACCTGGCTAGAGATAACAACTTCTTTGATGGTTATGATAATGAAAGAGATTGTCCTGTACTGGATGAAGACAAGGTCAGTTTATGCACACTTTTATTTATTTAGGTACAACTTAATTTACTTTTTACCCTCTAAAAGGCAGCTTAACGTCCACAACTGTGCACATTATTTCCAGCCTTCTTTCTTGGCATCTGGAAGGGAGAGACTGATCCACACCAATTTAGTGTGGCTCAAACCACAGTTTGGGTGAGGGCTGGTCCTATCCAGAGTGAGGTTTGGCATCCTCTGCCCAACTTTAGCCGTTTCTGTCTGTCTCTTTTACTGTTCTTTTTTTATTTCTGGGGGCTAGGAATCCTCCTCCCCTTGTAAAATTCACCTACTAGACGAGACAGAGTAAGGGGTGATTGAACACGAAAGTGGTACCGAATCCTAAGAATTGGAACTTTAAATGTTGTTTCTGGTCGGGCTCTGCCTCAAGTCGGCCACCTCCAGCTATGGGTTATGTGCCTGAGTACATACATACATACAAACACACACACACACACTCACCCACCCAAAATCCTAAGAGTAACATATGATAGTCTAATGACATTCAAACAACATACCACAAACATAAAAAACCTATTGTGCTACACTCTAATTAGCTGCGGAGATGTAGAGACCAACCCCGGCCCTAGTTCAACGTTGAAGAAACCTCACCACCAAACAAGTAAGGCAGACACCGACGTTTCAACAGTCCCTAGCAGTAAAATTTGTTATAACAAACTGGGCCAGCAGGCACCCAAGTCTCCCGTCACGCTCCAACTCACAACCAAGACCGCAGGGCAACCGCCAGCACAGTGCCAACATTCTACCTACTCAACATTACCCTCAACTGTATCATCACTACCACAGATATCGGTGACCCAAGTAACACAACATGCAACCAGAACACCCAAACAAACAGGAAGCTCTAGCAAACACATCGACAATGAAGTAAAAGCAACAACGGCCAAGAACAAGGACATAAAACAACAAATACAGGTAGGGGTGGGAGGGGGGCAAGGGGGAGCCACAACCTGTCCTCATCTCACGCGCTCACACACCATCAGCCGCTCACGGCGCACAGCTGATCACCACACCGCCAGACGTACGATGAACAGTAACAGGAAAATATGTATAGTGTGCGATATTGGATTCAACAAAAGGAGTACAACGTCACAATGTAGTAGTTGTAATGAAACAGTACACGATCGATGTACTTACGTTACTAGCAGAAAAGAAGTGGAATGCGATAAATGTAGGGAAATAGCTATTAACCCGGGAACTGCGGGGAGACTCTTAAGAGTTCCCCCGGCGGACTGCGGGGAGACTCTTATGAGTGAGTGAAAAAAAAAATCAACTTTTGACATCGAAAAAAAAAAAAAATTTTTTTTTTTTTTTTTTTTGGCCCCTGGGCCATACAAAATCTCAGTCCTCTACCTCCCCTCCTTCCCCACTTTCCTCCTCTCCTTCAGTTATCACCTATTTTCCCTGTTATTCCCTTATTCTGAGGTATATTTTCGTGCTAACATTAGCGAGTTGCAAGCAGGGTGTTGTCATCACTGATGGCAAGCGAGTGCAAGAGAGAGAGAGAGAGAGTATCGATCGACTGTGTCTCAGTGGCCTTGGGGGAAATTGGCGGGAAAGCAGCTTGCCTCACCCATACATTATACAACTCGCGGGCTATATCTCCGATTTTGACCATCCAAACGCTGTTTTCACTCGTTTTATTGTTGTTTCAGGTTAATACCTTTATAATCAACCCATAATAGGCGCATATGGATAAGTATTAATGCTATTAATGGCACAATGAATATTTTAGTGACGGAAACACCTCAAATACGTCAGCACAGGGGGACGTTTCCAATTACCCCCATGCGCACTTCAGAGGTTAAGGGTCCTAAAATCATTTGTGAAATATGTGAATCACTCATAACAAGAAAACAAAGGATCATAAACTGTGTTAAGTGTAAAACTGTAGCTCACATGAAGTGCATCTCTAAGAAGACCAACAGTGAAGAACGGGAATTCCTATGCAACATATGTGCCTTGCATTCATTACCGAATATTAATGTAAATGAACCAATTAGTATTAACAACTCAGAATCCAGCCAGGACACATTCAAAATCAAAGATGAATACAGAGTGTTCACCAACAAAGGGCTCCATCTTATCCACATTAACGCCAGATCAATGTACCATAAATTGTCAGAATTAAACTTGTTAGCTAATAAGGCCAAAGCTTCAATAATTGCAATCACAGAAACCTGGCTGGATTCAAGTATAAACGATGGTGAAATAAACATTCAAGGTTTCAATATGGTTAGGAATGATCGCAATAGGCATGGGGGAGGAGTATGTCTGTATGTAAAAAACAACCTCACACACACAACCAGGACCGACCTATCTATCTATCTATCTATTGCCTGACGCCGTGATCCCCGAAGGGGTGGCCACGAACGAACCGCCCCCATGCACCTCTGTCCCCAGTCAGTCGACGCCCCTCCCCCCAACCAGCACCACCTTCGTTCATGTACTTCCTCACTCCATCCTTCCACCTCATATTCGGTTACCTCCCTCTCTGTCCTCCACCTCGCTCTCATACACCCTCTTAGTCATTCTCTCGCTTTCCATACGTTCCATATGGCCGAACCATCTCAAGTTGTTCCTTTTCACACTTTCCAGCACATCTACCTCCACACCACACCTCCTTCTTACTTCCTCATTAGTCTGTCTATCCCTCCATGTACTCGCACGCACTCCTTAAGTAATTCATTTCCACTGCTCTCACTCTTGGTCTGAGTCTCTCAACCAACGTCCATGCTTCGCTTCCGTAAGTCAGTGTCGGGATTACCACACTGTCATGCAAGGACTTCTTCACTTCCATACTGACCACCTATTTTTTGTTACTGCTTTTAGCGTTCCTACAACCTCTTCCCTGTTGTACCCTCTCCCGCACCTCTTCATCCATAGTCCCATATTACTCAACACACTGCCCAGAAAAAGAGTTGACGATCTCCATAGCCTGACCGTTCAGCTTCACCTCACACTCTGTGACTTCACCCCTTTCGAAGACCATAACCTTGCTCTTCCCCGTATTTACCTTCAAATTCCGTTTTTCGCACACTGTTCCAAACTCATTTACCAGACCCTGCAACTCCCATTCATTATCACTCATCAGAACTGTATCATCCGCAAACAGCAGTATAGGTAGCTTCCACTCAATTCCCTCCCTTTTCAGCGATACACCAACATCCACTGCTCTTGATAGTATTTCTTTCATAACTCCATCCATATATACAGTAAACAACCACGGGGACATCACATGGAGGACCGACCTCCATGTAGAAAATCACGAAGCTCTGTGGATCGATCTACACCTGCCGAGGACAAGACCCATCACAATTGGGGTATGCTATAGGCCACCAGACGACACACAATTCTTGACCAAATTTGAACGAACGTTGTCATCGCTAGACCCTCGGAATGAATCCATCATACTAGGGGATTTTAACCTGTGTTACAAACAACGAAATGATAGGCTTGTACGAGAATATAGGCATATACTGACAATGCACAATCACAAACAACTCATCACAACCCCCACACGTATCTCTGAGAACACTGCCACAATAATAGACCACATAAACTGTAACAGAGAGGACAAAATATCCCAATCAGGGGTTATACAGACTGGGATAAGTGATCACTTCGTCACATATTGCACACGAAAAACCACAAAAATTACCCTAGAGAATCACAAGATTATCAAAACAAGGTCACTCAGAAACTACAATAAAGAAACATTTCTGGACATTTTATGGAATACAGACTGGTCTCCAGTGTTTGGAAGTACAAACGTTAATGACGCATGGGTTGGCTTCAGAACCATCATCACAAACATTCTAGACGAAATAGCTCCTCTGAAAGACATACGAATTAAAGCAAGGTCAGACCCATGGATCAACAATGACATACTACACCATCTGGAACACAGAGACAATCTGTTAAAAAGGCTAGCGAAACATAGACAGGATCAAGGTCTGAAACATGAGTTCAACAGGGCCAGGAATAAACTAAGTAGGAAAATAAAATCAGCGAAAACTAATTATTTTCACAATAAGGCAGAGGAATATCAGAATAACCCAAAGAAACTATGGAGGCACCTAAAAACAACAGGCTACAGCAACAAGACAAGGGATTCGTCTAACACTAATATTGCTCTCACCATTAATGATCAGATTTGCCACGATAAACGACAAATTTCAACCTACTTCAACTCCTTCTTCACCTCCATAGCAAACACACTTGCACAGAACCTACCTCAACCTCTCAATAAATACACGACAACAACGGCCACCTTTCGAAATTTCTACAGAGATAAAGACATACACCCAAACACATTTGGATTGCAAAATGTTACACCAAAATACACTTTTGACGAGCTGTCTAACCTAAATGTACATAAAAGCACAGGACCAGACAAAATTCCTTCCAAATTTCTACGAGATGGAGCCATTGGTATAGCAGGCCTCCTAACCCACATCATCAACTTGTCAATTAACACCAACACTGTACCTGCTGAACTGAAGGAAGCTATTGTAACCCCTCTATTCAAGAAAGGAAATAAACTAGAAGTTGGTAACTACAGACCAGTTAGCATATTATGTATTGTATCTAAAATCCTTGAAAGAGCGTTATACACCCAAATTGAACACTACCTCAAACAAAATGATCTATTCTATAAGTTTCAATCAGGTTTCAGATGCATGTACTCGACAGACTCCTGTCTCATCCACTTAACGGATCACATTCGTAAAGAAATGTCTAAAGGTAACTACACCGGTATGGTTCTTCTTGATCTACAAAAAGCGTTTGACACAGTAGACCATGATATCCTATGTAATAAACTACAAGCAATGGGCATAGGATCTGTGAACTGGTTTAAATCTTATCTTAGTGGTAGAACCCAAAGAGTCAAAATTGACGATAATATATCTGATCCTATGCCAATTAACTGTGGGGTCCCGCAGGGAAGCATCCTTGGTCCCTTACTCTTTCTCTGTTATGTGAACGACATGGAACTGAGCGTCTCATGTAAATTATTACTGTATGCAGACGACAGCGTGCTCCTGGTTTCAGGAAAAGACCCAATAAGTATTGCCGCTTCACTTTCCAAAGAACTAGAATCATGTAGTGAATGGCTAGTGGACAATAGACTATCTCTTCACCTGGGCAAGACGGAAGCCATCTTATGTGGAACAAAACGCAAACTGAAAGACATTGTGGGCTTCTCGGTCAACTGTAATGATATTCCTATAACAACAGTGTCACAAGTTAAATATCTCGGACTAAAACTGGACGCGAGTTTGTCAGGTGAAACAATTTTGGAATCTATCCTGAGTAAGTGTAGAGCACGTATAAAATACCTGTATAGACAGGTGGGATGCTTGCCCGCGGCGACCAAAAAGACCCTCTGCCAAGCGCTTGTTCAATGTCATTTTGACTATTCTGTGTCATCCTGGTACTCTGCATCATCTAAATCAGCACAGCACAAACTTCAGGTCACTCAAAATAAAATTGTTAGGTTCATGCTGAACCTAGGACCCAGATCACATGTTGGCCAGGAACAACTTCAGTCACTAGGTATGCTCAATGTCGCTGACAGGGCCAAACAAATCAGGCTCACTAATGCCTTCAAAATTTTCTATGACAGAGCTCCAGAGTACCTAAAGAATGATTTTGTTAAAGCAAATGAGAGGAGTGGACATAATACAAGAAACAGGATGTTTAATTTTAAGGTCCCGAGAATCCAAGGACAGGGTAAGCAAACATTCTTCTTCACCGCCATCAAAGACTGGAACGACCTACCCCAGTCAGTCCGTGAAAAGAGAACACTGTATTCCTTCAGACGTAGCCTGAAGGAACACCTGAACCGGACAGCTGCGAGAAGGGAGCACCAAGCTTATGTCTACTACTAAATGCGACATAAGAGATAGACAAACCAAACTGAAATTATTACTGATTACGGATTACTGATATTTACTATAGGATGTAAGGTATCTTAAAATAACCCCCTAGTCTACTTTCTCTAAAGTATCTATTTCTTTATCCTCCCCATTTTCCCCAGCTAACCTAATCCCACAAGGACCCCAATGGAAATACGCCTAACGGCCTTATTGGGCTATCCTTAGTTGGAATTATGCAAGGCTGGTACATGTCATATTTGTAACAAACTATGTGGTACCAACTCTGTAAATTGCTAACTGAATAAATATTATTATTATTATTATTATTATTATTATTATTATTATTAACTGACACCCAGACTTAACGCCCTCAGGTCACTTGCCCACACAAAATTTGGACACAACAAAGAAACCACCACCACAGTTTACAAACAATACATAAGATCAGTGATGGAATATGCAAGCCCTGCCTGAGCTTCTAACCTAGCTGAAACATATCACAAGACCTTACAGACTATTCAAAATATAGCCCTAAATATCATCACAGGATGCACAACTACTACACCTACAGTCCTCAAAGTCAAAGACCATCTGGACATGAGAGATTGAGAGGTACTCAATTCTTGGCTGTAGCCTCCACAAACCAACACCACCCACTACACTACATGGCAACACACCCACAGATACCAAGAAATATAAAAACAACACCCAGTACACAGTATCACACACAAATACTGTCTTCTCTCCCTCCCTGCCCACCCCAAACCAGCTTCCGGAAGCATATCCTCTCGCCGTTCCATCCAATCACTCATAGACAACACACAGTTGCAGGCACGACCTCCCGAAATCCATCCTTCTGAATCCTCCCTTCCTCGCAAGGACAGAGTCCACCTGGCCAGGTTGAGATGTGGGCACCATCCAGCTCTTCTGAGCTATCAGAAGAGACTGGATGTCTCCATCGACGACACCTGCCCGGGATGTAACACCGCACCCCATACCATTGGACATATCCTAGAACACTGCATTTCACACAATCACTTACGCCAACAACATAATCTACACTCCTTGAGAGCTCTGTGAGAAAGCCTGACCTTGGCCATGGCCTTCCTTAGGGACTCGGTGCTGTTCGGCCAGGCAGCTTAGGGAACAACAACAACAACCATAGTTGAGTGAGGTCCTCTGTGACACTTTCTCACGCCTCTTAACCCGGGAACTGCGGGAAGACTCTTAACCCTCCCGCCCCGGCTACGCATTACATAAATATTCCCCAAAATCCGGGTGTTTTGGCCGAAAAACGTCTAGGCTAGGCTACCGTATCATTGTTATGCCGACTGCTTCCCGCATTCCCGCGCATCCCCAAGCGTAGCTGTGTTATTTACCTGTAGAATGGCGTTAAGTAGAGCTCTCTAAGTCAAGTGCTTGATTTGTGATGATGATTTCATTGGAGATAACTTTATGGCCAAAACAGCCACTTTACACTACTTTTCGATACTTAACAACAACATACAGGCACACACGAACAAGCGACGCTCTCCTTCTTGTGGCCGGAGATGCGGGGCGTCGGTCCAGCCGGCTGTTGTTTACATGCGTCGGACCGACGCCTCGCACACGTAGCTCACAGGCTTTCAAGCAATGGTACAATGTTGTACCAGCCGGGTTCCTGGGGGCAAAACATAATGGTACACACGTGTACCACCCGGGGTTGAAGGGTTAAGAGTTCCCCCGGCGGACTGCGGGAAGACTCTTAAGAGTCAGAGAAAAAAAAAATCAACTTTAACCCTCCAACCCCGGCTAGGGTAGATCGTGACTGTACTCTGTGACCGGGGGTTTTGAGGAATTTTGGTCCATGTTGATTCACCTGTTACTCCTGAAATACATGACACAAAGTTATAAAAAAAAAAAAAAAAAATTTGCACAAACCTTCATGTGTAGAATGCCGTTGAGTAGAGGTCTCTAGCCCAAGTGATTGCATAATGGCGAGCGCGGGAAATAGAGTGATTTTTATGCGGAAAAATCTTCCCGCGTTCGGATGCGTCGCCTTGGCCCAGGCCCTGGCTTGGCTAACCAACTGCGCACTTAGCCACTCGTCGCGCCAGAGTTTTTACCTCCCGGAGGCGATTTTATTTATTGATAGTGATGTTATTATAGTTATTTGGAGTCCAATTATATAAAATATGTGTATTAGGCTATCATTGTCACTAATATTTCACATTTTCACTCGATACCGTAGTTTTTATGAGTAATTGAGGCTGGTTATTGTTATATTACGCACTGATTATTCGTTATCACAGGTGTTTATTATACTTTGGCCATCTAATATTAGTTCGTGTGTCACTTTCACTTTGGTAAATATGCTTGAGAGAGTGTCACTGATAATGCTCATTTTCACTTGATACGGTACATTTTATTAGTAATTGAGGTAGGTTATTGTTATATTAGGCACTGATTATTCGTTATCACAGGTGTTTATTATACTTTGGCCATCTAATATTACTTCGTGTGTCACTTTCACTTTGGTAAATATGCTTGAGAGAGTGTCACTGTCACTGATAATGCTCATTTTCACTTGATACGGTACATTTTATTAGTAATTGAGGTAGGTTTTTGTTATATTAGGCACTGATTATTCGTTATCACAGGTGTTTATTATACTTTGGCCATCTAATATTATGTCATGTGTCACTTTCACTTAGTTATATGCTTTGTAAACGTTTTATATACAATTTATTGTCTTTTTTCACTTATTTATATATGTTTTCATAATACATGACTTTTTTATCACAATACATTGTTTTATTTCCACTTGTTGCCTATATACATACATATTGTCAGTCTTTGGTACTTTCACTATGATTATTAGTTAGTACTCCTGCTTGGTGTGGTACTCAGCAAAGCACGGTATAGCACATAGTGACAGCTGGCACTCCACACACTGCATGGTGGTCTTTTTTTGCTTCCTCGGCCTCACCTGGCTGTTCCAGCAGACATGGCACCGCCTTCTGCTAATGGTGACTCCATCTCGTTCCAGAGGCAGGTAACCGAGCTTGTGCACATTTAGATACTGTGCACACTGCATGCGGTCCTGAACGGGGCGCCCAGGTTGTGCCACTGCCCTCTGTGGCGTAGCATACCTGTCCAGGAGCTCCACCAACACCTGTTTTTGGAACCTCCGCAGGCTACTGAACTTCCTGGGTGTGCGCGGATTCCGAAGCCTGTAGATATTGTAGGCATTCAGCATTGACATGTCCACCATGTGCAGAAAGAACTTTTTGTACCATTTGCACGAGGTACGCAGACAGTCGATGAAGCCTATCTGCATGTCGGACTTGTCCACCAGCCTCATATTTATGTTGTAGTCCATTACAGCATCGGGCTTGGTCACCCTGACTTGGGTGCGGCGATCCACCTTGCCAGTCTCAACCATTTCCCCCTTGTGGACGGTGCTCAGGAGGTTGACCTTCCGCTGGTCGTGCCAGTGGATAGCCAGAATGGGTCCCGACTTCTTCTTGAAGACATCGCCTTTCTTGGTTTTAGGAGGGAAAGTTGGCATGCCCTTCCTTTTCGCTCTAACTGTGCCTACAGTCCCCGTCTTGCGCTGATGGAGGTACTTTGAGAGAGTGGGGGACGTGTAGTAGTTGTCCGTGTAGAGGACGTGATTCTTCTGGAAGTACCGGTTCATCATGGCTTGAACCACTGCTCCGCCAAAGCCAATGAGGGGGTCTATTTCCACGTCCCCTTCCTTCCCGCTGTAGACCAGGAAGTCCAGGACATAGCCAGTTTGGCAATCGCACAGCACAAAGAACTTTATACCAAAGCGATGTCTCTTTGAGGGGATGTACTGCCTGAAGCTCAGCTTTCCCCGGAACAGCACAAGAGACTCGTCAATACAGACGTTGCAGAAGGGCGTGAAGTATGACGTGAAACGTTCTCGCATCATCTCGTACAACGTCCTAATCTTCCACAGCTTGTCAGAGAGATGCATGTCGGTGTTGGTGACAAGATGGAGCGCTCCGAGGATGTCGAGGTACCGGTCCCGAGAGATGTATTTCCCGAAGGCAGGGGTGGATATCAGATCTTTGGTGATCCAATAGTCAGCCAACCTGTGCTTCTTTACATGAGGCATTAGCATGGTGATTGCCAGGAACACCATGAACTCGGGATGAGTCACTGGGGTCCACCGCTTCATGTGGCCCTTGGTCACCTTGCCAAAAAAGTTCACCTGGATTTGGTGGTGCTTGTTTGTCTCTTCTATGACAAACTCAGTAACCTCCTTATCAAAAAATGCCTCAAAAAGCTCATGTGGTGGAGCATTGGGGCCTGCGGGAAAACTTGGGGTAACTCCTGAACCCTCCTGTACCTCATCAAATGGGGTTACATCAGGGTCATTCACTTCATCAGCAGCCACATCCTGCCAGTTGAAAATATAAAATGGGTCCTGCTGGCGACGCTGACGAGGAGCTGCAGCTGGGGCAGCACGCCCACGAACTTTGGCGGCGCGCACCCTAGGGCGGCCAGGAGCGCGACGGCGCCCAGGCCCAGCCCGGCGGCCAGGGCGGCCAGGAGCACGACGGCCCTGGCCAAGCGTCTGGGTTGAGGGTCGTCGATGTCCATAAAGTCATCGTCGTTGTCGTCAGAGCCGTCATCTTGCCCTGACGGTGGACCCAGGTAATCATGGCCAGAGTCATCTGTGAGGTGCCCTTCATCTTCAGACCCCCCCTCATAATCTCGCGGGGAACGAATGATGCGTGGGCGGCGTGTAGGTCGGCGAGGTGGGGAAGGAGTGGCAGGTGAGGCTCTGTCATCTTCATGCAGAGGTTCGGGGCTCCTTGGCCTACGACGAGTCGTAGACAGCACTGGTTCAGTGTCTGTAGGTGCAGGTATGGATGCGAGGTCAAATACATCGTCAGGAACCTCTGTTGTAGGCTGGAGAGGTGGGGTGGACCCTGGGGAAAGTTGCGGGGGCGTATGGCTGGGACCGGCAGGGGTGGAAGCCGCGGGAGCCTCGAACAAAGAGCGCCTACTTGTAGCTCCTTTTTTCACATATTTTCTCCCTTTTCCCTTTTCTGTAGTAGTATGTCTCCTCTCGGGGGAAATAGGGGGTAAATAGGCCGAAAGTGGGGGGTCCTCAACCCTAGGCAGTGCTGGTGGTGGTGGGGAAGAATGGCGGGCGCCTGGGGCAACTTGGGTGGCGTGGGTAGATAAGGAAGACAATGGCGGGTCAACCTCATCCTCACGCTCAGCCTCACTGGCACCCTCACGCACTGCTCCCTCACCAAGTTTTAGGGCCTCTTTCCTGGCTTCCGCGGCCGCCTTTTCAAGAACTTGCTTCTTATAAAAACGTATCTTGAATGGGGATTTAGCTGGCGAAGGGCTAGGTGTCGTGTCACTCAACCTAAACTTGGCAGTCGACCTAGTGCTGTCCCATTCGCTCACTCTCACTACACTCTCATCACCTTGCACAACTATATCACGTTCAGTACTATCATCACTTTCATCGTCATGCTCAAATCCAACAAATTGCGCGTCTCTTTGATGAATTTCGTCTAGATCGTCTAAATCTTCACTATAGTGAGACTGATAAGACTCGGAGCTATCACTGCCCAAGTCATCAACACTATTTTGTCCTTCACCATGTTCATAACTCCTCAAAGCTATTTCAATACCTCCGGGAGTCAACGCATCTTGTACGTGCCTTTGCGTTAGGGCGCGACGAACATGGGCAGGCGTCGAAGGGAGCATGGAATCGGACACAGGGAAATCACTTTTTGGGCTAGTATCCATGTTGGCGGCAGGGTAGAGACTGTTTTGGTGGCGTACATGGTGTCTGGTGGCGTCGCCTAGCGACCACGGAACGAAATGTTTACGCGCGCCATTCGAAAGCACATATGCAAGCAATGGTACAATGTTGTACCACCCGGGTTCCTCGGGTCAACACATAATGGTACACACGTGTACCACCCGGGGTTGAAGGGTTAAACATTGAAAACAAAAACAAATTATTTATTTTTGTTTTGCCCCTGGGCCATGCAAAATATCAGTCCTCTACCTCCCCTCCTTCCCCACTTTCCTCCCCTCCTTCAGTTATCACCTATTTTCCCTGTTATTCCCTTATTCTGAGGTATATTTTTGTGCTAACATTAGCGAGTTGCAAGCAGGGCATTGTCATCACTGTTAGCAAGCGAGTGCGAGAGAGAGAGTATCGATCGACAGTGTCTCTCCAGCCTTGGGGGAAATTGGCGGGAAAGGAGGTTGCCTCACCCATACATTATGTAACTCCCGCCCTGTATCGCCGATTTTGACCATCCAAACGCTGTTTTCACATGTTTTATTGTTCTAACAGGTTAATACCTTTATAATCAACCTATAATAGGCACATTTGGATAAGTATTAATGCTATTTATGGTAAAATTAATATTTTAGTGATGGAAATGGCTCAAATACATGCGCACAGGCAGAGGTGTCTAATTACCCCATGCGCACTTCAGAGGTTAAGGGCCCTTCACACAGCCTTCTCGTTAGCCCCAGCCAAGCAAACCCACACTGTCAGGCATAAATATATCCGTTCACCGGACGACACTGTCTGATAAAGGCCGTGGGGCGATAGTCGTCTGACCACAATGAGGAATGCCCTCCGGCAACGGCCCAGCATACAAGGGAGCCTTACGGCCGCGAAACGATAAACAATCGACAAAATGACGCGAACCCCCTCCGACAGACAACCGGCTTGTTGGACTGAATTCCGATCACAATACTGTACAATTGGAGGCCGCCCTTGGGAAGACACCCCACCATGCACCAGGGCTGCATATAAAGGGGTCCGGGTGGATGGGACTCGTTAGCCTTGGTCGGCAACCCATCTAGGGGAGACAACCCTACACAATCCGGGTAGACAGGACTCTTCAGCCATGGTCGGCAACCTGTCTAGGGGAGCAAACCCCACTTAAACCGCCTGCTGCCTTGCAGGTTAAGCCCATCTTGGCAAAGGCTAGGCCCACAGCCAACAACTGTGGTTGGGGGCAAGTCAGAGCAGGCACCCCATGTAAAACATGCTTCAAACTCGTCTAATGGCGGCTCGCTGACGCGGAGGGATCTACCTCAGGTCCAGCTCTGGCTCCCTGGGGGTGCATCCTGGTCAGGAGGACTTAGAGGGTACAGGGCATGGTGTTTTTCACCATCCACTGACTGGCACTTTCCGCCTAGAAGTACAGGGGCCCGAACCTGGAGGTAGCGCACCGGGAGGCTGCCCAATCACTAGGCCCATAATACCGGGCCAGCCATAGTGCCGTGTGCGCGCACGGATTGCGTCCTCTGCGTTTGGTTCTGGTGGGGTGCCCCGAGGCCACTAGGTTCCACCCTTATTAAGATCTTGGGATGGCCTTTGGGTGACAACTGCCCGGGGTTGCCTGGAGCTGGATACCTGGGGATAGTGACTTCCAACGTTGGCAAAAAATACCAATCATGACTAAAAACAACTATCAAAGGGTCCTGATGTGGCGGCGTCTACGCCATGGGACCACCTCCCGGAGCTGCCAACCGCGGATGGCTGCCGACCCTCCACGGCCGGAGACAAGATCAACGACCAGTGGAGGACAACCGGATGCCGGCCGCGGGGAGCAGTTTCGGGAGCCAAACCGTCACAAATATCCCCTGCCCCCTCCCTGGGGGCACGGGTCCTTGGAGCGGCTTCGGTCGCGCCGGGAATTTCCACATCTCACACCACACACACACATCACACAGTTTTTCCTACACCGAGAAATGACTCTCCGGCTGTCATTTCTCGAAGACTTCTTCTAGCCGGAGACATTGAGAGCAACCCAGGACCCACGTACACATACATTATGTCCAACTTGCTCAAAACCCATCACTTCGAGTCACCACACTAAGGGTTCAGTTCTCTGCAATTCATGCAGGAACTGGACCCACTTCACCTGTACAACACTTGCCTCCAAGAAACACTACACGAACACCTGGACCTGTTCCTCATGCCCCTCCCTCTCCCAGTCAAATCCCTAAAACCCGTCCACCTCTCCTCCCCAACCCACCTAGCCTTCCCATATCATCCACTCCCCCCCCTAAAACCCGTCCACCTCTCCTCCCTAACCCCCCGCTCTGCCTGCTTCGTTGGTTTCACTTTTGAACACGTGCGGGGGCTGACGGAGGCGGCAGGAGGGGAGTGCATGCCCGCATGCCCACCCTTCCTGCCGCCCCCAACTAATTGTAGTGGGCCCTATCATTTCTCATCCTTTCTGTTTTCCGTTTTTCCCTTCTTCCCGCTGCCCCCTCCTTTGGGAGCACCGTGACTGTCATGAGGTAAACGACCGTACTCACTCTTTGGTTTCGTTGGAGGGTGTTGTGGGTCGGCAATCCCTACACCCGTCGAACTGTGGTACCCGACGTGTTCGAGCGAGGGGAAACTTTTATGCCAAACCCTAACCCTTGTGCTGGGTCGGCGATCGACGGATCGACGGCCCTTAAGGTGCATTAGTCGGGGTGTATATCTGCAAGAATTCCTAGGGCGGTCGTCCCGTCCTCTAATTGTGGCTCCATGGTGGGTTTGGAATCTGACTCAGATGAATTTAGAAATATTCGTCCTATGGAATCTAAAATTGCCCCCTCCGACGCCGACCCCTGCGAGAAATTGGACTGCCTCAAGGACCCTTCCCCTGCTGCCAACAGGTGTGGAGTTCCCCACTCAGGCATGGCACCCACAGACCTTGGCAAACCTCCTAAGGATACTGTGACGAATTCTCCATCGTCGGGTAGTGAGATCCATCAGGTGATCTCCCCGGCATCAATTCCTATGCACAGTACTGCCTCTGTGATCAATAATAGTGATGACAACCCCACAGTCTCGACTTTAACTTCTAAATTACCAGATTATGATTCTAGCCTTAGCCTACCTCTTCATTCCGTTGACAACCTTAATGACGAACCTCGCATGCCCTCAGCTGACACCCCTACGGATGCTTCTTGCATCCCTGACCCGTCTGTGACTCCTTCTGTTACCATCTTCCCTCCGGATGCAGGATCTACTACCTCAATTAAACCTGCTTCTGTACCTCCACGATCTCAACGAGCCATTGATGCAGGTACAGGAAAAGACCTTGCCGGTATTTCCTCTGCCATTCACACGCTTCAACCGTTCGTACCTTCGCATAACCGACAAAGGCGTAAACGTAACACGTATACCCCTGCTTCGAAGGACACTTATAACGCTATGTTCAGTCCCCCTGATTGGTCACGGTTTTTCACGGTCTCTGGTGAACCTATGGATGATTTCAGTCTATACGATACTCTCGCACAAGATATTGGTGACTTCACCATGCATGCTGTTGGATCGGCCAAGCGCATGATTGAGGTGAAAACACAGGAGCAATCAGAAGCCTTACAAGCCTACCTCGACACCCCCAACGACAGATACACAGGTAAACCAGATGAATACCTGAATCAGTGTACTGGCACGGTTGTGCTCCCTTCCGACTTCGAATTTGCAGATCAGAGCTTTACAGGCTCAACCAATCGTATCTTAAAATTATTGCAAAGAACTGACCCCACTGTTGTTAACGTTGACACTTATACTGCTCCTCAGCGTGGAAATCGGCCCCCACTACGCATTGTCAAAATCTATTTTAAGCGCCATGACCTCCCTATGCATGTCCGTCTTGCAGGTCGCCAACTGCAGGTACGAAGGTATGTTAACAAGCCGAGACAATGCACAAATTGCTGGAAGCTTGGGCATTCGACCCCACGGTGTCGGGCTCTCAATGCTCGTTGCTTAAATTGCGGCTCAGAACAACATGCTCTCAACAATTGTCAAGCCAGCGCGCCCCGTTGTGCAAATTGTGACGGGTCCCACAAAGCCAATGACAGAACATGCCCGCACTTTGCGTTTCATCGTGACGTATTACATTTACAGGCCACAAAAGGACTCCCCTTCCGGTCTGCTGCAGCACAATTAAGGCAGGAAGGTAAATCTCCTCTCCTCCATATCGACGGTATGAATCAACTACACCCGCTGACTCCTCTGACCACCAGCGTCCAGAGCAGCCTCCGGCACCACCTATTAGCCCACAACATTACCCCACCAATGATACCTTCCGTTTAGTTCACCTTAACTCCCCGGACCTATCCACCTCTAACAGGTTCGAGGGATTTACTAACTTGACCGATGATACTGAGTTTTGGAACATGACTGCTGAAGAGAACCTCATGGAATGTAACACAGTACCAGATATAGAGACTTCTCCCCAATCTCACTCCACCCAGTCGCAGCCTCGGAAAAAGCGTAAGGTTGCAAGTCCTATCCGGTCATTATCCCGGACTCGGTTCCACCACACGGAAGTGGGTTATGCCTACCCACGATCCGGACTGTGGCTGCCATAACTGCGGCCGATTCTTTCTACTTCAGCACAAGACTTCTACCCGTACAGTACTCACCGAACATCTTCACAAATTTCTTTCCAAGCGAGCTCCAGCGGAAGATGCTCAAATTCACCCGACTCCTTGTTATTGTGTCACCCATATTTGTGAATCTGATCCTACGCCCAAGGACTTGATGCAGAGATTCCTGAAGGACAATAACCTGTTGGATTCTGACTTGACTAATATAGAGCTATCACAATCCCGATTTGATGTTCACCAACCTCCTGTCAATGTGCGTACCACCCTCACCACGCCTGATCCTCCCTGTAACCTTGAGCGACATGTTCCGTTAGCCGCTCCCCACTGCCCAGATCCCGATGCTCCCAAACCTAGGGACATTCCCCCACAAACTCCTGCTAACCCTACGACACCATCATCTGACGAACCTTCGATAAAGACTCATCATACCCCGAGCCCTTCACAATCTCCTGTATTGATATGTCACACCAATATCCCACCTGACAAATGTGGATGTCCAATTTGTTTCCGTAATTACATCACACCCCATATCTGTGCCACGGATCCCTGCCTCCTTGCTCGGACGCAGGAATTTGTCACCACACGTACACTTCCCCCTAACCCTGATGAAGATGTTACCTCCGCTTATCTATTTATGAACACTCTGCGCCAAAAACTCCTCCACTGCCCCACCCTTGTTCCTAAACTAGTCACACAATTCACAGCTATTTCTGAAAAATTTACAGACCTTACATCTACCCCTTCACCTCCATCCACACAACCCTCTCCACACTCACAACCTTTACCAGACTCTCTTCAAGAGACCACTATTGTCGATGACTCTGACAATCCTATTCTTGATGGCACATAACATTTTGCAATGGAATATAAACGGATACCAAACTCGCCTCCGTATGGGAGAATTACAACGATTACTTAAATTATATTCACCATTATGCATTTGCCTCCAACATGTAGGCAATTTTGTTGTCCCCCCCCAGGCATTATACTGTTGCTGCTAGCTCCCCTATAACCCCTTCACATCTCCGAACGGCCATCCTTGTGCACTATAAGTGCGTATTTGTTCCTGTCACCCTTGACCCCAACCCTTTTCAAACAACTGCCGTCTCCATTTCATTACCAAACCTTCCTTCCTTGACTGTTTGCTCCTCCTACAATCAACCCTCCTGTCATTACAATACTTCAGACCTTCATCAAATAGTACAACAACTGACCCCACCGTACCTTATTCTGGGCGACTTTAACGCACACTCTCCCCTTTGGGGCAACCCAAACACAGACATCCCAGGTGATAAAATTGAAAAATATCTCCTTCATTCTACCCTTTGTTGTCTCAACTTTACACCCCCACCTACAGATCTGCTACCCACTGTACATTTTCCGCTGTTGATCTTTCCTTTGCCTCGGATGACGCAGCTCCCCTATTTGACTGGTCAGTTTTACAGGATCGCTTCTCCAGCGACCACTACCCTATACTCCTTAAGTATTTGTGCCCTGCATCCTCCCCTCAAATATTGAGTTATAATCTCTCTAAAGCCGATTGGATGTCTTATACGCACTCCTCTGCAGACGTTTCGGACTTCTCCCCTACCTCCTCCCCTGCACACAATTTTGATTATTTTTCGTCCTTCCTGAACTCCATTGCTCGCACTCATATCCCGCTTACCTCCTCGCTGACGCACCCTCGCCAGGTCCCTTGGTGGACGCCCACTCTAGCCCAAATGATAAAATTCAAGCATCGTGTGGAACGCCTTCTTAAGCGTCTGAGTGTTAGGCAGCGGCGTTTAAAGACTGTTTCCCCCCCGACTTTTTTCCACTAATCGTTACTTTGACCTTATAACCATCACTATTGAAAAAATTGCCCTTAAAACGTTCTATAACAAGATCTGTGCAGTTGTCAAATGCAGTATCCTTGACAACAAGTTACTTTCATGGCGATCATATATCTCGTCCTTCAATTCCCGCACCCCTCTCTCTACTTTATGGAAAAAGTTTCGCAGTATCAACGGACGCACTGTACGGCCTCCACTCTCTCCACTCAAAGACCCTGCCTCGGACTCGCTTACACATGACCCCCTTGACATCGCTGCCATACATGCCAAACATTTCTGTCACGTCAGCTCAGACCAGCCATTGCCTCGTCAATTTCTTCGTTATAAATGTATGGAGGAATCTCGCCCGCTATCTTTTCATAGCGGGAAAACACATGAATATAACACCCCTTTTTCAATTCCGGAATTGCGACACGCGCTCGACCTGTGTACAGACACTACTCCTGGCCCGGATGGATTCTCGTACGCTCTCATCCGTCACCTCCATCCACGTGCGCTACAACATCTTTTACAACTGTACAATCAGTTTTGGATAAGTAACTACTTCCCACCGTCTTGGCGGCATGCTTACACTATATCCGTACCGAAGCCTGGAAAAGATCATAGTCTTCCCACAAATTACAGACCGATTGTGCTTACCTCATGCCTCTGCAAATTAATGGAAAAAATGATCAGTCCTCGACTTTTATATTACGCTGAGTCACATGCCCTCCTATCCCCATATCAGAATGGTTCCCGCCCTGGCCGTTCTACACTGCACTCACTTATTCGCCTTGAACACCAAATACGTGATGGGTTCTCCAAGAACCAACCCACAGTGGCAATATTTTTTGACATTGCTAAGGCTTATGACACAACATGGAGACACAGGATTTTAAAAAATTTACACGATTCTGGCATGCGGGGTCCTCTTCCCTGCTTTTTACAAAATTTTCTCTCTAACCGTACATTCCAGGTCAAAAATAATGGTCTCCTATCGGACATTATGTCACAAATTAATGGAATACCACAAGGATGTGCCCTTAGCAGCTTACTCTTTATTATGGCGATCAATAGTGTCATACACAGCCTCCCACCTGAAATATCGTATAGCTTGTATGTGGACGACTTCGCAATATATTATACTTCTCCCAGTCTGACTCACATACAACGGCGTCTCAACATTGCTCTAAAATCCATCCACTCTTGGGCATCCACTGCTGGTTTTCAATTTTCTGCTGAAAAGACTAACGCCGTTGTATTCTATAGAAATGTTCGACATTTACGTAAACAGTCCATTACTCTCACCATGGGACATTCTAATATTCGGATCCTTCCACATACCAGGTTCCTTGGTTTAATCTTTGATACTCACCTCAATTGGAAGAGTCACATTGCCTGCTTAAAGGCACGTTGCCTCCAGAGAATGAATGTTCTGAAAACAGTCGCACGAGTCCATTGGGGCGCAGATCGCGCTACGCTTTTACTGTTCTACAGAGCTACCATCCTCTCAGCCCTAGATTATGGTAGCCCTGTCTATGGCACGGCCTCTGCTTCCACATTAGGAACCCTCGACAGCGTACACCATTTGGGCATCCGCTTTAGCTCGGGGGCATTCCGTTCCTCTCGTGTCTCCAATATCCTATGTGAGGCTGGGACCTTACCTCTAGCCTACCACCGTCGATTAGTCCTCATGCGTACGGCTGTTCGCCTCCGTCATGACCCAACTCTACTAGAACTATTCCATTCCACAGATAACTATCGTTCAAACATTCCAGTGCCATTCCCAATGTTGTCTCGCCAATTGCTCTCCACTTACAGTATCACCGTTCCTCCCATAACTCCCCCTCCTAGTCACATCACTCCGTGGACCCTAAACCACCCTACAGTTTGCTTTCACTTAGCGGATCAACTTGATGCCCAAGCCCCATCTCAATGTCGACATCTCGCTTTACAACATCTTGGTGATCACATCCCGGCTGTTTTCATTTACACCGATGGCTCGAAAACTGCGGATGCCGTGGGTTGCGCTGCAGTCTCAGACCATGGCTTGTATCAAAGTACCTTACACCATCACTCCACGGTTTTCACTGCTGAATTATGGGCTATTCAAGGTGCTTTAAGCACCATCTCTTCATTGTCGAGGAACTCTCCACGGGTCGTTTTCTGTAGTGACTCAAAGAGTGCACTGCAAGCCTTATGTGTATTTGCCCCCAAGGACCCATTGGTCAAGACTATCATCCACACAATACACAAATTACAGTGCGCTAATCGTTCCATCACACTGTGCTGGATCCCCGCGCATGTAGGAATTCCCGGGAATGAGCGTGCAGACTTCCTCGCTAAGCAAGCGTGTCATGGTACACCCTCTACTACTTTGCTGCGTTCGGAGGATATGCTCCCTGTCCTCCGTCGCCATGTTTATGACTCTTGGCGAGTTATGTGGAAAGCGCAACCATTAACTGGCCACCTTCGCTCCATTAAGGATGACATACACTTGTGGCCCTCTTCAATTAATGGTTCACGTGCAGACCAAACCCTATTAACTAGATTACGTTTAGGCCACACACGCCTCACACATGGTTACCTGATGTCCACCCCTCGTGGTCCACCACCTGAATGCCAACATTGCCATACATCATTGACTGTTTTTCACTTTCTTTGTATTTGTCCCGTCTATGCATCTGAAAGACGGAGATTCTTGCTGAACACCTCATTACATGGCATCCTCTCTGACTCAGACTCTTTCAATTTCACCCCTATTCGTCACTTCCTGAGAGCGATAAATTTATACAATGACATATAACTACTGACATATAACTACTGACATATACGTGACTTTAAACTCTGTACCACCTCCTCCACCACTAGCCTTGAGAGGGCCTAGGCCCAGTGGGCTAGTATAAAATAAAAGCATCATCAACAACAATCTCCTCCCTAACCCACCGAACCTTCCCATACCATCCACATCCTCAACTCAACACACCACACCCCATCCTAATCCATTCCAACCCCCATCTCCTGCTCCCCAATCCCCCCCCCCCCCTCCCCCCCCCCTCACCCACACCCCACCCCATTCTCGTGCAGCAGCACCCAACATACATTGTGCACATAACATTAACATTCTCCAATTGAACATAGATGGCATTAACACAAAGAAACACAAACTCTCACATTTCATCAAACAACACAACATACACATTGCCATCTTACAAGAAACAAAACTCCGCACAACACAAGAAACACCCACATTTCATAATTTCACCACCATCAGACAAGACCGGGCTGTCGGCGGGGGCGGTGGACTCACGTCACCCTGGTACACAAAGAAATATCATGCATAGTAACCAGTGTACAGAGAACTGCCATATGAAGGGAGGCTAGACAAATTAAATCTACCGAGTTTAAAAGAGAGGAGAGAGAGGGGAGACATGATAATGATGTACAAATGCACCCGGGGGCTGGAGAGACTGGATAGGGAGGATATATTAATTATGGATACAGGAATAACTAGAGGCCACAGCTACAAAGTAAAAAGACCTACCTGCAAGAACGATATCAGGAAGTTTAGCTTCCCCTATAGATGTATTGACAAATGGAATGGGCTGGACGAGGAGGTGGTAGGGGCAAGGAACATCCATATTTTCAAGAAAAAATTGGATAAAAAGTAGACTGAGAGACGGGACAACACGAGCTTAGCTCAACTCCTGTAAACTACAATTAGGTAAATACAAACCAAATCCCTCCTCCCCCCAAATGATAACACAACAGAAATACAATCAATTAAAATACGCACTGGCAACAACTCCAACATAACCATCATAAACACATACATCCCTCCCCAAACATCCCCTACAGTACCAAATGAATACAGACCACACTTACAACACATCACAAACACCCCAGACATCATCCTGGGTGGTGACTTCAACGCCAAGACGTCGGCCTGGTTTGTCAACAACCCCGACACAGACAGAGGGCTGGTACTACAAAACCAAACAGATAACCTCATCATCCTTAACGACATCCATCAACATACCCATATTCCTCACCAAGCCCTCTATAACCCATCATCTCCAGACATCACCTTTTGCTCCCCAGAACTCGCCCCCACAACATCCTGGGAGGGTGGTCAGAACCTTAGGCTCTGACCACCTCCCGATCATTATCACCACCAAAACCAGACTCACCCCAGCTAGCCACAAACACACATACACCAATTATAAAAGAGCTAACTGGGAAGCATTCACAAATGAGACAGAACAACACTTCACAACTCTAAACAGTACACCCATCACTAACATCAACAATGCTGTACACATACTCAATAAAACTATCCAAAACGCTGACAAGAAACACATTCCAAGAGGTAACAGAAAAAGACACAACCCCAACTTCACACCAGAAATTCAAAACATCATCAGACAACGCGACACACTGAAACACTCCCCAGCACCCCACACACAAGATATCACACAACAAATTCAAGCACTCAACACCCAAACTAACAACAAAATACAAGAACAACAAAAACTAAATTGGAATAACTTCCTACAAACACTTGATCACAAAACAAACCCCCAAAAAATCTACAAAACACTAAACAGCATCACACTTTCCAACAGCAACACAACACAATCACATGCTGCAATCACAACAACAGACTCTACTCCTTCATGTAAACAACAAGCAAACACTCTCATCAATCACTTCTCACATGTAAGCCACCTAAAACCTCACAAAGACGACCGACGTGTCATCCGACGTAAGAGATAATTCCCCACATACCCTGACTATACACTCTTCACCAATCACCAGACAAAGCATATCATCAACAATCTCAAGCACTCACCCGCCTGTGGCCTAGACAACATAAGCAACATACACCTCAGACACTTTTTTTTTTTTTTTTTTAACCCTCCAACCCCGGCTAGGGTAGATCGTGACTGTACTCTGTGTCCGGGGGTTTTGAGGAATTTTGGTCCATGTTGATTCACCTGTTACTCCTGAAATACATGACACAAAGTTATAAAAAAAAAAAAAAAATTTTGCACAAACCTTCATGTGTAGAATGCCGTTGAGTAGAGGTCTCTAGCCCAAGTGATTGCATAATGGCGAGCGCGGGAAGTGGAGTGATTTTTATGCGGGAAAATCTTCCCGCGTTCGGATGCGTCGCCTTGGCCCAGGCCCCGGCTTGGCTAACCTACTGCGCACTTAGCCACTCGTCGCGCCAGAGTTTTTACCTCCCGGAGGCGATTTTATTTATTGATAGTGATGTTATTATAGTTATTTGGAGTCCAATTATATAAAATATGTGTATTAGGCTATCATTGTCACTAATATTTCACATTTTCACTCGATACCGTAGTTTTTATGAGTAATTGAGGCTGGTTATTGTTATATTAGGCAGTGATTATTCGTTATCACAGGTGTTTATTATACTTTGGCCATCTAATATTAGTTCGTGTGTCACTTTCACTTTGGTAAATATGCTTGAGAGAGTCACTGTCACTGATAATGCTCATTTTCACTTGATACGGTACATTTTATTAGTAATTGAGGTAGGTTATTGTTATATTAGGCAGTGATTATTCGTTATCACAGGTGTTATTATACTTTGGCCATCTAATTTTACTTCGTGTGTCACTTTCACTTTGGTAAATATGCTTGAGAGAGTGTCACTGTCACTGATAATGCTCATTTTCACTTGATACGGTACATTTTATTAGTAATTGAGGTAGGTTATTGTTATATTAGGCAGTGATTATTCGTTATCACAGGTGTTTATTATACTTTGGCCATCTAATATTACTTCGTGTGTCACTTTCACTTTGGTAAATATGCTTGAGAGAGTGTCACTGTCACTGATAATGCTCATTTTCACTTGATACGGTACATTTTATTAGTAATTGAGGTAGGTTATTGTTATATTAGGCACTGATTATTCATTATCACAGGTGTTTATTATACTTTGGCCATCTAATATTATGTCATGTGTCACTTTCACTTAGTTATATGCTTTGTAAACGTTTTATATACAATTTATTGTGTCTTTTTTCACTTATTTATATATATTTTCATAATACATGACTTTTTTATCACAATACATTGTTTTATTTCCACTTGTTGCCTATATACATACATATTGTCAGTCTTTGGTACTTTCACTATGATTATTAGTTAGTACTCCTGCTTGGTGTGGTATTCAGCAAAGCACGGTATAGCACATAGTGACAGCTGGCACTCCACACACTGCATGGTGGTTCTTTTCTGCTTCCTCGGCCTCACCTGGCTGTTCCAGCAGACATGGCACCGCCTTCTGCTAATGGTGACTCCATCTCGTTCCAGAGGCAGGTAACCAAGCTTGTGCACATTTAGATACTGTGCACACTGCATACAGTCCTGAACGGGGCGCCCAGGTTGTGCCACTGCCCTCTGTGGCGTAGCATACCTGTCCAGGAGCTCCACCAACACCTGTTTTTGGAACCTCCGCAGGCTACTGAACTTCCTGGGTGTGCGCGGATTCCGAAGCCTGTAGATATTGTAGGCATTCAGCATTGACATGTCCACCATGTGCAGAAAGAACTTTTTGTACCATCTGCACGAGGTACGCAGACAGTCGATGAAGCCTATCTGCATGTCGATCTTGTCCACCAGCCTCATATTTATGTTGTAGTCCATTACAGCATCGGGCTTGGTCACCCTGACTTGGGTGCGGCGATCCACCTTGCCAGTCTCAACCATTTCCCCCTTGTGGACGGTGCTCAGGAGGTTGACCTTCCGCTGGTCGTGCCAGTGAATAGCCAGAATGGGTCCCGACTTCTTCTTGAAGACATCGCCTTTCTTGGTTTTAGGAGGGAAAGTTGGCATGCCCTTCCTTTTCGCTCTAACTGTGCCTACAGTCCCCGTCTTGCGCTGATGGAGGTACTTTGAGAGAGTGGGGGACGTGTAGTAGTTGTCCGTGTAGAGGACGTGATTCTTCTGGAAGTACCGGTTCATCATGGCTTGAACCACTGCTCCGCCAAAGCCAATGAGGGGGTCTATTTCCACGTCCCCTTCCTTCCCGCTGTAGACCAGGAAGTCCAGGACATAGCCAGTTTGGCAATCGCACAGCACAAAGAACTTTATACCAAAGCGATGTCTCTTTGAGGGGATGTACTGCCTGAAGCTCAGCTTTCCCCGGAACAGCACAAGAGACTCGTCAATACAGACGTTGCAGAAGGGCGTGAAGTATGACGTGAAACGTTCTCGCATCATCTCGTACAACGTCCTAATCTTCCACAGCTTGTCAGAGAGATGCATGTCGGTGTTGGTGACAAGATGGAGCGCTCCGAGGATGTCGAGGTACCGGTCCCGAGAGATGTATTTCCCGAAGGCAGGGGTGGATATCAGATCTTTGGTGATCCAATAGTCAGCCAACCTGTGCTTCTTTACATGAGGCATTAGCATGGTGATTGCCAGGAACACCATGAACTCGGGATGAGTCACTGGGGTCCACCGCTTCATGTGGCCCTTGGTCACCTTGCCAAAAAAGTTCACCTGGATTTGGTGGTGCTTGTTTGTCTCTTCTATGACAAACTCAGTAACCTCCTTATCAAAAAATGCCTCAAAAAGCTCATGTGGTGGAGCATTGGGGCCTGCGGGAAAACTTGGGGTAACTCCTGAACCCTCCTGTACCTCATCAAAAGGGGTTACATCAGGGTCATTCACTTCATCAGCAGCCACATCCTGCCAGTTGAAAATATAAAATGGGTCCTGCTGGCGACGCTGACGAGGAGCTGCAGCTGGGGCAGCACGCCCACGAACTTTGGCGGCGCGCACCCTAGGGCGGCCAGGAGCGCGACGGCGCCCAGGCCCAGCCCGGCGGCCAGGGCGGCCAGGAGCACGACGGCCCTGGGCAAAGCGTCTGGGTTGAGGGTCGTCGATGTCCATAAAGTCATCGTCGTTGTCGTCAGAGCCGTCATCTTGCCCTGACGGTGGACCCAGGTAATCATGGCCAGAGTCATCTGTGAGGTGCCCTTCATCTTCAGACCCCCCCTCATAATCTCGCGGGGAACGAATGATGCGTGGGCGGCGTGTAGGTCGGCGAGGTGGGGAAGGAGTGGCAGGTGAGGCTCTGTCATCTTCATGCAGAGGTTCGGGGCTCCTTGGCCTACGACGATTCGTAGACAGCACTGGTTCAGTGTCTGTAGGTGCAGGTATGGATGCGAGGTCAAAAACATCGTCAGGAACCTCTGTTGTAGGCTGGAGAGGTGGGGTGGACCCTGGGGAAACTTGCGGGGGCGTATGGCTGGGACCGGCAGGGGTGGAAGCCGCGGGAGCCTCGAACAAAGAGCGCCTACTTGTAGCTCCTTTTTTCACATATTTTCTCCCTTTTCCCTTTTCTGTAGTAGTATGTCTCCTCTCGGGGGAAATAGGGGGTAAATAGGCCGAAAGTGGGGGGTCCTCAACCCTAGGCAGTGCTGGTGGTGGTGGGGAAGAATGGCGGGCGCCTGGGGCAACTTGGGTGGCGTGGGTAGATAAGGAAGACAATGGCGGGTCAACCTCACCCTCACGCTCAGCCTCACTGGCACCCTCACGCACTGCTCCCTCACCAAGTTTTAGGGCCTCTTTCCTGGCTGCCGCGGCCGCCTTTTCAAGAACTTGCTTCTTATAAAAGCGTATCTTGAATGGGGATTTAGCTGGCGAAGGGCTAGGTGTCGTGTCACTCAACCTAAACTTGGCAGTCGACCTAGTGCTGTCCCATTCGCTCACTCTCACTACACCTCATCACCTTGCACAACTATATCACGTTCAGTACTATCATCACTTTCATCGTCATGCTCAAATCCAACAAATTGCGCGTCTCTTTGATGAATTTCGTCTAGATCGTCTAAATTTTCACTATAGTGAGACTGATAAGACTCGGAGCTATCACTGCCCAAGTCATCAACACTATTTTGTCCTTCACCACGTTCATAACTCCTCAAAGCTATTTCAATACCTCCGGGAGTCAACGCATCTTGTACGTGCCTTTGCGTTAGGGCGCGACGAACATGGGCAGGCGTCGAAGGGAGCATGGAATCGGACACAGGGGAATCACTTTTTGGGCTAGTATCCATGATGGCGGCAGGGTAGAGACTGTTTTGGTGGCGTACATGGTGTCTGGTGGCGTCGCCTAGCGACCACGGAACGAAATGTTTACGCGCGCCATTCGAAAGCACATACGCAAGCAATGGTACAATGTTGTACCACCCGGGTTCCTCGGGTCAAAACATAATGGTACACACGTGTACCACCCGGGGTTGAAGGGTTAAAGAGACACTGAACGGAGGAAGGAAAAACACAGATAAAACAAAAAGGTCCATGTGCCTAAAGGCATCCTCCATTCATAAATGTTTGTAACAACTGGATTTAAACATTTGTAGATTGTAAGTGTGTGGAAAGCAATTCGAGGGAAGTGAATTCCAAAGAGTAGTAGCTCTGGGGATAAATGAATTCTGATAAGCAGAAGTTCTGCATTGTGGAGGAGAAAGTGTAAATTCATGGGCGCTCTCAGCTGCCCTAGTTCTACAGGGAAAGATGTGGAGAGGCGGCACAATTGAAGCAAGTTCCTCGGAACAATTGCTGTGAAAATATCTGTAGAATAATGCAAGGGATGCAACGTTTCTTCGTATGGATAATGTAGGAAGGTCCTGTGTGATTGCAGGGTTATTGATTAATCTAATAGCTTTATTTTGAATTTTGTCCAACTGCCTCAATGCAACCACTCCACTTCCACCCCACAGAGGTGAACAGTAATCCATCTGAGAACGCACATGACTTTTATATATCACGGCCAAGGGACCACAAGGCATACAAGCACTCACTAACATATCAAACTACAGCTATTCACACAACACAATACCAGACATTTGGAAGCATGGTATCATCATCACATTCCCCAAACCCAACAAAGACCCACGCTACCCTCCTCGCACCGCCCCATCACACTCCTTTGCTCCCCCTCCAAAGTCATGGAACGCCTAGTATTACAACTGATCACACCCGACCTACCCCTAGCTCCAACACAGCATGGCTTTAGGCCACTGCACTCCACAAACACTCTTCTCGCAGACCTTGCACAAAGAGCTTTTGACGGCATCAACTCGGCTAGACCACCACACAGATCATTATTAGCCACACTCGACATTAGTAAAGCCTTCGATGCCATCCCCCGCCACAACCTAACAAACAGGGTCTACAACACAATCATGCACAACAACACAAAAAGGTGGCTGGCCAACTTCCTAGCAGGCAGATGTGCACACGTATCTTTTGCCGGTCAGTCATCTAAAATCAGAAACTTTCCAAACGGAGTCCCACAAGGATCCGTCCTATCGCCCGCACTCTTCAATCTGTATATGCACGATATAACTACACCCAATACGCCCCAAATAAACTTAGCCTACTATGCAGATGACATAACACTCACATGCACACACCATGACCCAAAAAGAGCAACAGATCTCCTTCAACCCTATCTCAACACACTACTGTACATGGCTGGTACACTACAAGCAGACTTAATCTAGCCCCAGCCAAATCCACCGCAACCCTGCTCACAAGCTGGACAGGAGAACACGAATACATCCCTCAACTCACCATAAACAACACACCCCTAACACATACACACACACCCAAAATCCTAGGAGTAACATATGATACTCATATGACATTCAAACAGCACACCACAAACATTAAAAAGAAACTGACACCCAGACTTAACGCCCTCAGGTCACTTGCTCACACAAAATTTGGACACAACAAAGAAACTACCACCACAGTATATAAACAATACATAAGATCAGTGATGGAATACGCAAGCCCAGCCTGGGCTTCTAACCTAGCTGAAACACATCATAAGACCTTACAGACTATTCAAACAAAGCCCTGAAGATCATTACAGGCTGCACAGCTACTTCACCCACAGATCACCTACATCAAGAAACCAAAATCCTCAAAGTCAAAGACCATCTGGACATGAGAGGCACTCAATTCCTGGCAGCAGCCTCCACGAACCAAGACCACCCACTAAACTACATGGCAACACACCCACAGACACCAAGAAATATCAAAACAACACCCAGCACACGGTATCACACACAATTATTATCCTCTCTCCCTCCCTGCCCACCCCGAACCAACTTCCAGAAGCACATCCATACTCATCTCGCTCGCCAATCCATCCACTCACTCACAGACAACACGCAGCTGCATGCACGACCTCCCGAAATCCATCCTTCCGAATCCTCCCTCCCTCGCGAGGACAGAGTCTACCTGGCCAGGCTGAGATGCGGACACCATCCAGCTCTCCTGAGCTATCAGAAGAGACTGGATGACCCCGTTGTCGACGCCTGCCCGGGATGTAACACAGCACCCCATACCATTAACCCCTTATTGGCGGCGCTCAACTTAAGTCGTGCACCAATTTGCAGCAAGTTAGGAGCATTATTAAGGCTTTTAACCCTCTCATGACCATAGGACGCAGAGGTTGCCAGATTAGCAATAAGAAATAGATTACTCTCACTGTTATAATTACCTCTCCAAAATTAGTTTTCTGCCCACAGCTAACTCAAAGACAACTGCAGAGGTTGAAGTAAACAAACTAAAGGTTTATAGATACCCCTGACGGTAACAAAGGCTTGAAAGTATCCCTAATAGGCTCAAAAATCGCGTCAGGATGTGAGAGGGTTAAAGGGTTAAAATCGAGTGCAGCGGGCCAGACAGCCGACTCCCAGGGCTTAACGCCGCCCATTAACTCATGTTCCCTGTGTTCTCGAGAGGCCGGCAGTGTAGCCAGTAGTGAGCATAGCTGGGAAAAATATACCGATATATGCTAAACTCCCATGTTCGTGGCTTCACTGCAAGAGAACCACGAGTGTTACGTAGCTCGTTCTGGTCTCATTTTGAAGCTTTTAGTGCCTAGTTTTTTTGCTTAATAATTTTTGTTTCATGCAGATGCTTGATTTATCATGCAGGAGGGCCTGAATATGCCTAAATGAGCCCAAAACACCCCGCTAGACAAGGGTTAAACACATCATAGAAGACTGCATTTCACACAACTACTTACGCCAACAACACAATCTACACTCAATGAGAGCTCTGTGGGAAAGCCCGATCATGGCCATGGCCTTCCTCAGGGACTCGGGGCTGTTCGGCCAGGCAGCTTAGGGAACAACAACAACAACTATCAAAGAAAACTTAAGTCTGTTGATATAAAATCGCAAAAGGACACTACCGCAGATTCTTCCCCCAAGTTTAGGTTCGGAAGTGTGAATGTGGGTACTATGAAAGGAAGGCCAGGTGAGATTGCGGAGATGCTAGAGAGACGACGAGTTGATGTATGTTGTGCCCAGGAAACCGGGTGGAAAGGGGGGAGTGCGAGGTGGATTACGGGTAAAAATTAACGCTTTAAGTTTATATGGAAGGGAAATGAACATGGTACGGGAGGGGTGGGTTTCCTGGTGGCAGAAAGGTGGGCAGATTGTGTTATAGATTTTTTTTTTGTTTTTTTTTTTTTCTATGTGATTGAGGGAGGCAAAAGGCATAACTGCCTATAGCGAGTGCCTCCCCCATAGTTGAAAGAGTGACAGGGCCAAAATCAAGGGACGTTCGAGCCAAAATGCCTGGACACACGGAGTTTGAAGCAATTTAAGTCATAGGAAGAGGGAAAGACTGATTCTGGGAGAGAGTTCCAGAGCTCAGCTGTTGAGTAGAAGAAAGTTTGAGAGTAACGTTTCACTCTTGGGTTGGAGAGTTGCACAGAGTAGGGGTGGGATTGAGTTGCAAGACGGGTACCACGTGCCCTACGTAAAGGAGGTGGTATGCACTGGGATAGCTCTGAGGAACACTGATTATTATAGTAGCGATAGAATAGCGAGAGAGATGCAACATTGCGGCGGAGAGAGAGAGATTGCAGAGAGTTGGTGAGTGGACGGGAGTTAATGATACGAAAGGCCTTCCTTTCAACTTTGTCTAGGAGAGCGGTGTGAGAGGAACCTCCCCACACATGTGAACAATACTCAATACAAGGGCGCACTATGCCCCTGTACAGAGCAAGAAGCTGTGCAGGGGAAAAGAACCCCCTAAGGCGGTTGAGCACACCCAGCTTCTGGGAGGCTGCCTTAGCAAGACTGGTAATATGGTCCTTCCAAATGAGAGCAGAAGAAAAAGAGACACCAAGAATATTGAGAGAAGATGAAGGGTTGATTTTTGTATTGTTGAAGAATAAGGGATAGTCCGCTGGGAGATCCTGACGGGTAGATAGATGGAGAAATTGGGTTTTGGAAGCATTAAAGTTAACAAGGTTTTCTCTGCCCCAATTGGAAATAGTATTTAGATCAGAATTTAAGAGTTCTATGGCTTCATTACGTTTGTCGTTGAGGGATTGCTGGCTGGGGCGTTCTGAAAAACTAATGGAGTAGTGTAAGGTTGAGTCGTCTGCGTATGAATGGATGGGAATTAAGGTACAGTTAAGGAGATCATTAATTTTATAAAAATTAGAAAGAGAATAGGAGATAGGACAGAGCCCTGAGGAACACCAGAGTTTATAGGGTGAGGAAGTGAACAATGGCCGTCCCAGGCTGGGAAATTAGGTATAGCCCGGCAGCCCGGCTAGCCCGGATATGTTGCCGGGCAAGTGCTTTTTAATGTTGGTCTGCCCGGCGGTTGCCCGGGGGACAAGTCAAATTTTTTGCCTTTTAACCCTTGAAAAATGCTAAAATAATTATAAAAACAAACATACACACTTTCCATAAATATAAATAAAGTATAAGAGACAGGCAGATGTATCTACTATTTCCACTTTCAACGACCATTGGTTACTGGTAACGTAACGGCTGGTTTTCGATTCACGTTAATTTCACGTCACTATTCTCTCTATCTCCTCTTCCTCCTCCTCCTCCCCGTAGGCCTACATAATATTATAACCGTTGGACGGTTGGATAGAGAAGAGGTACTTCCGAATAGGCGGCTCGCTCGCCGCTCTTTATCAATAACATTAGTGTTTCAATTGTCGCCGGGGAAGCACGTGTTTAGTGAGAAAATGTACTATAATGAGTGTGTCTAAGAAACAACAGGCTTCCTTGACAAGATTCTTAACACTAAAACAACCACCATCAACAAGTACAACTAGGTAAAACCGTTGTTTTAAAATAGTTTAACTTTTTGTATCTAGCCTAGTCAGTCTGTCAGACGATAGATTTCTCTTATTGACTCGCCTCTTAAGTGAAAATTGTTGGTAAGCTACTCCACCTATGTTTTCTACCTAAGATATTTACTTAATGTTACAAAAATGTGTTTATAAACAATCTTAAGGATTTAGTTACACAATTTTTAATACAAAAAAATATATATGATACTCTGCAGTCTCTGTTCTGCTACTGTACAATGTAAAGTATGCCTAGGCCTAAATAAAACTATATGTATTGCCAAACAACTTGATCCCTGAGGGGATGGGTACAAACTAAGCTCCAGCATAGAGGCAAATTCAGTTCGTTCGATTTTGTATCTTGTTTCGTGGGAGGGTTGGTAATTGATAATGTCTAACCGCGAATTATTATTTGTGTATGGGGGTTCAAGTGAAATGTGTGTTATCATAGTCATACTGTTGGAATGGCTGTGGTGGTGAATTTAGTTTGTAACCAGTGTAATCAATTCGATCATGCTGATCAGGGTCTTGTATTCACGTTCTAAATACAACACTGGTCTACTTCACCCTTAATGTCTGCCATTGCAGACATTGGTTGGGAGGCCATGGGCTTAAGTAATAAGTACCGGGTGTCGAATGTCGATTAAAGATGACTTTATAACTCACTTTCTGGACATAATTCTATTTTCTATATACAAAAAAAAAAAAAAAAAAAAAAAATCAGCAATATTTATTATCATAAACTAAAGCTAGTCCTTCGCATTCAGTAGAGATGTGAACAATGAATTTTGCAATATAATATCTACACTTACACACACACACACACACACACATACAGACAGACAGACAGATAGATATTAGATAGATAGATAGTTATTTATTTAGTTCAGATTTCAGAATGAGTTTTCTGCAGAGGTTTACCTTACTTAATATTCAACATGAGTATGATTTCATAAGTTTTCTATAATATAACTGTACACTGACAGCTTATTACTTACTGGTACCGTATTAGTTATTTTTGACATATTAATTAGATAATTAATCATCTGATGGTATTGCATTGTTTGTAACTTTGTCACTGTCTTTATATGCTAACTTGTGAAATCTATTTTTTTGCTATGTGCAACCTTTGTATTCCCCTAAGAAAAAAAATCTATTGAATGGCCTTGGCCTTCAACGGGGCCTTGGGGCTGTTCGGCCAGGCAGCTTGGGGAACAAAAACAAAACTAAAAAAAACATTATATACTGTATATAGCATAATTTGTATTAATTCAACAAATTTCATATTCAGGGCAAGTACAAAAATATCAGGGCAAGTAAGGAATATATCAGGGCAAGTAAATTTCTGAATTCACTAGCCCGGGGCAACTAGATCTGGAACACTAATTTCCCAGCCTGGGCCGTCCACAACCGCGGCTATGGAACGGCCGGAAAGGAAATTAGAGACAAAGGCACAGATGGAGGGATAGAAACCGAAGGAGGGTAGTTTAGAAATTAAAGATTTATGCCAGACTCTATCGAAGGCTATCGATATGTCTAGTGCAATAGAAAAAGTCTCACCGAAGTCCCGAAAGGAGGATGACCAAGAGTTAGTAAGATATGAAAGAAGATCACCAGTAGAGCGACCCTTAAGGAAGCCATACTGGCGATCTGAGAGCAGATTATGAGAAGAGAAATGCTTAAGAAATTTGGAAGCAAGAATAGTTTCTAAAACTTTAGAAAGACAAGAGATAAGAGCAATTGGACGATAGTTGGAGGGTTGAGAGCGGTCACCCTTCTTTGGGACAGGTTGAATGTGAGCAAACTTCCAGCATGAAGGGAAGACGTTAGAGGATAGACAGAGACGAAAGAGTTTGCCTAGGCAGGGAGTCAGCACGGAAGCACAGTTTTTGAGAACAACAGGAGGAACACCGTCCGGACCGTACGCCTTATTAGTGTTAAGCCCAGAGAGGGTAGAAAGTACATCTTTAGAAGAGATTAGGATATTAGGCATAAGTAAGAGAGAGGAGTACAAAGGAGTACAAAGGAAATCAAGCAACAACAGGTCTAGTGACCCTTCTAGGCTGCTTGTCCTCCAAAACACTGAGGATCAAGTGTCCAAACAGTGGTTTAGAGTGGGTAAGGGAACATTGGAAAGGGAACTACTGCCCTGGAACTAATGTCCGTGGCAGGACTAGGAAGTTAGTAGGGGACATATGGGTTAGTAACTGAGGGGAGGATATAATAAAGTTATTCATTTACAAACGCAGTCAGTCGCGGGTTTGATGCGAGATATTTGTCTAGGCGGAGTTTAAATGAATCAACGGTGCTGCAGTCTATAACGTCTCGGGGAAGCCCATTCCACAAGTTGACAACTCGATTGAAGAAGAAATTCTTAGATTCGTGTGAGTTAAAAGATTTACCAATAATTTTGCAACCGTTTCCCCGCGTGTAATTAGATTGGTCGATAGTGAAGTACTTACTGCAGATCATATTGTCGATGCCTTTGATGATTTTGAACACTTGAATTAAGTCACCTCTTAATCTGCGCTGGATTAAAGGAAATAGATTTAATTCTCTAAGACGCTCTTCGTATGGTTTGTTCTTTAGGCTAGGTATCATTTTGGTAACTCTACGTTGAACTCGTTCTAGCTTGTTTATGTCTTTTTGGTAATAAGGGCACCAGCATTGAACGCAGTATTCCAGAAGAGGGCGGACTAAGGAATTGTAAAGGGTTAGGATAACTTATTTGGATTTATGCTCAAATGACCTGCCTATAAAGCCAATTATTTTGTTTGCCTTCTTAACAACTTCTGAACATTGTTGACTCGGTTTTAGGTTACTCGATATTGTTACTCCCAGATCGGTTTCTCTGTTTACATTCTTAAGCTGAGTGCCATTCATCGAATAGTTTGCTTTCTCATTTAGGTATCCGATATGTAGTACTTTACATTTATCCGCATTGAAACTCATTTGCCAAATTTGGGCCCAATGTGACAATTTATCTAGATTGTGTTGCATATCGTCAACTTGATCTTTTGAGAGTACGCTATTTGCAATTTTTGTATCGTCAGCAAATTTTGAGATTGTACAGGTGAGACCCTCATCTATGTCGTTGATGTAAATTAGAAAGAGAATTGGTCCTAGTACCGATCCCTGGGGTACCCCGCTACTTACATTGGTCCATTTAGATGCCTTACCGTTTATGACTACTCTTTGCTTTCTGTCGCTGAGCCAATTTTCTATCCATTTCAACACACCGTCTTGTATTCCATGCGCTTTTAGTTTTAGTAGTAAACGTTTGTGGGGAACTTTGTCAAAGGCCTTTTAAAAATCAAGGTACAGTAAAAGTCCGTTAATCCGACGACCGATGATTCGAATCTCCCAATAGTCTGAATTTTTCAATTTGAGGCCAAATCCGAATTCACCCGATGGTCCGAATTTCAAGAAGTCCCAAAGTCCCCTTTTTGAGGCATTAGGCCTCTCAAATGACACATAATGGAGCACACACATATCATATGTTCATGAATTCACTTTAAAAGTTTACCATCGTCATTGTAGCCTATTACCTACTTCAAAACATTCAGATTAATGGTCAAAGGAAGCTACTGATATAAACGTAAACACCTTCTTCTTCTTCTTCTTCTTCCACATCGTCTGCTAGAGAGTTTGTTTTGCTCTTGAACGCATCCTTGGGACGCTTCGATGCGCTACTGACTTGCACCGCATTTTCTGCAAGCGCATTCAGTCTTGAGCTTGAAAACGCACCTTTGGACATATTAGTCTTGAGCTTGAAAACGCACCTTTGGACGTTCCGATACGCTACTATTTATAGTTCAGTGATCGGAGCGTCCCAAGGGTGCTTTCAAGACAACAAGACAAGGGTGCTTTCAATACAATATAATATAACAGAGCACATCACAAAAGGAAAATCACAAAATGAAAATTACAAGAACCTCTCAGGGAAGTGCCGTTGTTAAGGCATTACTTCCCGAACCACATCTGATCTGATCTGTAAAGAGCAAGACAAACTCGCTAGTAGACGGAAGAAGAAGAAGACGTTTATAGCAGCAGATTCCTTTGACCATTAATCTGAATGTTTTGAAGTAGGTAATAGGCTACAATGACAATGGTAAACTTTTGAAGTGATTTCATGAACATATGATATGTGTGTGTGCACCATTGTGTCATTTGGGTGGCCTAATGCCTCAATGTTTTCGTCATACACAGGTTCATAGGGGTAAAGTCCGATAATCCGAAAAATCCACTAATCCGAACGAGGGCCGGTCCGCTGCCCTTCGGATTAACGGAAGTTTACTGTATATAATATCTACAGCTTTACTCTCATCGTAGAGGTTGAGGATATCGTGGAAGAAGTCTAAGAGGTTTGTTAAACAGGAACGTTTTTTACGAAAGCCGTGTTGAGTATCTTTAAGTACGGTATGTTATTTTCCTCTAAGTGATTTACGAGTCTGTCTCTTATGACCGTTTCTAGCATTTTACATACAACTGAGGTTAAGCTAATTGGACGATAGTTACTGGGTAGGGATTTGCTGCCTTTTTTTAATATCGGTGTTACGTTGGCTATCTTCCACTGATCAGGCATAGTTCCAGACTGCAAGGATTTATTGAATAGTAATGTCAGTGGTTTGGAGAGCTCATCCTTAGCTTCCTTTAGAACTCTAGGCGAGATTGTATCAGGTCCAGGAGTTTTATTTACCTTGAGTTTATCTAAACAATTCAATACTTCTCTCTCTGTAACGGTGATATTGCTTAGAACATCTGAATTATCAATCTGAATCGGCGATGGTGTAGGGATATCACTGAGGTCTTCTGTTGTAAAAACTGATGCAAAGAAGGTATTGAGGGCATTACTCATTTGTACTTCATCTTTGGTGTATTCTTCATTTTCATTGACTAACGGTCCAACAGTTGAAGTAACTACTTTTTTCTTTCTGATATAACTATAGAATTCTTTCGGGTTTGTTTTTCTTTGATTCGCAATATGTAACTCTAGGGTCTTTTTACTTTGCTTAATTAACTTTTTGGCTTTGCGTCGTAGCTGTAGGGCGGAGAGGGAGGAATAGCACCGGAATCATCCAAGGTGGAGTTTCTAGCAAAAGTTTGAGCGAAGAGTTTAGCTTTGTCAGAGGAAGAAATGATGGTTGTGCCATCAGAGTGGGAAAGGGGAGGGAAAGACGAGGAAGAGAAATTGTTGGAGAGGTTTTTGGCTAGATGCCAGAAAGCTTGGGAAGAGCTAGAGTTGGATAGTTCAGTGCATTTATTATTGATGAAAGAGTGTTTGGCAAGTCAAAGAACAGATTTGGCTTGATTCCGGGCAGAAACATATGAAGAATGAGAGTCTTGAGTTTTAAGGCGTCGGTACCGTTTGAATGCTTCCTCCTTATTGCGGACAGCAGTAGAACAGGCGTGAGTAAACCAAGATTTTTTAGCATTAAGTCTGAGAGAAAGAGAATGGAATGTATGCTTCCATGCCCGATAGGATTACTTCGGTAATGCGTTCAGCACTCTCCGAGGGTCCTCGGCCATGGAAGCAGAAATCATTCCATGGGAAATCAAAGAAGTATTGCCGAAGAGCCTCCCAGTCGGCAGCGCCAAAGTGCCACAAGGGCCGCCGGCTAGGAGGATCGGGTGGCCGTACTGGAGAGATAGGACAGGTGACAGAGATAAGTTTATGGTCGGAGGAGCCCAAAGGAGAGAAAAGATCGACAGTATAAGAAGAAGGGTTAGAAGTTAGAAACAGGTCAAGAATGTTGGACCGATCTCCGATGCGATCCGGGATACGGGTGGGTTGCTGAACTAACTGCTCTAGGTCATTTAGGATAGAAAAGACGTAGGCTTGTTCACCAGGTGGATCAGTAGTGTGAGAGGAGAGCCATTGGCGGTGGTGAACGTTGAAATCTCCTAAGATGGAGATTTCTGAGAAAGGAGAAATGGATAGAATGTGTTTCCACTGTAGAGTTTATATAGTCAAAGAATTTGGGAAAGTTGGTAGAGTTAGGGGAAAGATAGACAGCACAGAAATATTTAGTAAGAGAATGACAGGAAAGTTTGAGCCATAAAGTTGAGAATTCAGAGGAGTCGAAATCGGGAACACGAGAGCAAGTGAGTTTGTTGTGCACATATGCACAACATCCGCCTTTGGCTTTCAAACTAGGATAGAGAAAGTAGGAGGATACAGAGAAGGGGTTGCTGGATGTTGCTACAGACACCTGAGTTTCGGTGAGGAAGAGAAGATCAGGTTTGTAGGAGGAGAGATGGTGCTCAACAGAGTGAAAGTTAGAGGAAAGTCTGCGAATGTTGCAGAAATTAATAGAAAGAGTAACAGGCCGAGGTCCAGGTAATTGTGTGGGGTCGTCAGGGGATGGTCGGTCGGGTGAGGGGGCATTTATGGTCCCCCCCCTGGGGACTCCGAGGCTGGGCTAGAATTCATCATTGAGAGAAGATGAAGGGTTGATTTTTGTATTGTTGAAGAATAAGGGATAGTCCGCTGGGAGATCCTGACGGGTAGATAGCTGGAGAAATTGGGTTTTGGAAGCATTAAAGTTAACAAGGTTTTCTCTGCCCCAGTTAAAAGGTTTAATCCATCAGACCCGCCTATGTATTCCATACCAAAACCCGGGGGTTTTGGCCGAAAAACGTCTATGCCTAGGCTACCGTATCTTTGTTATTTTGACTGCTTCCTCATAACTGCGCATCCCCAAGTGTAGATGTGTTTCGTACCTGTAGAATGGCGTTGAGTAGAGCTCTCTAAGTCAACTGGTTCAGTTGTGATGACGATTTCCGTAGAGATAACTTTGTGGCGATATCAGCCACTTATCATTACTTTTCACTACTTAACAACGACCAGTGGAGGAAAACCGGATGCCGGCCGCGGGGAGCAGTTTCGGGAGCCAAACCGTCACAACCATCCCCTGCCCCCTCCCTGGGGGCACGGGTCCTTGGAGCGGCTTCGGTCGCGCCGGGAATTGCCACACCTCTCACACCACACACACACATCACACAGTTTTTCCTACATCGAGAAATGACTCTCCGGCTGTCATTTCTCGAAGACTTCTTCTAGTCGGAGACATTGAGAGCAACCCAGGACCCACGTACACATACATATGTCCAACTTGCTCAAAACCCATCACTTCGAGTCGCCATACTAAGGGTTCAGTTCTCTGCAATTCATGCGGGAACTGGACCCACTTCACCTGCACAACACTTGCCTCCAAGAAACACTACACAAACACCTGGACCTGTTCCTCATGCCCCTCCCTCTCCCAGTCAAATCCCTCACCTAAAACCCGTCCACCTCTCCTCCCCAACCCACCTAACCTTCCCATATCATCCACTCCCCCCCTAAAACCCGTCCACCTCTCCTCCCTAACCCACCTAACCTTCCCATACCATCCACATCCTCAACTCAACACACCACACCCCATCCTAATCCATTCCAACCCCCATCTCCTGCTCCCCAATCCCCACCCCACCTCACCCATCCCAACCCTTCCCTCACCCCCACCCCCACCCCATCCTCGTGCAGCAGCACCCAACATACATCGTGCACATAACATTAACATTCTCCAATTGAACATAGATGGCATCAACACAAAGAAACACGAACTCTCACACTTCATCAAACAACACAACATACACATTGCCATCTTACAAGAAACAAAACTCCGCACAACACAAAAAACACCCACATTTCATAATTTCACCACCATCAGACAAGACCGGGCTGTCGGCGGGGGCGGTGGACTCATCACCCTGGTACACAAAGAAATATCATACATAGTAACCAGTGTACAAACCAAATCCCTCCTCCCCCCAAATGATAACACAATAGAAATACAGTCAATTAAAATACGCACTGGCAACAACAACTCCAACATAACCATCATAAACACATACATCCCTCCCCAACATCCCCTACAGTACCAAATGAATACAGACCACACTTACAACACATCACAAACACCCCACACATCATCCTGGGTGGTGACTTCAACGCCAAGACGTCGGCTGGTTTGTCGACAACCCCGACACAGACAGAGGGCTGGTACTACAAAACCAAACCGATAACCTCATCATCCTTAACGACATCCATCAACATACCCATATTCCTCACCAAGCCCTCTATAACCCATCATCTCCAGACATCACCTTTTGCTCCCCAGAACTCGCCCCCACAACATCCTGGAGGGTGGTCAGAACCTTAGGTTCTGACCACCTCCCGATCATTATCACCACCAAAACCAGACTCACCCCAGCTAGCCACAAACACACATACACCAATTATAAAAGAGCTAACTGAGAAGCATTCACAAATGAGACAGAACAACACTTCACAACTCTAAACAGTACACCCATCACTAACATCAACAATGCTGTACACATACTCAATAAAACTATCCAAAACCACAAGAAACACATTCCAAGAGGTAACAGGAAAAGACACAACCCCAACTTCACACCAGAAATTCAAAACCTCATCAGACAACGCGACATACTGAAACACTCCCCAGCACCCCACACACAAGACATCACACAACAAATTCAAACACTCAACACCCAAACTAACAACAAAATACAAGAACAACAAAAACTAAATTGGAATAACTTCCTACAAACACTTGATCACAAAACAAACCCCAAAAAACTCTACAAAACACTAAACAGCATCACACTTTCCAACAGCAACACAACACAATCACATGCTGCCATCACAACAACAGACTCTACTCCTTCATGTAAACAACAAGCAAACACTCTCATCAATCACTTTTCACATGTCAGCCACCTAAAACCTCACAAAGACGACTGACGTGTCATCCGACGTAAGAGACAATTCCCCACAGACCCTGACTATACACCCTTCACCAATCACCAGACAAAGCATATCATCAACAATCTCAAGCACTCACCCGCCTGTGGCCTAGACAACATAAGCAACATACACCTCAGACACCTGGGACCACAAGGCATACAAGCACTCACTAACATATCAAACTACAGTTATTCACACAACACAATACCAGACATTTGGAAGCATGGTATCATCATCACATTCCCCAAACCCAACAAAGACCCCACGCTACCCTCCTCGCACCGCCCCATCGCACTCCTTTGCTCCCCCTCCAAAGTCATGGAACGCCTAGTATTACAACTAATTACACCTGACCTACCCCTAGCTCCAACACAACATGGCTTTAGGCCACTGCACTCCACAAACACTCTTCTCACAGACCTTACACAAAGAGCTTTCGACGGCATCAACTCAGCTAGACCACCACACAGATCACTATTAGCCACACTCGACATTAGTAAAGCCTTCGATGCCATCCCCCGCCACAACCTAACAAACAAAATCTACAACACAAACATGCACAACAACACAAAAGGTGGCTGGCCAACTTCCTAGCAGGCAGATGTGCACACGTATCTTTTGCCGGTCAGTTATCTAAAATCAGAAACTTTCCAAACGGAGTCCCACAAGGATCCGTCCTATCGCCCGCACTCTTCAATCTGTACATGCACGATATAACTACACCCAATACGCCCCAAATAAACTTAGCCTCCTATGCAGATGACATAACACTCACATGCACACACCATGACCCAAAAAGAGCAACAGATCTCCTTCAACCCTATCTCAACTACATGGCTGGTGCACTACAAACAGACTTAATCTAGCCCCAGCCAAATCCACCACAACCCTGCTCACAAGTTGGACAGGAGAACACGAATACATCCCTCAACTCACCATAAACACACACCCCTAACACATACACACACACCCAAAATTCTAGGAGTAACATATGATACTCATATGACATTCAAACAGCACACCACAAACATTAAAAAGAAACTGACACCCAAACTTAACGCCCTCAGGTCACTTGCTCACACAAAATTTGGACACAACAAAGAAACTACCACCACAGTATATAAACAATACATAAGATCAGTGATGGAATATGCAAGCCCAGCCTGGGCTTCTAACCTAGCTGAAACACATCATAAGACCTTACAGACTATTCAAAACAAAGCCCTGAAGATCATTACAGGCTGCACAGCTACTTCACCCACAGATCACCTACATCAAGAAACCAAAATCCTCAAAGTCAAAGACCATCTGGACATGAGAGGCACTCAATTCCTGGCAGCAGCCTCCACGAACCAAGACCACCCACTAAACTACATGGCAACACACCCACAGACACCAAGAAATATCAAAACAACACCCAGCACACGGTATCACACACAATTATTGTTCTCTCTCCCTCCCTGCCCACCCCGAACCAACTTCCAGAAGCACATCCAAACTCATATCTCTCACCGATCCATCCACTCACTCACAGACAACACGCAGCTGCATGCACGACCTCCCGAAATCCATCCTTCCGAATCCTCCCTTCCTCGCGAGGACAGAGTCCACCTGGCCAGGCTGAGATGCGGACACCATCCAGCTCTCCTGAGCTATCAGAAGAGACTGGATGACTCCGTTGTCGACGCCTGCCCGGGATGTAACACAGCACCCCATACCATTAAACACATCATAGAAGACTGCATTTCACACAACCACTTACGCCAACAACACAATCTACACTCAATGAGAGCTCTGTGGGAAAGCTCGATCGTGGCCATGGCCTTTCTCAGGGACTCGGGGCTGTTCGGCCAGGCAGCTTAGGGAATAACAACAACAACAACAACAACTACTTAACAATAATATACAGGCACACACGAACAAGGACGCCTCTCCTTCTTGTGGTCGGAGATGCGCGGCGTCGGTCCAACCGGCTGTTGTTTACATGCGTCGGGCGGACGGCTTTCAAAACAAGCTTACAGGCTTTCAAGCTGCCGGTGCCTCAGAGCCCTTCCGGGTTCCGCGGGGGTGTTTTTTATGGATGCCTCAGAGCCCAACCGGGTCTGAGGGGTTAATGAAAGACTGATTTTACTAAGAATGAAAATCGGGGCGAGAGTCATAGATGTTATATCAGCATATAACATAGCCCAAGCAGGCTTAGCTAGAGATGTCAAAGAACGGTTCTGGAATGAATTACTAGGGGTGGTTGTCGGATGCAAGGAAGGGGAGGTAGTAATTGTGGGAGGAGACTTGAATGGACATGTCGGGGCAGGTGCCGACGGATATGAGGGCGTGCACGGAGGACAGGGTTATACATACATACATACATACAATTTTAAGACTGAGTGTTCCACACATAAGTGCAGTTTCAGTCTCTTGTCCTAATGGCGGCGTTCCAGGCAACCCTGTTAAGGGCTGCTTCACTTGTCAAGTTCTTGGATTTGAGATCGGCGCGTATAGTCCGATCCCAGGTCTTCCTCGGTCCACCCCTTGGTGCAGCTCCCTCCACAATCACAGACCTGCATTTTTTCACCCAATTTTGTTCATCCATTCTCTCCACATGTCCATACCATCCCAGTCTACTTGTACGCATCACCTCGCTAATACTCTTTATACCTAAACGTCTCCTCAGCTCAACATTTGTTATTCTATCCTGTAGCCTGGCCCCACACATCCCTCTCACCATTCTCATCTCATTACGCTCCATTCTGTTGACATCCTCTACTTTAACGGCCCATGTTTCTGAGGCATACGTCATTGCACTTCTAACACGTGAGGCATACACCTTTCCCTTCAGGGGGAGAGGCATTCTTTTCATGGTCAGGATTGGCATCAATTCTCTGAACTTCCCCCAGCCACACCTAATTCTAGCAACAGTGGCAGCCTCGGCCCCACCACCGGCAGAGATGGTATCTCCTAGGTAACAAAACTTGTTCACCAGCTCCAAAGAACTCATTTCCAAAATTCACAGCCACAGGATCATCACTTAACACAAGCTCGCCTTTGCACACTACGCACTCAAATTTCTCTATTTCTGACTTATCCCTCGGCAGGGGCCCCTTTATTCTACTACAGCGCTTACTCCCATGGTGTACCCAACATCGACAGATGCTACATTGAATTGAGTTAACGCCCACTCCCTTTCCACACACTGCACATGGGTATGCACCGCTCTTTTCCACATTGCCTCGTCTCAAACTACAATGCATAACCTTGGTTTTGTTAATATTGACTCTTAAACCCTTGCTCGCCATGCCCTCTCTCCACTCTCTGAATTTGGCCTCAGCATCCTGCATACTGTCAGCTATTAGGACTAAATCGTCTGCATAAAACAGTTCCAACTGGAGTCCGCCTTTAAAAACTCTAGACAGCGCCTCCAAGACCATAATAAAGAGGAGGGGGCTTAACACTGAACCCTGATGGACTCCAACACGGACTGCGAACTCATCACTCATTACACCCTTCACCCTCACCGAACTTCGCGAATCCTCATACATCTTCATTATCACACGCACCAGCCACTCTTCCACACCAAGTTTCCTCATAGCCCACTGTACAACATCTCTAGGTACCCTATCAAAGGCCTTCTCCAGGTCCACAAACACAAAGTAAAGATCCCTGCCTTTTAGTAAGTATCTTTCCTGTATCTGCCTGACTATGAAGATAGCATCGGTTGTACCACGTCCTGGCATAAAACCAAACTGCATATCATCAATAGAGATGCTTTGCCTGATCTCAAGTCCTCAAGGACTCTCTCACAGACCTTCATGATTTGGTCAAGCATTTTCAGGCCCCTATAATTTCCTCTATCTAGCGCATCCCCTTTTCCTTTGTATATATTTACTATTACACTTTTGAGCCAATCCTCTGGGATTTTCTCATCTTTAATAATGGTGTTTATCAACTCAGTGACTAAGTTTACACCAATCTCCCCTGAGGCTTTTATCATCTCAGCGACAATGTCGGAGCGACCTGGAGCTTTACCGTCCTTCATTTTATTGATTGCGTCGCTCACTACAGCTGGTGCTATCAAAGGAGGGGGCCCAGATATTGGTTTTTCGATACTAAGCTGTTCCTTATCCCATTCAAACTCTACATTTAGCAATCGTTCATAGTGTACCTTCCATGCTTCTCTGATTTCATTTTCTGCATACACAATCTTCCCATTATCATCTCTAACACACTGTTCACCTATAATATCCCTACTGTCATTTTTAACTCGCCTAGCTAGGTTGAAGATCCCATTGGGATTGTCAGTGTTACACACTTGCTCACGGACCAGGTCCTTAATGCGATTTTTAGCATTGTAAATAACTCTTTTGGCAGTTCGTTTAGCTGCCTGGTATTCCTCCCTGCTGCCTCCTTTCTTCCATGCTTTGAAGCATCTCCTTTTCTCTTTCACAGCATGTTCTACCTCATCGTTCCACCACCAAGAGGTCTTATTCCTGGGGTGACCCTTTGTTTTCCCACAGACTTTGTCAGTGGCAGCGATAAGGCTATGCTTAAGAAAGTTCCATTGGCTATTTACATCGTTAGGCCTAGCTTCCTTATTTCTATTCATTTCCTCCAGTTCATTATGAAACCTATCCCTAACTTCCTTGTCCTTCAGCAGCCACACTTTCCTTTTGGGTATGTAAACGTTCTTGCACTTAGGATCTCTGTATAAGCTCATGTCGCACACAAGTAGCTTATGCTGGAGGATACATTCTTCGCTCGGGATGACCTTTACATCTCGAACTAGTTTCCAGTCTTTCCTGTTAACCAAGAAGTAATCTATCTGGCTACTGGAGACCCCAGAGTTATATGTGATCAGGTGGCTCTGTCTTTTCTTGAACTTTGTGTTACACACAACCATGTTGAGTGCAACGCAGGACTCCAATATATATTCGCCTTCTAGATTTCTCCTTCCGTAACCAATTCCTCCATGTACCCCCTCGTATCCATCTGCAGATGCTCCCACGTGACCATTGAGGTCCCCCCCCCCACGATAGTTATTTCGTTCTCCGAGAGGCCTGAAATGACACTGACGGTGTCATTCCAGAAGTCCTCTTTTATCTCTTTCTGTAAACCAGCCTGTGGGGCATATGCAGATATCACATTCAGAATTCTTTCACCAACTTTCAACTTCAAAACAATCAGCCTTTCACTAACTCTCGTAATCTGAAGCACACTTTCCGCCACAGCTCTTCAGCCACCAGAACACCCACTCCTCCTTTCGCTTTATCAGTCTCCACACCCATCCAGTATATCCTATATCTTTTCCTCCTTCCGACAATCCACTGTACCCCATGCCTCTTCCAGAGTGTTTCCTGGGTACAGCAGATGTCCACTCGCCTCCTCTCACACATCTCAGCCACTTCATTCACACGCAGATTCAAACTACTGTACCAACATTCACACTAGCAAGTCTGAGTTTGTGGGGGGTATTTGTCATTGTCCTGTGCGGTTTTGTTTCATCGGACTTACGTTTATTTTCTTTGATTTTAGTCATAGTTAGGTAGGTTTGGCTGGCAGATGGGCATCACCCCCCCCCAGAACTCCGGCTCCAGTCTACCCCGGGACCATTCCCAGCACCATCCCCCAAGTGATTACAAGGGGGTAGGATCCAGTGGCCTCGGTACGCCCCACCAGAACCAGCCGCAGGGACGCACCCTGTGCGCGTACACGGCACTACGACTGGCCTGATATTTTTCGCCAAATGACAGGGCAGCCTCCTGGAGCGCTACCACCAGGTTCGGGCCCCTATACTATTGGGCGGAAAGTGCCAGTCCGGGGAAACACTACGTACTGTACCCTCTGGATCCATTTCGTCCAGGTTGGGCCCAGGGCCGGGTCCAGAGGGAGCGACACCCACTGCCAGTGTGCCGCCATTAGGCAACTTGGAGCAAGTACAATGAAGCCCTGTCACAGCACTATCATATAGAGACAATGACAGCGCCAATAACAAGGCTTCATTGTATAGTGATGGCTACTTGGTCCGCAAGTCTATCACCATCCCCCCAATTAGTCGCCGTGTACGACATGCAGTAGGATGCGTGAGGCATATTCTTTTTTTCCTCCACCATTAGATGAAGGCCCCCTTACCCCCTGGGGGAAATGGCCGTAGGAACCTGGGAGGCGAATACATACTGGACCACTGTACTGCCTCAGGGATGGTGGTGTGTAATACTATGTTTAGGAAGAGGATGAGCCATCTGATAACATATGAATCAGGTGGCTCCAGTAGCCAGATAGACTACTTCCTTATCAGTAAATCTGACAGGAAATGGGTTAGAGACGTTAACATCATACCAGGTGAAGAATGCATCCCCCAACACAAGCTCCTAGTATGTGATATGTGCCTAGGTAGAATTCCTATTAGAAAGAAAGTTCATTTGCCAAAAATGAAATTATGGTTGTTGGAAAAAGAGGAGTACAGAGACAGATTCCACAACGAAATTATGGAAATCGAAAGGAGAATGGGCGTGAGGCCAGATGTTGATAGAAAATGGAACTTTATAGAGCGCAGCCTCCTCGATACCACAGACAAAGTCTGTGGCAAAACAAAGGGGCTACCTAGACATAAATTCTCCTGGTGGTGGAACAACGATGTCGAAGCTGCAGTCAGAGAGAAGAAGAGATGTTTCAAAGTATGGAAGGAAGGTGGCAGCAAGGAAGAATACCTATCCGCCAAACGTAATGCTAGAAGAGAGGTCTACAGGGCAAAGAAAACCATACAGGATAGCGTAATAGAACAAGTTTGCAGCACTAATAATACCAATGGAGTGTATAAATTAGCTAAGAATGTAAGGGACAGTAGCCAGGACGTCGTGGGTGTAAGATGCATAAATAATGACAGTGGCATGACTGTTTACACAGAAAAAGAAATCAGAGAGGCGTTGAAGGAGCACTATGAAAGACTGCTTAATGTGGAGTTTGAATGGAACAGGGAACAGCTCAGCACTGTAGTCCCAGCAAGGCCCTCCGCCTTTGCTAGGGTACGATGCTGTTGAAAGTGCTATAAATAAAATGAAGTCAGGAAAAGCCGCTGGGAGCTCCAGCATTGTCGCTGAGTTGCTAAAAGCAGCTGGAGATATTGGGGTAAAATTGGTCACAGAGCAGATTAATGCTATCATAAAGGAGGAAAAAATTCCCGATGCTTGGCAGGAAAGTGTTATAGTAAATATATATAAAGGCAAGGGTGACTCCTTAAACAGGGGAAGTTATCGGGGTTTGAAAATGCTCGATCAAGTCATGAAAGTCAGCGAAAGGGTCTTTGAATGCATGATCAGGGAAAGTGTTGCTATCAGCGACATGCAGTTTGGATTTATGCCGGGACATGGCACAACTGATGCTATCTTCACTCTTAAGCAAATGCAAGAGAGGTACTTAGAGAAAAACAGGGAGTTATACCTAGTTTTTGTAGATCTGGAGAAGGCCTTCGACCGGGTGCCCAGGGAGGTAGTGCAGTGGGCTATGAGAAAACTTGGAGTAGAAGAGTGGTTGGTGCGTGTGATAATGAGAATGTATGAGGGGTCACGGGCAGCAGTTAGAGTAAACGGGGGGCCTGAGTGAAGAGTTCCCAGTGAAAGTTGAGTTCAAGGTTCAGTTCTGAGCCCATTACTATAGGTTTGACTCCTGTAAGGAGATAAAGAAAACCTAATATTTAGTAGTGGCCCCGTAATCATTGACGAACATGCCTATTACATAAGGCATCCTCTTCAAACACTAATCCGCCGTAGTTTTGAATCTACCGCGCAGAGCATTTAAAAACTGAGGAGCCTTCATCATGAGCGCACGCGACCTCACTCATGGCTTCAGTCATTATGAATTGGGTTCTCACTACGAAAAAACTTCGTAAAAAATAAAAACAAAAAGAAAATAAGAATAACTATCTAATAAGCTTTCCATCATATCGTGGATGTACTTGTGTGGATCTCTGACCAGACGCTGATTCAGGCGTCATTCCTCCTTCACTGACATATCAAGTAAACCAAAATCCTCAATACATCAACGAATGGGAAGGGGACGGTCGGGAGGGCCCCAGTCGTCAATGATTACGGGGCCACTACTAAATATTAGGTTTTCTTTATCTCCTTACAGGAGTCAAACCTATAATTTATTAGTGGCCCCTCCATCATTGACGAACATGCCTGATTTCTAAGACTGGAGGGGGACATTCGTAATCATATCATAACTCTATAAAAGCAGATAATAAAAACAACCACATAGTATTCTTCTATCTATCTATCTATTGCCTGACGCCGTGATCCCCGAAGGGGTGGCCACGAACGAACCGCCCCCATGCACCTCTGTCCCCAGTCAGTCGACGCCCCTCCCCCCAACCAGCACCGCCCTCGTTCATGTACTTCCTCACTCCATCCTTCCACCTCATATTCGGTCTACCTCTCCCCCTCTGTCCCTCCACCTCGCTCTCGTACACCCTCTTAGTCATTCTCCTCGCTTTCCATACGATCCCTATTGCCGAACCATCTCAAGTTGTTCCTTTTCACACTTTCCAGCACATCTACCTCCACACCACACCTTCTTACTTCCTCATTAGTCTGTCTATCCTCCATGTAACTCCGCACGCACTCCTTAAGTAATTCATTTCCACTGCTCTCACTCTTGGTCTGAGTCTCTCAACCAACGTCCATGCTTCGCTTCCGTAAGTCAGTGTCGGGATTACCACACTGTCATGCAAGGACTTCTTCACTTCCATACTGACCACCCTATTTCTTGTTACTGCTTTTAGCGTTTCCTACAACCCTCTTCCCCTGTTGTACCCTCTCCCGCACCTCTTCATCCATAGTCCCATCTTTACTCAACACACTGCCCAGATACTTAAAAGAGTTGACGATCTCCATAGCCTGACCGTTCAGCTTCACCTCACACTCTGTGACTTCACCCCTTTCGAAGACCATAACCTTGCTCTTCCCCGTATTTACCTTCAAATTCCGTTTTTCGCACACTGTTCCAAACTCATTTACCAGACCCTGCAACTCCCATTCATTATCACTCATCAGAACTGTATCATCCGCAAACAGCAGTATAGGTAGCTTCCACTCAATTCCCTCCCTTTTCAGCGATACACCAACAATAGTATTCTTACTTTTGAAAATATATTTAACAACGGCGTAGGCCGAAAATATACAAGAAAAAGGGGGTTCAGGCAGGTGCGTGCTTCAAAGAAGCCTGCCTGACAAAAAATGGGTAACCCTGAAGATTCTGAACACAGATCTGTAGTTACAAAGGCACCCCACTCAACGAGTGGTGACAAAAAATAACAAGTTATAAGTTTATATGTGCACATAATAAACCCCAAAATAAA